>CM021102.1:515986895-516345885 GCA_007115665.2 Sequoiadendron giganteum
AATTAACTTTTCATTTGATGATAAAATCTCCTTATCTTTTACTTCCTTTTCTAATTGGTTAATTTTTATTTTTATTTTTTTTCTATAGTTTTAGCTCTCCCAACTATTGCTTTTGCAACTACAAGTTGATCATTGACACATTTTTCCTCATACCAATTATGTCTTTATGAAACTAAAATTTTATTTTTTTTAGGGTAGGAGAGGTGGGTATAGAGAGATTTAGGGAGGGAGGGAGGAGTAGGTAAAGAGCTTGTGTGTGTGAGAGAGAGAGAGAGGGGGAAGGAGGGAGTGAATGATAAAGGGAGGGGTAGGTGGAAAGAGAGAGAGTGGGAAAGAGGGAAAAAGAGAGGAAGGGGGAGATTAGGATGGATGGTGAGAGAGGAGTGATACAGGAAATTATAGAGGAATGGGGGGAGGGAGAGGTCTAGCGAGTTAGCATGGGAGGGATAAAGGGATAGAAAGGAAATGAGAGAGCTATGGAGAGGTAGGTAGAGAGAGGTAAAGTTTAAGGAATAGAGGGAGAGGTAGGAAGAGAGAGTTAGGGGAGATATAAAAAGTGGAGATTAGTTTTATGTATCCCCCACTTGTAAATCCTCAAGGCTCAATTAGGCACCTCGAGGCTCAATTAGGAAATGTTCAATTTACCTATAATGATCATTTAAAAAAAATTGATAGATCAAAATCCAAAGGTGTTGTTGCACAAAATTAATCTCTATCCCTCCCACCCTACAACTCCCTATCCCACTCCTTCCCTCTTTCTCTCCCTCCCTCTATCCCTCCCTCTATCCATTAGTCAACATCATCACCACATTTAAAAGAGATAGGTATAGAGAGAGTTAGGGAGAGAGGGAGGGCTAGGTGGAGAGAGGTTGTGTGTAGTACATTGTGAAGAGCATTGTATTTCTTATCAACTCAAAAGATTATAATTTATACATTGGTTGTGTTTGTGATTAAATTTATGATTAAGAAATTTAAAGAAAAATAAGCAATCTAGAGAATAATTATTTTGCATTGTCATGTTCTTATTTAGACTATTAAGAACTTATGAGTGTAATCCAAGTTGAGACCTTAATACATGACAAAAAATAGAATAGTAATTTCACTACCATACCTTAATGGTAATCAAGAATAATAATAATTTTTAAATCTAGGGTGTATTGTACTGTCCCTTGTCAATTATATCCTTATACAAAGTTTTTTGTTGTGTACACAACAAGAATACAATGAAGTCCACCTTCAAATTTATAACAAATCTCTCTTTATTCCTTGCACCTTACCTCTCTATACCTACACGTCTCTCCCTCCCTCTTTCCCTCTCTCTCTCTCCCTCCCTCTCTCTATCTGCACTCACCCTCTCCCTCTTGACCTACCTTTCCCTCTCTACTTTCCTTATCTCCCATCACTCTCTCTACCCATATACTATTGTAAAACCCTCTACATGTAAAAAACCAGTTGGTTAGTCACCCCTGAGATCAATTTAGTTAGTCAATCCTTACCTCTCTCTACCTACCTCTCCATATCTCCCTCATGTCCTCTCTCTCCCTTGGACAGTGTGTTTTCCAATAGGGGTAGTGTGTTTTCCAAATTGGGACAGTGTGTTTTCCAACAAGGGACAGTGTGTTTTCCAACAGGGAACAAAAAAATGCTCACATTATTTATAGTGTTGGAAAACACACTATCCCTTGTCAATTATTTCCTTATGAATTTGCAGTGTTGGAACCACACTGTCCCCTATGTAGGAAATAATTGACAAGGGATAGTGTGTTTTCCAACACTGCAAATAATGTGAGCATTTTTTTGTTCCCTATTGGAAAACACACTATCCCCTATTGGAAAACACGTTGTCCCCTATTGGAAAACAGAGCTCCCCCTATTGGAAAACACATTGTCCCCTATTAGTTTTTTCCAATATTGGAAAACACACCGTCCCTTGTTAGTTATTTCCACTTTTGGAAAACACACTGTTCCCTATTAGTTTTTTCCAATATTGGAAAACACACTGTCCCCTGTTGGTTATTTCCCCTATTGGAAAGCACACTGTCCTTATTAGTTATTTCCCCTGTTGGAAAACACACTATCCCCTGTTAGTTATTTCTAGACATATTACATTCTAATGATGTCCCTATCCAAAAACATTATCCCTATCTCTCCTTCAAGCTATAAATCCAATTTGGGTGCCTATGTCCCATAATCCACCATCCAAGATATAATTAGATCTTTTATATTTGATAAATAACCATAAATATGTTAGAACAAATAGGATAGAATTATAATTTTAATCCTATTAAAAAATATATTAAGAAATTTTGATATAAACATGATGAAAAATTATATAGTAACAATTATGATATATACATGGGTTGTATTCAATAAGAGTCCCTCTCTACCTACCTAAGTCTCTCTACATCTCCCTTCCTCATCTATCTCTCTCACACACATACTAGATCTCTCTCTTTGTACCTCTCCCACCCTACCTTTGTATCTATCTTTACCTACATCTCTCTTAATTCCTTGCACCTTACCTCTCTATAAATGATTAATTTAATCCATATTTACTCTATAATTGATTAAACTATAAATGAACTAATGAAACTATAAATGATTAATTTTATCCATATTTTCACTATAATTGATTAATTAAAATTTTTAAGAAGGCTCACTTTTACCATGTAATTGATGCAATCATCGTAACTAATTATTCATAATTTTCCTCAAATGTGTTTATAAGGCATGTGGATGAGATTTTGAAATATTCAAATGCCTTATAGAAGCTATGAAATATTAAAGAAAGTGATTGAGTGGAAACTAGAAGTTTAGGAGGGACTTCCTTTGGTAAATACGCCATCACATCTCTCCCTCCTACTAAGTCCATTTTGGGTCCTTCTATACCTCCCATCCTACCAATTCATATCTCCATCCTTCCCTCTTATTCTCCCTCCCTCTATCCCTCCCACCCTACCACTTCTTATCTACATCCTTCCCCCTCTCTCTCCCCCATACACACACACAACCTCTCTTAACCT
The DNA here is from genome assembly GCA_007115665.2 of Sequoiadendron giganteum. Taxonomy (NCBI): domain Eukaryota; kingdom Viridiplantae; phylum Streptophyta; class Pinopsida; order Cupressales; family Cupressaceae; genus Sequoiadendron; species Sequoiadendron giganteum. The sequence goes on from CM021102.1 coordinate 515,989,919, forward strand.
ACCCTTTCTTTCCTCCCTCCCTAACTCTCTCTATACCTATCCCTCCCATGCTACCACACCCTATCTCTCTCCTTCCCTCTATCCCTCCCACCCTACCACTCTCTATACCTATCCCTATAGATCTCTCTCCTTCCATATTTCTCTCCCTCCTATCCCTCCTAGCCTACCACTTCCTATCTACCTCCTTCCCTCTCTCTCCCTCTCTCTATCTCTCTCTCTCCCTCCCTCTATTATGATCTAGTCATAACTACTTTCAAATCTAGGTCTTGGAAAAATAGTTTATCAAATCACCATCCCTAAAAATAGGAAGCTTGGAATCTACAACACTCTTGAAATTCTAGCACAACCATAAGAATCAATTAGCATGGATTTCTTGAACATAATACCTACAACAAATCACCAACATGAGTAAATATGCATTATGGTTGATGGGTTCTCCATGTTGGAAAACACATTTTCCCTTGTGTAGGAAAAGTGTGTTTTCCAACAAGGGATAGTGTGTTTTCCAACAGGGAACAAAAAAATGCTCACATTATTTTCAATGTTGGAAAACACACTGTCCCTTGTCAATTATTTCCTACATAGGGGACAATGTGTTTTCCAACACTGCAAATTCATAAGGAAATAATTGACAAGGGACGGTGTGTTTTCCAACACTGCAAATAATATGAGCATTTTATTGTTCCCTATTGGAAAACACACTGACCCTTGTTGGAAAACACACTATCATTTATTTCCAATTGTATTTGTTCCATGGAATTCTGAATTTTAAGAATCTTTGAGTTCATTTGTTCAACTCCACTTATAGCATCATCTCTAACTTTCTTTGCTTGCACAAATTCATATGCAACACAAAACCTCTTGAGTTTATCCACTTTTGCATTTTCATTTACCCATCGCACATACTGCACACACACATTCCTCAAATTTTTAATTGCGAGAAGAATCTCTTCAATCAATACACTATCTATCTAGTGTGAGAGAGAGAGGGGGGAGGGAGAGGTAGAGAGAGGGATTCTTATTGAATGCAACCCATGCATATATCATAATTTTTAGGCTTTGTAATACATTTAAGGAATGTAGAAGTTTTAATATGATGCTCAACACCTCCACACACTATGTGCAATGGACAAATGGAAATGCGGAACTAGAGGTAGTAGGTACTCTAGACCATTGGCTCAGCTTTAAGAGTGTCGTTATGATTACAGAATGTAAATTTTTCTTTTAATGAGTTCTTTAAAATACTTTTCTACCTTTTCAAACAAGACTTTCATGTCTCCACCTAATTGATTCTCTTTTTTTGCATGACGATCTGATTTTTCCTTTTCCTTATCATCTATTTCTAATTGTATTTGTTCCATGGAATTCTAAAGTTCAAGAATCTTTGACTTCATTTGTTCAACTCCACTTATAGAATCATCTCTCACTTTCTTTGCTTGCAAAAATTCATATGCAATACAAAACCTCTTGACTTTATCCACTTTTGCAATTCCATTTTCCCCTTGCACATATATACCTACCTCTACATGTCTCCTAATTCCCTCTCTCACTCTATTTTGCTAAGCCTTAGTTACCTCCTAAATAGAATTATAATATGGGGCACTAGGTAAAATTCCTCTAGGTAATCATCTCCAAGGTTATATAATAATCAATAGATTATAAAGTCTCAAATATAGGGAATTTATATTTATCTCCCCCTCCCTCCATCTCTAATTTTCTCCTTCTCCCCCTCTCTCTCCTTCCCTTTCTACTTCTCTTTATCTCACCTCTCTCTCTCTCCCTCCACCCTCTCTCTCTCCTCCTTTCACCCGCATTCTCTCTCTAATTCTCGCTATCTAACCTATCACTCTAAACCTCTTTCTCTCTCCCTCCCTCCTTCCCTCTCTCAATTTCTCCAACTTCCTCTGCACCTCTCTACTTCTCTCTCTATCTCATATCTCTATCACCTCTCTCACTTATCTCTCTATCCCCTTCCCTCTCTACTCTCTTTCTTTCTATCTCACCTCTCTCTCCCTCCCTCTCTCCCTCACACACATTCAACCTCTCTCCACCTACCCCTCACATTATCCCTCCCTCCCTCCCTCCTTCCCTCTCTCTCACTCTCTCTATGCATACCTCTCCCATCCCCTCTCTATATGTGTACCTCTATCCCTCCCACCTTAACACTAAATATCTCTCCTTCCTCTATTTATCTATCCATTGGTTAAACCTTAAACCCTAAACCCTAAACCTAACATATATCATCATTGCATTAATTCATTAGGTTAATTTTAGGCTAATATAAATTTATTAATCTAAGGGAGAGAGAGGGGGGATGTAGGGAGATAGGAAGTGGTAAGGTGGGAGGGATAGAGGGAGGAAGAGAAAGAGGGAAGGAGTGAGATAGGGATTTGTAGGATGGGAGGGATAGAGGGAGAGAAAGAGGCAAGGAGGGAGATAAGGAGAGGTAGCTAGAGAGATGTAAGGTGAACAAAATAGAGAGAGGTAGGTAGAGAGAGGTTGTATGCATGTGAGAGAGAGAGGGGAAGAGGTAGAGAGGGGTAGGTATAGTGAGGGAGTTGTGGGTGGGAGGGATGGAGGGAGGGAGAGAGAGAGGGAAGGAGAGAGTGAGTGATAAAGGGGGGGTTGATGGAAAGATAGAGAGGGGGGGAAGATGGACAAAGGAAGGGAGAAGAAGGCTAGGAGGAATAGTGAGAGAGGAGTGATAGAGAGAAGTATAGAGGAATGGGGGGAGGGAGAGGTCTAGTGAGGTAGCATGGGAGTGATAAAGGGAGAGAGGAAATAAGGGAGACATGGAGAGGTAGGTAGAGAGAGGTAAGGTTGAAGGAATAGAGGGAGACATACGTAGAGTGAGGGGATGTAGGGAAAGTAGAGAAGGAAGGGGAGAGAGAAGTGGATAAAGGGGGGAAGTTGGGAAGGAGGGATATGTAGGTAGAAAGAGAGGTGGGAAGGATGGATTAAGGGAAAGGTAGGTAGAGAGGGAGAGGGTGAGTGGAGATAGAGAGGGAAGGAGGGAGAGACAGAGGGAAAGAGGGAGGTGTAGGTAGAGAGGTAAGAGTGTGTGCGAGGGGGAGAGGGAAGGAGGGAGATAGGGAGTGGTAGGGTGGGAGGGATAGAAGGACCCAAAATAGACTTACTAGGAGGGGGAGATGTAATGGTGGATTGTGGAACATAGGCACCACAATTGGATTTATAGCATGGGGGAGGGATAGGGATAATTTTTTTGGGCTGGTATGATGGAGGGGGATGGTGAAAAACTATTTGGAAGAATGATAATACATAATGAATTAACTCGAGAGATTCTTCTTTCTCTTGAGAAGTTGAGGAAGGAGCATGTGCACTATGTGCAATGGGAAAATGGAAATGTAGAACTGGAGGCAACATGTACTAGAATGTATAAAATGAAAAAGGGATATGCTCTAAAAAACATGAAAAGAAGTAGACCAAAGTGAATGAGATAGATAATGTATGGACTAAAGAGATTATTCTCATTCTTGAGAAGTTGAGGAAGGTGTGTGTGCAATATATGCAATGGGAAAATGGCAATGCAAAAAAGGATAAATTCAAGAGGTTTTGTATTGTGTATCAATTTGTGCAATAAAAGAAAGTGAGAGATGATTGTATAAGTGGAGTTGAACAAATGAAGTCAAAGATTCTTGAAAATAATAATTTCATGGAACAAATACAATTTTTAAATAAATGATAAGGAAAAGGAAAAAATAGATCTAAGCACAAAAGAAGAAATAGTTGGAAGTGTTGAAACTATAGAAAAACAATAGAAGACAAAAATTAACCACTTAGAAAAGGAAGTAAAAGATAAGAATAATATTTTATCATCAAAAGAAAAGGAGGTTCATGCTATTGAGAGAGAGTTGCAATTTAAAAGATATGAAGTTGAAAAAATAAAGACAACAATGTCCAAGGTGTTGCTTATGAAGAAGGGTGCATGTAGACATTAGAAAGAGTGTTTACAAGAAATTGAGGTAGTTCAGAGTTGAAGACTGATATTAGGCACCTCAATTCTACATTCTCTATCTCACCTCTCTCTCTCTCTCTCTCTCTCTCCCTCTCTCCCTCACACACATTCAACCTCTCTCCACCTACCCCTCACATTATCCCTCCCTCCCTCCCTCTCTCCCCCTCTCTCTATGCATACCTCTCCCATCCCCTCTCTATATGTGTACCTCTATCCCTCCCACCTTAAAACTACATATCTCTCTCCTTCATCTATTTATCTCTCCATTAGATTAAACCTTAAACCCTAAAACCTAAACCTAACATATATCATCATTGCATTAATTCATTAGGTTAATTTTAGACTAATATAAATTCATTAATCTAAGGGAGAGAGAGGGGGATGCAGGTAGATAGGAAGTGGTAGGGTGGGAGGGATAAAGGGAGGGAGAGAAAGAGGGAAGGAGTGAGATAGGAAGTTGTAGGGTGGGAGGGATAGAGTGAGAGAAAGAGACAAGGAGGGAGATAGGGAGTGGTAGAGTGGGAGGGAATTGAAGTAGGAATTTCAACATTGTTTCCATTGCAAAATAAGTTTTCGCATTTGAAATCTCAAGTAGAGTTGCATTCATAATATCTTTCTCTATTTCAAAATAGAGCTAAGTAGAATGAGCACCATACATTGAAATAATCAAATTATATAGGATAAGGCATCTTAAATAATATAGGAGGAGGCACTAATGATGAATCAACCTTACTTCTCTCTCTCTATACAACCTTAATTCTATGATTAAGGTTGTTTCACCACATCTACCATATCATCCTCCATCTATCTAATATTCATCTATTATTTTATTTCATTATGAACTACTACTTCCTCTTTCTTCAATTTCTTCATTATAAGATCTTTCAACACCATCTTTATGTCTCTCTTTGGGTTAATCCATCATCATAGTTGCACTAATCCACTAGGTTAAACCTTAAACCATAAAACCTAAACCTAACATCTATCATCATTACATTAATCCATTGCATGAAACTATAAATGATCAATGTTATCCATATTTACACTATAATTGATTAATTGAACAATTGAAGGCTCACTTTTACCATGTAATTGATGCAATCATCATAATTAATCATTCAAAATTTCCCTCAAATATGTTTATAAGGCATGTGGATGAGAGTTTGAAATACTCAAATGCCTTATAAAAGCTATGAATTATTAAAGAAGAAAGTGATAGAGCAACTAGAGTTTTTTTAAACAGTGACGGTATCGATAAAGAACTAGTACAAAGGAGAAGTCTCTTTAGAAATATATACAATACTAAAAATAAGTGTTATAAATTCAAACAATGGTAGTAAATATATTTTAGCATCAAAAGAGATGGTATAAATTCAAACAGCGTGTTTTCCAATAGGGGACAGTGTGTTTTCCTAAAAGGACAGTGTGTTTTCCAATAGGAGACAGTGTGTTTTCCAACAAGGAAATAACTAACAAGGGATAGTGTGCTTTCCAACATTATTTGCAGTGTTGGAAAACACACTATCCCTTGTCAATTATTTCCACAAGGGACGGTGTGTTTTCCAACACTGCAAATAATGTTGGAAAACACATTGTCCCCTGTTAGTTATTTCCCTTATGGAAAATACACAGTCATTTTTTTGTTCCCTATTGGAAAACACACTGTCCCCTATTGGAAAACACATAGTCCCCTTTTAGAAAACACACTGTCCCCTTTTGGAAAACACATTGTCCCCTGCTGGAAAACACACTGTCCCCTATTGGAAAACACACTGTCCCCTTTTAGGAAACAAATTGTCCCCTTTTGGAAAACACATTGTCCCCTGTTGGAAAACACACTGTGTCCACCTTCAAATTTTAGAACAACTCTTTGGTTATAGTGAAAATGACATTTCACTTTCTTGATATGATTGGAACAAAAAAATGGTCACATTGTTTGTAGTGTTGGAAAACACACTGTCCCCTGTGTAGGAAAAGTGGACAAAAGACATCATTAGAATGTAAGATGTCTACAAATAACTAACAAGGGACAATGTGTTTTCCAACATTGGGAAGAACTAACAGGGGACAATGTGTCGTCACTATATTCTAATGATGCACCCGTTGTTCATATGATGAGGACATTAATTTGGTAGATGAACCCAAAAAATTTGTGGCACATCTTTAGTCAATAATAAAAATGTTATTGCCTACCTGTTACATAGACTTAGTATTAAAGTATACACATCTTATTAATAATTTAGGTGATTTATAACCATCTTGGTATGTTTTGAGTACATATTTGTATATTTTGAGGATGATGCATAAAATTAAAAATTACTACTATCTTGTGAATCCAACATTTTAGAATTTCAATTTCTTCGTAATATTTTTGATACTAGTGCATGGCATTGAGACTATATTTTTTCACCCATGGTTTCATATTGTTTTAGATGCTGATATAGAACATAAAGTAGATTGGGCAAAATGCATTTGATCTATTCTTTAAGAGGATAAAATTGTGTACACGAAAATTTTATCTATTGATAACATCAACTTTACATAGATTAATTATGATGAGATATATCAAAAACAATATTCACACGCATGCAAATGGCCTATATTACAAACACAAGACATTAGGAACAAATAAGAAATAAAAATTCTCTATAACAACACTCTAAGTATATAAGAAATTTTTGAAGTCAAAATCAGTGAAATACAAGGTTAACCTTTGCAATGAGAGAAAATTAATTGCAGATTTTAGCACTTGTGTATTTTCCACAACCATACAATAAATTTAAATGTGTTGTAACTAAAATTTTTAAGAACCAATCCATAAAATATGATCCAATATCTTGACACCAAGTTATATTTCTCCATTATTTTACATGGATTTATGAATGTAACCATGGAGGCTTTATTAAATTCCTGGCAACTTAAAACAAATCATATTAGTAAATTGAAAAGCCTCAAAGGGAGCATTTCTTTGGAAAGAATTTAGTTATCTTGCTTTCCATTGCATGCCAATGTCCTCTGCAATTTGTGTGGCATCCATTGAAATAGAAATGTCTTCTACAATTTGTGTGGCGTCCATTGAATGCCTAGCAAGCTCTTTTTGAATCCCACTGCATACAACCTATTTTTTCCCTTCCATCCATAGAAAAGGGAATTTTGGAAAGCCCATCCTCTGAAAAAAAATCACATTCCTAAACAAGATAAGAAAGATCAAATTTAGAATCAAATTTAGACTACAATAAATCTTGTGACCAGTAACAATTTGAATCCAAATAATAAGATAAGAGAAAATAAGGCTTTTGATTGGGTTTTTTTTTTTTTCATTTAGTCAAGAGGGCACATTACTTCTATATCTAGTTGCAAAAATTACATTATCAAACTTGTCTTGCACATTTATCCAATGAAAGTTTGAAGTCCCACTCCAAATTGGGTACAAAAATATCACTTGCAACATCTACATATATTTAGAGTGACACACCTAAACATTCACATAATCACATCTAAGCAATACTCAAATTTCTCCACATTTTTTAGCAATACTCTATAAAAGATTTAGAACCCATTCAAAAATTTTGCTTCTACTTTGATCAAAATAAGATAATTTTTTGAATAAATTTAAAAACTAATTTGCTCCTTCCTATGAGGGGAATTCATTGGCCTTACAGGTCGTGCTTATTATTTCATTTTAAGTTCTATTTTTTTTAAGCAACTGTAACCTCTCTAAATATAGCCTCCTGAATCTTATGTTTATAGATTTTATTTTCTTAAAATGTCTATTACCCAAACCATTTAATATTACTCTTTGTACAAATATCAAAATCCAAATCTGAAACCACTCCCCATGGGTTGTCTGGAACTGAATGAATGCAGTCAGTTAAGACAAGTGCCATGATATTCAGATCTGTGTTAATAGCAAGAACTAACCAGCATTCAACCTCTAATATGATGAGGGAAATTTTACATACCAAACGCATTGCTTTCCTGCGTCACAAAGCCACCATCCAAAAGTAGTTCTTGTGGAGTTTTCTTAACAATAAGGGTTTTACCATCTCCAAGAAGGGGCTCTGTAATGTCATGATGGCAACAAATATTTGGTAACTTAAGAATAGGCAAAAATGCTTACATTTCAAACGATCACAAAAAATCAAATAATGAAAGAGAGAAATGGACGTTCTGTATACCTTTATCTATAATTTTTTATAATTTTGGTGAGTTGCAACATCTAGCATAGGCGTTAGCTTCTCCCGTGTGTATCCAGGCCACCAAAAGCAGCAGAAAATCCACCAGCAAAAGCATTCTTCAAATTCCTCCCTAGTTTTATGCCCACTTGCATGAAAAATGTGGTGCAATTTTGCAGGTTTGGGGTTTAAGCGAGGCAACCTAATTTCAAATCTCCCGATTTTATGATCTTGCTCATTTAAAAAAAAAAATGAAATGTCCATCGGTTGTCTTTGTCTCCGTCCGCTGTTACCAACCGTCTCCTTTTCTATTTGTCATTCCCATCGGTGCTTTTTGTCTCACGGGAGGCATGGGGATGCGATGTTATGTATCAATGTTACATTGCATAGGTGAATTTTGTCTAGTGGTTAGCTTTCGCCCTCAAGATTTTCCTTTTTACTTTTTATTTTTTTACGCGGAAGGTGTATCCAATATGAAGTGGATGAACCTAAAGTTAAAATCAATGGCCCATTGTTTTCTATAGTCTATGCACACGATCAAATGAATCTTTTATGCCGAAGGCGTATCCAATATGAAGTGGACAAACCTCCATTAACTTAACTTAAAAAATGTGCCACACGATTTTTTTTAAAAGATCTTCAACTAGCTCCCTTCGATTACCAAGGCGTTTGAAGGCAACATGCATTTACCAGGACTGCGGGTCTACATTTCCAGGGTTACGAGCATTCACCAAGGTTGCGCTCACCTTTTACCGAGGCTTCTACAACACTTGGCGGGGTTACCAGGGCTACATTCTGCAACGTTTTCCAGGCTCGATGGCGGCCTTTTCAAAGGGAGGTGTGGCTTTTGTCGAGAAAAGGAGGCATAGAAAGGAATAGCAGAAACATGGGCCCAAAAGGTCAAAGAAGTAAAGCGCTCAAAAAGGGCGTTTGAAGGTGACAGGCATTTACCAGGGCCGTGGGTCTGTGTTTCTAAGGCTGTGGATGTTCACCAAGGTTGCACTCACCTTTTACTAGGGCTTCTACAATGCTTGGCGGGGTTACTAGGGCTGCATTCTGTAGCATTTTCCAGGCTCGGTGGTAGTGTTTTCCAAGGGAGGTGTGGCTTTTTTCGAGAAAAGGAGGCACATAAAAGAACAATAGAAATAGGGGCCCAAAAGGTCAAAGCAATAAAGCACTCAAATAGTTCTCCCGTCACTTTCTTTGTTTCTTTGTTTTTCATTACATTTTATAAGTTTTGTTTTGTCTCATTCTTCATCACAGGACAAAACTGGCACTACCCGCTTAACCTAGAAAGCCCACAACAAACACATATTCTTTCAACACATGAGAGTTAAACAAAGAAGTAATGGGGGAAAACCTAGGTCTGACATGTCAAAGTTCCACGACAGGAGGACCACAAACCTCGAGTACAAACTCAATTTCAATGCAAATGGGGGCTTTAGAATGCATTTCGGGTAACAACAAAATCACAAACAAACCTCATGTACATTTGAACGACCTCTTGAACCTCCTAGGTCAAGAAGGGCTAAAATTTCTAGAATCTCACACTTCCCAGTGGTCAAATGGGTGGACTGCTTTCCAAGAGGGGGGTTTAGCAAACTTTTTGGCACCTTTGCTAGCAAGATCGTCTCTATCAAGTATACTGAATATTATAAACGCAGAAGAAAGGCTGATCTTTGTGAACGCAAAACAATACAATGGGATTTTAAGGTGTAGGTTGGCTCAGAAATGAGAGCTAAAGCAAAATCAAAAGAAAAAATTCACTTTGATTTTACCAAAGGTTGGTAACAACAAGGCAGGTATACCTAGGGTGGTCTCCCAAAAAGAAGAGAAAACAAATCAAGTTGAGCATAAAATTATTGGTAAGATAATAGAGGGAATAGTGAACCTTGAGTCAAACATGGACAAGTTGGGTGAGATCATGGACAAAACAAAAGAGTTCACTGCAAACAAGAATGTTATTGACAAGGTATCTCAAAAACTCTATAGCCCTATGTCCTCACCCCTACTATGGTCATCAAAGTTATATGTAGAAGAGCTCATGAGAATGAAAAGTAGGGTTGATGTTCTAGAAGCAAAGGGGATGTGCGAAGATAATAGGTTTAAAATAGTTACTGAGGAAAATTACAGGTTGGAAAAGGAAAATAAAAGGCTGCAAGAACAAATTCTAAATCTGCAAGTTAACATGGAGAGGGGACAACAAGAATTGGTCACTCTAAAACAAGAGTTAGACCAATTGAAAACAACAAAAAGTGAGAAATCAGAAGTGGAGGGAGGTGAAAACATAATGGAGTTAAAGGTGATCCAATCAGCAAAAGCAGACTTGGAAATAAAAGAGAATCACTTAAGAGATCAGATAGAGGAGGCCAAATCATGGTCATAGGTGGTGAGTGGTTCATCAATTGAGCAAAAAGGAATCATTGAAAAACAAGTTAAAAGGAAACTAAGGGAAGAAAAAGATAAGCAGAGCAAGGCTGCAAACATTATTATTAAAGGTTTGAGAGACTTTGAGGAGAAGGAGAGAACCGACATTCTAACAAGGGTCTTCCTTAAAGATAAGTTGAAATGGACAGGGCATTTTCAACAAGCTAACAGAATGGGAAAAAAGGTAGAGGGAGGAAGAGATAGACATGTAAGAGTCATCTTGAGAAATTTAGAAGATAAGAATAGGATTCTAAAAAATAGGGGGTTACTTAGAGGCGGACATATTTATCTAGATGAAGATTTGACATTTGAGCAGCAAGAAGAACAAAGGAAAGAATGGGAGAAGGTGAAGGCAAGTGGGCTTGGTTGAAGAATGGGAAAGCCCAAATCAGTGATCGATTTCCAAACAAGAAATAGGAAATAGGGGCCCCACAGGAATATCTACATGTTGTAAGTTGGAATTGTAGAGGATATCCATGGAGAAGAGGACCTGGTTTGGGGCTCATAGCAAAAGGAAATGATATTATCATTCTCACAGAAACACATGAACATGATGGCTGCAAAGTTCTAGATTTTGAAGGGTATAAGAAAGTTTCAGTTTGGAATGAAGGGAATGAAACGGGCAGAGGTCATGGAGGAGTCACAGTGCTAATAGATGAAAAGTGGCAGGGAATTGTTGAATTTGTAAAAGAAGACACAAATAATCAATACATATGGCTGCAAATAACAGAAAATGGGGTAACTTTCAGTTTAGCTGCGTGCTACTTTGCTCCAAAAATTTCAAAGTTTTATAAGAAGCAAAATTTAGACAATGAAGACCCATATGCATCTCTAAAAAAAGATATCTCTATCTTCAACACACTTGGGGATGTGGTTTTAATGGGTGAATTTAATGCAATGACAGCTAATAACCAGTCTTTACAGTTGAGCAATGAAGATAAAGGGGAGAACAATCCTTTGTGGTTAGAAGAAGGTGGTGGTCTTCTTTGGGAAAGAACATCTCAAGATGGTAATGGCACTGTGAACACGTTTGGGGCAGAATTATTAGGGCTTTGTAGTTTATTTGGTATGGTTATCTGCAATGGTATAAGAGATTGGTCGAAGTCAGGGGGTATCACTTGCAAAACTTATAATGGTCAAAGTGTGGTGGACTATGTGGTTTCCTCTCAGATTTTTAGTTCTAGAATGTTGGAGTTTGATATTGAGGACTGCCCTATTGAGATGAAATCTAACCACTTACCTCTTCGGGTTAACCTATGCATCTCTCCAATTAGCCAACACAATAATCAGGCTCAACACATGCAAAAAAAAAACCCTCCCAAGGGTAAAATCCTCATAAATTAGGAAAATAGGGAGATATTTAGTGTTGCCTTTAGGCAGCATTTCCATGATTGGAAAAATAATGGAGAGTTTGATGCTGCAAAAGAGGTAGATGCCCACATTCACAACAATTTGCTAATCTCGATAATCCACAAGGCTTTAAATGCATGCAAGAAGTCTGACCCCAAGATGGGGACAACAAACACTTTTCCGAAAAATCCGTGGTATGATGAAGAATGTAAGGTAGCCAAGAGATCATTAAAAGAGAGAGGAATTGACAAAGAATATAAGAAAAATTATGAAAAACTAGTACAGTCCAAAAAAACCGAGTATGTAATTGAAAGAAGGAAGGAGTTAATCTCTCTTGGGAAACATAATCCTAAAGGCTTTTGGAGGGAACTATAGCAAAAGAAAAAGAAGATGGAAAACAATATTATGGATGCCCAATGGTTAGAGTATGCTAGGCTTCTTTACGAGTGGGACCATGAGAAAGACTACCCTCCAGTTGTTAACACCTCAATGGAAATCTTCAATGTAGATGATATTAAACAGGGAATAAAGAACCTAGCAAGTGGTAAAGCACATGACATAGATGGGCTACAAGCTGAATTTTTAAAATGGGGGATTGAAACTCTTGCTCCTCACATAAAAAGAATTTTCAACAATTTCAATCAAGAAGGTTTTCCTATGGACTGGACTACTAGTGTGGTCATCCCTTTATTTAAAAGTGGTGATATCAATAACCCATCTAACTACCACACAATTATGGTCAATCCTATCTTTAGCAAGCTCTTTAGGAGCATGATTGAGCATAGGATCAGTAGCTGGGCAGAAAATGAGGGCAAAAGGGCAAAGGGGTAGGCAGGCTTTAGGTCCAGGCACTCTACCATTGATCACTGCATCACCCTTAGACACTTGATTGAGAAAATTCGGGACACTCAAGGTGAAGAATCTTATTGTTGTTTTGTAGACTTCAAGAAAGCTTTTGACACAGTGCCTAGGGACAAACTTTGGAATAGGATGGAAGAATTAGGCATTCCAAATGTGTATAGGGCAGCTGTTCATAGGTTGTATGAGAAGGTTAGTGCTAAAATCAGAATGAGTGAAGGTATGTCTGAATGTTTTGGTAGCGACATTGGTGTTAAGCAGGGTTTCCCTTTATCCCCTATGCTTTTTGGGCTATACATTGATAAGTCGGAAGCTTGGTTAAGCAAGGAAGGTGGAGATGGTATTCAATTGGTAGGTTACGTTGTGAAATTACTTTTATATCAAAGACATTAGATTTCCACAGTCCATGTCATTAGAGTATGTAGTTTCTGGATTTGACTGTGTAATAGTTTTTGGATCAACGTTTCGGATCACACTCAATCCATCTTCTTAGTGCTCGGTGTCTCTCGTTGATTGGGGGATTTTCTTATAATCTGGTTTTCTTTTTTATTGTTTTATTAATTTATTTGTATTTTTGTTTTCTCTCTCTCTCTCTCCTTCTTGATTCTTTTGCAAACTTCCCCTTCCTCCTCCTTTATAATGGCCTGGATCTGCATTTTCTACTCCATCTCTTTTTACATCCTGATGATGGATCACTGAGTGTGATCCGAAACGTTGATCCAAAAACTATTACTTTTATATGCTGACGATCTGATTTTAATTTCAAAAATAGCTCATGGTTTAAGAGAACATTTGAATGCTCTAGAACACTTTTTTCAGGAAGTTGGGATGCAAGTGAACACCTCCAAGACCAAAATCATGATTTTCTCATTGAATAGAAAAGATAAACAACATGCCTTTCCTTTTGAAGGCAACCCACTTGATATTGTGAAAGAATACAAATACCTTGGGATTGACTTTCACTATAAGCTCAATTGGGAGACTTGTAGAACAAAAAGGATTCAGGGAGGTTGGAAAGCTTCTTACCTGCTTCAAAATAGATGTAGAAAAGCTGAACTTTGGGATTGGAAAACCAAGAAAACCCTTTTTGGTTTACTTGTCACACCGGTTGTACTTTATGGGTGTGAAGTGTGGGACAACAATATGTCAAAGTGTAGTTGGAGACAAATAGAAATAATTTAGAAACACCTAATAACTAACAATATCAAAGTTAAAGCCACAGTCCCATATGAAATTATTTTAGCCGAAGTGGGGGCTTTTCCTTTGGAAGCATCGGTGATAACCCGGTTGATAAGTTATCTAAAGAAGATCGAAAACATGGATAACCACAGGTGGCCAAAAATGGTTATGGAGGAGATGCTAGATCTAAGAAAGAAAACTTGGATGAAGTAGAACATCAAGTGGTTGAACAAGTGGGACATCAAATTACATGAGTGTCCTGGCACCAATAGGGAAATAAAAAACTATGTGAGGGAAAAATTTAGGATTGCCATGTGGTCAAATCAGATTGGGCGAAAAAAAGCATACTACATCAAAGAGTTTAACCTGACAAAGGATCATGGTGAAAAAAGCTATTTAGGTGTAGCTATTAAAGGGAAAGTGGGGCTGCTGGTTGCACAATTGAGGATGAGATCGCACCATCTTAGGTGTGAGATTGGTAGGTGGAAGATACCTAAGGAAATTTGGGAAGAAAGAACATGCATATTCTGTAATAAGGGAGTGGTGGAGACAGAATGGTACTTTGTCATGGAATGCACAGCTTATGAAGATATCCATACTTAGTACGCAAATACTTTAAGGGTGGACAATATGTAGCAGTTATTTGAGGAGGATAAGATCAACCAGACGGCGAGCCTTCTAGTCAAAATTAGTAGCAGGAGATCCAACTTGGAAAAGAGCTTGATGACAAACTAGGCTATTTGTCTCGGTCCCATAGACTGTTTAGTCTCGTGGATGTCATTAAAATCTTTCATTCATTCATTCAACCTAAAAGTTAAAATCAACGGCCTATTGTTTTCTATAGCCTATGCACACAATCAAACGAATCTCAGCCATTCTATGATTTCTCATCATTTTTTCTGTTGTTTTTCCCATTTTTAACTACTTTCCCCCACCGCTATTGGTTTTTGCTCCACTCTTCCTCATTGGTATTGCTCTATCACTTCTCCAATTTGGCAAGCTGCAGCTTGAAAATAAGGTTTCGATGAGGGTTTTAACATTATGACATCCTTTACTTAATGATCAGGTCTAGTCATATACTGGCGCTTTTCCCTCTCCTCTCAGTATGAATAATTGTATCTTTCTTGTAGATCTGATAAATATGACCCCTCAAAAATTAGAGTTGGAGCAAAACTACTAATACCCATTTATAAATCAGATCTTTATTTAAACTATGGATTTGTGCAAAATTACATATGCCCATTTACTAGCCAAATTTATTGTGAAAATTACCTACAACAAATTGTTCATGCAACTGACCATCTACAGTCAAAGCCATCATGAATTGAGGCAAGCCTAGAGGCAAAGTATCTCCCTTATCAAAATTCCAAAAGTGAAATACCTTCCAATAAGTCTTACAAAATTTCTCCAGTCCCTATCTTTGTATTGGCCCTAGAATTATTGGCATGAAAATCACCCCAATCTTTACTTCATATTCATGAGAATTCCACAACTTTTTCTCTTCTTCAGGAAAAATCAAAACAATTTCTTAGATACCATGTACTCAACTCTTATAAGCCTAGCATTCTTCTCATGAGAATCATAGAGCAGGCACTGACTCACATCCTCATTGATGTGGCTGCAAAAATGGTGGGTCTCTGTTTGCCTTGTAATGTCATGGGCATACAAATGGATGCTACACAAACAACAAAAAAGTAATATCATGAAAACCATTACCTCATTGAAGGTTGAATTTTTTTCTGCATTATTTTGGATGAAAGATCAAAATAACTTATGAGCAGAGATGCTCATGGACCATTTTAATCAATGCAAAATTTTGGATGAGCTACAGGGAAAAATTTAGTGGTGAATATTCGCCAATTGGCTAATAATAGAAATCAGGAGCTCCAAAAATGGCTAATAGTACAAGCTGAAACGAAGACTAAATCGCCAGGTTTTTACGAAAAAATAATTTTATCTCGATTAATTTGCAATGTAAA
Source organism: Sequoiadendron giganteum (assembly GCA_007115665.2). Taxonomy (NCBI): domain Eukaryota; kingdom Viridiplantae; phylum Streptophyta; class Pinopsida; order Cupressales; family Cupressaceae; genus Sequoiadendron; species Sequoiadendron giganteum. Next base: position 516,005,863 of record CM021102.1, read on the forward strand.
CGATGCGTCATCAAATTGATTCACCAGTATTTTATATAGTTACTAAAAAATTTAATTATATTCGCCAATAATATTATATTCCTCCGATTAATTTTGGGGCAATATCGCCACTAATAATAAATTACTATTTAATTTGAGGAATATTTTCTTTTATCTATTACCATAGATTAGTTTTTTAATCGAACGGTTGTAGGTTGAGTCCGGGCCCTAATACACATGCGCCTTTTAAAAGGCTTGTTGAGGCTCAAAATTTGTTTTGGGCCACATGATTAAATCTAATCGTGTGGCCCAAAACATATTTCGGGCCTCAACAAGCCTTTAAAAAGGCACATGTGTATTAGGGTGCGGAATGAACTTGCAGCCGTCCTTCGTTCTATCAGTGGGATGCCAGATAATGTTTCCCTCATGCACCATAGTTCCCCCGATATACTTTATGCATTCGATAATTCATGCCTGTATTGTGATAGGTGCACACCAAGATTCACTAGGATTCGCCACTATGATTATTATTTTTACCAATTATTCATTAAGATTCGCCAGGATTTTACAAAAAAATTAGTACTCTGCATAAGATTCGCCAGGAAAATTAATATTTTTTTTCAAATAAAAGGAAAGATTCACCAGGATTTTAGACCTTCGCCGAGGGGGGGGTTTCTTAAAGTTATCCCTGATGAGCTATGTTCTAGTTTCCAACATGGAAGTAGAAGTTTTCCTGGGCTCCCCTGGAATGTGAAGGGACTTGGAGATTGGCCTTGGTCCTACTACAACCATTTGATATTACTTTACAATCTGCAAATCATTTTTCCACAAATTTATCATGCCATTTCAACCTGCAAATAATTTAGAGCCTAGTTCAAGATTCACAGTCCACAAAGTCTCCCTAGATTTGTAAGAATCAATCATTTCCCCCGTTATTTCACAAGTCCAACAACCATAGATTTTGGTCTACAGAGCTTATAGAAGATGGAATCCCTTGGCTCAAATTATTTCCCAAATTGAAATGACAATTTTAGCAGAGAATTGCTTCAGGTGGCACGCGGCTTCAAGGACCATCCTATTTCAGCTACATAGCTTGAAAACTGACATTTTTACAGCTTGCATTTGGTGACTCAAGTTCAAACATTTTTGTTAATATATATCAAGTTCTAGCTTCTTCGACATCTGTCCTGGATTAATGTCCATGCGCTACATACTAGCAACAAATGTGTCTTGTTATGAGCAGCACGCTAAACACTGGTGAATAGGAAATTAACAAGTGGAAAAGGTTGCTAATAAGAAATTAACATGTACATCATAGAGTACATAAGTAGTAGGATTAGAGGGCAGAAAAGGTTCGATGCAAATTGGGTGGATTAAACGAGAGACAGATTTAACCACCTTGCTTTGCAACGTGTCAAATATAGATATTTGGAATCTCACTTGTTTTGAAATAAAATTATATGAAACATAACAGTTTATGATCTTAATTAGCGAACAAATATTCTCATTTTTATTGAAAAATATATATTATGAGATAGAGGAGAGGAGAGAGGAAAATAATCCAATCTCTCTCCCTCCTCTATCTATCTCTCTTCCTTTCTCTCACTCCCTCACTCTATCTCCCCCTCTATATATCTCCCCATCTCTGCCTCCCTCATTCCCTCCCTATCTCAGTTATCTATCTCCTTATCTCTACCTCTCTACCTCTCTATCTCGGCTCCCTACTTCTCTATCTCTACCTCTCTCCCTTTCTCTTCACATATCTCTCTAGATTTCTCTCTTTCTATTTATATATCTCTATCTCCCCTATTTCTATTTCCCTCCCTCTCTCTATCTCCCCCCTCTCTATCTCTCCCCATCTCTCTCTCTCACTCCCTCCCTATCACTCTATATATCTCTCTATATATACCTCTCTCCCTTTCTCTTCCCATATATTTATATCTCTTTCTCTTCCCATATCTCTCTCTCTCTCCATCTCTATTTGTTTATCTCTTTATCTCTCTCCCTCTCCTCCTCTCTATATCTCTTTATATCTCTATTTCTTTATCACTCTATGTCACCATCTATATATCTTCCTCCCTTATATCTTTATCTCTTTATATCTCCCTCTACCTATCTCCACCTCTATATATATTTGTCTCCCTCTTCCTCCCTCCCACTATCTTCATCTTTATCTCTATCTTCCTTTTTCCCCTGCTATCTCTAGACGTGTCACCCTCTCTATCCATCCATTTGTCTCCTCTCTCCCTCTCCCTCTTTCTAAACATGTATATTTACATATATTTGTCTCTCTCCTTTCATCTCTATCTCATTATATCTCCATCTCTCTACCTCTATATATCACTTCCTATCTCTATCTTTATTTTTACATTTCTCCATCTCTCATTCTCTCCCTCTCTCTATATTTATATCTTTCATCTCTATCTATTCCTCTCTCCTCTCTCTCTTTATCTCTCTCTATCTTTCTCTCCATATCCCTCTCCTTCTCCTTCTCCATTTATATCTCTATCTTCTCTATCTCCGTAACCCCCCTCTCTCTCTATTGCAAACATAACACAAGTCTATCTTTAATGGAACTTGATTTAGAGAATTTATGTTTGGATCCTTGTTGATTTGAAGCTATAACTTCACCATGGAGACCTTTGGTGTACAAAAAAAATCATTTTCTAAATGGCCTACGAATTGACCTCATGTCGCGTACAAATATATGCAAAAAAAATACCCAAAAAATCCCTTATTGACCATCCACACCTCTTCGATGTACCCATTGCACACCAAGGTGCAATTGCTAGTTTATTTTATTTTAAAGCTTTCTATATTAGTTCCACCTAGTGGGAACTCTTTTCGACCACATAGGTAGAAAAAAAAATGTGGAGAGGTGTCACATTCAATGTGAGGTGGGTTGAATCTCAAGAATTTAGTGGCAATGGAAGGGCTGCTCAATTTAGATCAAGTGAAGATACTAGGGGTGTTAAATTGTTGTAATAAGTTCAATCAACTAATTTTTAGTTGATTTGTTCTTTATGATCTTATTGATTGTGTGTTCAAAATTTGATTCATCTAGGTGCGGTGAGACTGAGGGTGTCCTAGGTACCGTGTCCCAGGGACTAGTCATTGCTCGCCTAGATTGACTCCAAAAAACAGTCGTGGTACATTGGGTGGTGGACAACTTGAATTATTGAAAATATATATAGTTTAGTCCTAATTCAATCATAGGGAATTTTGAGAGTATTGTTAGAGGTGAGGTTCTCCAATCTATAGTCCCACTAACAACTTAGATTCAAGAGAAGCTAAACAATATTAGTTTGTTTCTATCTTGATTTAGGTCAATTTTTTGTCCTCAACTTAAAATTTTAGGTTTTCCTATTTTTCAATAGCAAATTTTTTTGGATTCAAGTCCTATGATTCAATACAAAAAGAAAGTGTGGGTTGAATTTATAATATTTTCTTTGTTTCACATGAACTTCATGTATTCTTTGCTAAATAAAAGTATTATTTTATGGATAAAACATGGTCACATTTGTGTATGAATCTTCTTTATTATGTGTATTTAATTTCTCAATTATTTCTTTGAATTTTTTTCTTTTTCCTAAACAAAAATACTTCATTAGGACTTATTAAAGTTGCTTTCATGTGCTACAAAGGATAATTATCAATCTATTAAAATTTTGAGTACCTTTTCTTAATCTTGATCTTTTAAATCACCTCTTGCTAACAAAGATAATATTGAATTTCAAAACATCGATGAGTCAGGTAGATGAGGAAGCCACTACTCAACTTTGAAGATTCTTCATGCTTGAGAGAAGAGGCTTTATGAAGAAGCTAGGGTATTTTCCCTATTTCTTTCCCCCTATCCCTTCTTTTTAGTATTTTACATTTCAATGATCCATTGTAATCTTTAAATAATGTGGTGACATATCTATAGTTTTGGTCTTCCAAATGTTATTGAAATCTCTTTTATCCACCTTAATTATAAATAGATGATTTTTCATTTCAATATTGTTGCTTGTTATAACATCATAACTTGCGATTCAAAGAGGATGGGGTAAACCCACAAAAGTGGTTTACAATTCAAGTGAGGAAGGAAAAGTTGCAAAAAATGACCCCATGCTAAAAAAATTGGTTTTTGTGGTTCGAACAAACTTATTGGTTCAAGAAAACCAAAAGAGGGTTTGCTAGAACCCAGGTTCAAGCGAACCCATTAAATGCACTAGGCCCACTATTCCCGTAAAAAAATAAAGAAAAACCTTTTTTGAAAGGGGGTTCACTCGAACCCCCCTGGTTCGCCCGAACCCCCATTTTCCCACCTTCTCACCCTCTAGCCCAAAAAGCCTCTAGAATTTTTCCCTTCGAAGCTTGGGTTGATGATGAAAATGGAGGAGATTTCATAGACCCAATTGGATGAAGGTAGTCCTCAGAACAAGCTATCCAACGAATATAATTTTAACATATTTTGGTTTTATTATGTATGCTTTTTTAGTTTTATTAAACATAGGTTTTTCACTGAAAATCAAGCTCTTTGTTCTGCACATGTGGAAAAATAGCATATTATCAAAAAAAAAATCGAAAAATATGAGTGCACCAAATATTGAAGTCATTGATCCAACAAAAATAAATAAATTGAATTTCGATACATAAAAAAAAAGTTACATCATATACGGTCCACCTATGTCTGAATTGTAATTGGTTTGACTTTGAAACTTGATTAAGGAAAAAATATTCAATAAAACACAATGAAACCAATTGGAAGCATTAGATATCATAGTTTAAAATCTAAATTCAAAAAATAAGAATTTTATCCTTCATGGAAAAAAAAGTTATGTCGTATACGGTGAGCGTCACTCCTTAAAAATGTTGTTTACTGAAAAAAACTAGTTTTCAAAGGAGATGGAAAAATAAGAGCAATTTGATTCCAAATTTTTTGAAAAAATAATATTTAGAATCTACAGACAAAATGCCATAAATCACTAGTTTGCATCATCTTCAAATTCTCATGATTTAGCCGCTATAGGTGTCTAAAAGTGAAGATTTAGTTAGAAAAAATTATTTCAGTGTCCAATTTGACCAAAAATTATAAACCAGTATTGTGGGATCACCCGATGCAAAGTTTTATAATAAAAGTACTTAAACCTAAAATTGTGTGCTCTTCTAATTGTATTTGTTTTGATTTTAAGCTAGCAAGGCTTAGGGCTCAAATGCTAGCTCACATTTATGAGCAAGAGTTATGTTCTATAAAATTATAAACACTATTGAATAAAGAGAAATTACAATAAGTTAATCCAATAAACCAATAGAATTTAAAGTTGACCAAACAACAAAATTGAGCATATATATGAGAAAATTTGCTATTGAGATTAGGAGAAGATAAATAACTAGCTTGCAAGATTGGTTAATAGGCCACCTTTTCTCTATCATAGACATTGCTTCATTATTTGGTCCAATAATCTAAGGTCTAAATTTTAAATAAATGCAAGTGCTTTTAATATGATTTGGTTTCTGCAATTGTTTTGAAAAGTGGTGAGTATGCATAAAAATATCTTGAGAATAAATTGACATTTTCTGCCATCAAGTATCCGAAGGAAAGGAGGAGAAGAAGATTGAAAATAAAAATAGTTTTATTTATACTACAATCTCAAATTCTATCTACATGTCAAGTCATAAATACAACATCAAAATCTATTGCCAATTGAAGGGAACAAATTATACTCACAACTTGTTAAATTATCATAAAGGTAAAAATTAGAACTTATCTATGATATTCATGATTGTTAATTCTTTCAATTAGATAATTCTATTGAAATTTATTTGGAACACTCATGTTTGTTAATGCTTTCAATAATCCATATTGAGGGTGCAATGTTGTACTTGTATTCAGATGGATGAGACTTAAGAGTGTGTATGAACATTGATATTTGATATTGATATAAATGAAATAATTCTAGGAAAGTTTAGAGTAATTTATAGAGATGAAGATATACTTCTAGGAATACAACTAATGTATGATGCACCCTAAGGATCATTCACTTGGTCATCTATATATAATAGTCTCATATTTTTTACTTTTTACTATATTATTTTTTTGTATGTAATGGCTTGTATACTTTATGAGAACACATTTTGTGGTTTTTCAACAAAATTAGGTGCAAATTGGGTTACAAGTTTTAAAATTTTACTAGTATTCAAGGGGGTTTGAGGTTCTACAAGGCCCACCAATTAGAAATGTGGGAATGCTTCAATGTTGGTATAATTAATCAATTGCACCTTATTATTTAAGTTTACTTAGGTAATTTATTTTACTATAGGTAGTATAGGAATAATGAGTACATGTCATTTCCTTCTTTCATAGCATTCTTATTTTTTCTTTATCCTCTCAAATTAGGAAAATCAGTTAAATAAATCCCTAATTTTTTATTTTTCTATCATTTTTTTCTCATCCTCATTAGATTTGGAACATAGAAGCTATATATTGTAGCTCTTTCCTTCCATTGAATAATTGATCCATCCATATTCTCAATATTAAGTTTCAATTGATATCTATATCATTCATTATCTATATGTTTGCATCTAGACCTATTATAATATTCTATAGTCACCTATATCTAGGATTTCGTTTGTATTTTCATTATATCCTACATCTAGTATTAGAGATTTGTTGGTTTCTTTAGGTGATTCATGTCCTTTGAGAAATGGAGGTTTCAATTGAAGTGAATTTTGGAGCTTGATGGGCTCACCATAGCATTCAAAAGAATCAAGCAAGTTAAGTTTAATTTTTTTAACCAAAATCAAAGATTAGGAAGCTTGATTTCTCACGAGGTTTTGATCAATGAATCTAGCATGCAAGTTGTTTCTAGTGCATTTTTTGACCAAACAAACCCTACCATTAATCTAGAAGGCTTAAAAATCCTATTTTTATATAAAATTTTCTTAAGTTTTGGAATTGGGAGAATCTGAAAAGAAATAGTTTCTCAGCCATATAGTGGTTCGTATCATGTGATTTACAAAAAATAATAATTTAAAATTGGGTGGCATTTAAACCATTGTGGTCAATATTCAAATCATTGTTATATAGGGCTTAACTACTAAAAACTTTAGCAATCAACCACCACATCAACTTGCATGTCACTAGCTCACTACTGCTACAAAGGTGTTTCCTCCTCCCCTTTGCTTGCCAAAAAAATAGAAACCAACTTTTTTTAGATAGTGATTTCATGATGATATAGGTATTTTTTGAAATTAAAAGGGTGGTTTCCAAACAAGAAAAAGCTGATTTTGACAATATTCTAGTGTGGAAGGATATTATAAAAAATATTAAAATATTCTCTATTAATGTCAATGTTGCATCACCATTTATTCCCTTCCAACTTCACCCTTCTCCAATGCAATTTATTTTTTGGTGTTGAACTTGAAAGACTCGATTCTTGCTCAGTTTTGCTCCTTTTTTGAGTAACATCTTTTTGATATGGGATAATGCTTTGTGGGCTTCACAATGGTGTAGATAGTTCCTAATTTTGATGTATTTTTTTTCTAAAAATTACAAATTCTCATAGGTGGTGTTAAATAGTTCTCATTCTGGTAACTTTTAGGGTGCTTTTTGGGGTCATAAATACTATTTTTTGGTGAGATTTATTTGAAAGTGCATAATTTTTCATTTAGTTTCCATTGGTGTAGTCTAATTTATTTCATTCTATATCAAAAACTACAGTTTCATCTTTGTGGCCTATTTTGGGCATTTTTAACAATGAGATTAATACCACTTTGTTGATTTGGCAAGTATTGCAATTATAATCACACTAATTATAAGTGGTATCATCATTTTTTTGGAGGTCATTGATTGCATGAATTTGTGTGTGAGGGGGGGTGAGAGTAATAATATGGTATAATTTGTTTACTTTTAGTTCTTATTGTGTGTTCTTACAATGGGGAAAACACAAGTTGAAGTCCTAGCTTGCTATAACTATTCCTCATGGAAACAATCAATATGAAATTATCTAGAGGGAAAAGGTTAGACTATATATTTAAATGAAACTATATTTAAGCCTACTAATGCTAGTGCAAGGGAAGTGTAGGATATAGATTGGGGGAAAGCTCTTGGCTATATTTTCTCTCTATTATCTTTTTGTAAAGGAGGGGATTCACTACCCTTAAGACAATAGGGTCCTAAGGAAAAAATAGCTCTTAATTACCTCAAAAGACACTACTCAAGTGACAAGATAAATAATAAAGAATGTTTATAGAACTTAACCCAATTGACACTAGGTTTTAGATAATGATAATATTGAAACCACTTAATTACAAGAGTAAATGATAAAATTAAATTCTTTGATATACATAAGTAGAAAGTATAGAAACCAAATATTGTACCTTCAAGAGGATTAGCTTTTGGCCATGGACACTAGCGCATTGTGCAAAAATCTCTGATGAAACAGATAATAAAATTCTATAATCTTTAATATCCAACTCATCGAATATATTCATCTACACACAAACAAAATAGGAAAAAAATGTTGGAGGGTTGTTTAAGGTTTTGCCTTAGTTAAACCCTCTTTTTGGTGTTTCTATATCCATAGATAGCCATATAGGATCAAGATAGACAAAATACATAAAGAAAAGATGTGTGATAGAAACAAACTCTACAAGGGATGAGAATTTCTATCACAAATATAAATAAATAAATAAAGACAAGATCATGAAAGATAGAATGAAAAGAGAGTGTTACCAATAGCCTATGGCTCCCCTCTTGGATTGATAGATGTGATAGAATTGTGAACAAGAGGAGTCTTGACTATTTCTTGAGAGAGAATTTCAATAGGTCTTTGTTGTGAGAATGAGAGAGAGCAAAAGAGAGCCTTTCAATTTTTTCAAGTCCTCCATTCAAAAAAGGGAATTTTGCCAAGTCACATGGGTGGGAGGAGCCGTTACACACACATCCTTGTTGATACAACATGCCCCATGGGCAAAGAATACAAAATATTTATGTTTGAATCTCAGAAAGTATGGGGATGCTAGTGCACCACAGGGACATTCACACGGTGTTCTAGTGTCCTACCAAAACTTTAAGAGAATCGAACACTTAGGATGCTAGTGCTTCATCGTTATCGCCTATGAAGTAAGAATCGTAAAATTCCAACTTATAGTTTTTTTCCATAAATAAGGCAGGCCTAAATGCGTATGTGTGAAATTACCACATGGTGCAATTTTATGACACTACATTTTTCCCCCACGTTAGTGAGCTGATTTTTAAGAAAAATTAGCTACACTGAAGTAGCTAAGAAGACATCAATATTGATTTTAAAATTTTAACAATTTTTTCAAAAGGATACTGTAGAGGCCGTAGAGGTCAAGAAGAAAGATGCTAACAATTCCCCCAACATTAGAGCTTAGAAAAAAGTATAAAATTTGACATAAGATTTGATTATGCAAAATTGAAAAATGGGTCAGTTTCAAAAATAGAAGAAACTACCACGACGAGAAGAATGCTTAACATAATTTTCAATGGGTTGGAAGAAAAATTTGATAAGTGAGTATATGCCCCCTCCTATTTTTTCCCCTATCCAAGAGGGTGAAAACAAGAAGGTAGGGAAGGCGAAGGAAATTTTTCCATGAAAAACAAGCAAATCCTTGCCTATATACACCCATTGTGGACCCAAAGAAGGTCATTTTCACTATTTACTACAAGGATTTCATTGAATTTTTTAAATTTTTTAAGAAAAATGCCTCACAAATGAAAGCTATTACTATCAAGGATCGAGCAACTAAAGTTTGTTGTGGAGAGGGGTGAGCGACTTCATGAGTATGATGAAAATTTCTCACTTCTTTGTCACTTTTTGGTGTTTGTATCCCTATAAAGTTTGTGAGTAGTGAAAGTGTCTAGTCGACGCATCAAAGTCCAACGTTCGCGTGAGCATCTAGTCAAGGGATCAAAGTCCAATGGTCGTTTTGGTGTCTATCTTGTGCACTGTCGTCAACCAATTAGGTCATGGACACTAGTTTTTTAGGTAGACGTTTGTGCGACACACTATCATCTTGAAGAAAGATACTAGTAAAATTTTGGTAAAGTAGAATAGAGTATAAAATAGAAGTGAATTTGAATGACATTTTTTTTTTACAGGACCTTCTTGAGGTCTACGAGCGTGGTGGTAGAGTTCTCCTATCACTACTGAGGAGTCGCAGTGCATAGATCTCAATCAATGAGTACTCGCTACTACAATGGGTCAGCCTATGGTGGGTATACACTATTCTTGAGATCCAATTTCATGCACCCATGCTAATGGTACTTATGGAGAGATGGGATGCATATACCTCCTCTTTTCACCTCCTGACAGGGGAGATGACTGTTACCCTCGTAGGAATTTACCGCATCCTCCAACTAACCATCTAGACAGATAGGGTGGCCTATGAGGAGGGGTGCATGACACAGGGTGTGCAAAAATTGTAGGAGTTCTGCATTGGTCATGTCATCCTAAAGGACACCACCACACATATCTACATGTAGTGGTTGGATTAGGGTCGTGTCACAATGTCGTTAGTACAACATGTCATGATCAAGATGGTGGCATTTTGAGTAGCCATCAATGAAAAAGACTCTCACCTTCATGGGGGGATCATCCATTGTATCACAGTGATGGAGGAGTGATGGATGGTATACACTTGGGGGTGGAGCATCCTCATGCATCTCTACCATGATCTTGGGTGTTATGTCCATTTTGAGTACCATAGCGTTATATCTTGCACACTCTTATAGGTATGGGTATTTGATAATTTCACCGACATGTATCCAGTCGAGTATCCTTGGGGTGTAGGGTATGGATATCCTCACATTCACATGTACCTATTGGGGTGTGACTATAGAGATTCAGGGATCTAATTTTTGACAGATTGGGGAGTGGAGATGTTTGATGGTGGTCGTACCTAGGTACATGAGGACCTGGCCCTCAGATAGGAGGCAGCTACGACACATGCAGTAGGATAAGCTCCTAGTTGGGAGGATACATAACATCATTGTCCCCTACTACTGCAATCAAGTGGCTTGATATTTGAACCAGGTACAGGCCATCCCACCCATAGCACTGATGTATATATGGCCGTACCAGAGTGCATCTTGAGAAAGAGATCATCTTTGTCCCTCCATTGTGAACATTGAGCTCAATGATGATGATGGTGAGGAAAATGACCTACCAAAGGCCCTCATGACCTATGAAGTTGATGTATTAGTTGGCTTTTCCAATTGGTGGAGGTCAACAAGTTTGAACCTAATTTTCCTAGCAAACACCCTTGAGGGTGATGTTGGTGCACAGTTAGATGACAAGGCGATGGAGAGCGACGAAGAGGAGGGTGCACTAGAGGTAGCCTGAGTGGAGGAGAGACCGAGGTGGTGATGAGTGTCCTCATATGTACGTGCACTAACTATCTTTGTCACACCACTAAGTGTCCATTTGGTCATATCCCCTTCTGTTGCTACTATAGGGCCCAACATTGCATCTACCAATGGTACTACACCCTTGGACCCACAATAGCAATCTGGGGACCTAGGTATAAATTTCATTTGATATAGACATTGTGTCAATTATTTCATTATATGCTCAGATGTGTATATGTATTTTTATGATGTGGTATTACTATTGTCCACTTTCTCTATGATTGCAGTGTTTACGCAAGAGTGGACTGACTTCTTTAGTTGATGCATAACAAAGGCAATCTTATCCATTCAAATATGGGCCAGGTCTTGGATGTCTATAAGCCATAGATAGTGGAGTGACATGCCCAATTATTTAAGATTTTAGTGTGTCTTTGGATGACCTATGAGGAGGTCCAGGTGGATTTTGTTCAACACATTGCAGAGCTAACAGTGATAACTAGGAAGAGGGATCAACGAGGTGCAGACCTTCGTTCTATTATCACTAAGAGAGACCTAAAAGTGATAAGAACTAAGAGTGTCAAGTAGGCACATGACACTCTCCAGAGCCAATTCAATGAACTCAAGAGATAATTAGAGGTTGCTAGGAAAACCCGACTAATCTACAACATCCCCAGGTGTAGCAACTGAGGGATGACAAAGCAGTGATGAGGTAGAGAGAGGATACGATGACATAGTGTATCACTTAGATTTGAGGGAGTCAGTGGGAAATTTGTGAGGAGAGGTATGAGGACTCTAATCATGGAGTATGTCCATGTCACAATCACATTGTTCCCTTTCACATGTATCCATCTTCTAGCCACCCTCACCATTACTAGGATCAAAGGGCTCTAGGAGCCATACCCCCGATGACTAGATGTATTTAATCATTGTATTTTTTTTTCATGTATAGATTCATATACACATATACATGCACCACATTAAATTTTACATTGGTGTGATACATGCACATGACATTAATACACACACACATACATATATGTATGTATGTATGTATATCCATGATATTTTGGATCGACATTGTGTTTCATGTGTATGATTTATTTTCATGTATGGTTGTGCTATGGATGTATGCTTAGATTAGATGCTATCATGATCTAACTAAACACACTTTGGATGTATGCTTAAATTAAATACAATGATGATCTGATTGTTGTCTAATGATGTAGATAGAATATGTGATATAGAATATATGGATAAAAGAATTAATCAAACACAATGCACTTATACATAGCATTGAAATAAAACACATATACATGTAATTCCTAATTAAAGAAATTAAATACATAAACATGTTTTTACATCATAACACAAATTAAAAATTAATGTGTCAGTGAAGGAATGTCATAGCATGATGGACTATGATCCCTAAAATGGAGATGAGCATCATGCACATGCCACATAAAGCCTATGCATAGTATCTGCGAAGGTGCATTGTATTGACTGGTTCTTTTAGAGGAGTACCATCCATAAAATATAATCCATAGGTACTAGAACCATACAAAAAGGTGATTATTTAAGGACCTAAACAATTAGGATTATGCTTCCCATTTAAATCAATTGGCGCATTTACATTTCTTTGGTTCTCATAGAGAACAAGATCGCCTACTTTAAAAGTGCAAGAAAGAACGTGCTCTAATTGTAAAGTTTAGAAATAAATTTTGATAAGCTTGTAGATGATCGAGGGCTTGTAGATGAGCTACTTAAAGGGCAAGGGGTATTTCAGTCTTAGTGAGACATCAAAGAACAAGACCATTATAATACTTACAATAGAAATATTAGACATAATGATGTATCGAGCTAAAATATTTCTTATCCAGACATAATTATTCTTACTCGCATCATCAGGAAAGTTTCCAATTTTTAGGTAATTATAGATATGAGAATACCATTCCCCTAATTCTATGTGAGCACACATAAGGTTGTCAAGTTAAGGTTTATCTAAGACAGCAAGAGAGCAGATAATTTAAACCACAAAGTGGTACTCATCTATAGCATCGTCTAAGGGTACAAGGGAATTTGCACTTTCCATTGTATCTACATGATAGTTTCCTCTACTAGGAACACAATCTATAGTAAAAGAAGAGAACCGATCAAGCAAGGATAAAGCCAAATCTTGATACTGAGATACCTTGCTTTTCTTATCTTGATATGTTCCTATGATTTAATTTACAATAAGCTCAAAATCACCGTGAATACATATATATATTTAATATTCAATGCTATCGTGGCATGTAAGCCAACAATAAGGGATTCGTACTTGACAATATTATTTGTACAATAAAATTCAAATTGAAAATATAGGGGAATCATCTTCCCTTTGGGAAAGATTAAAACCACACCCACCCTAGAGCTAGTTTGACATCTCAATCCATCAAAATACATTTCCCACATAGGTTCATGATCCAATGCAAATAGACTTTCATCTAGGAATAAGTCCAAGTTAGGAAAAGAATGGGGTGGGGGAACTTCTGCCAATTGATCGATGACAACTTGTCCTTTAATCGCTTTTTGAGACAAACTTAATATCGAAACTTTAATACTTTTCCCTGAAGTTTTTTGTGAAGTTGAAGTTGTAGCAAAAGAATCAATTAGACTAACCAAAGTTTAAATATAAGAAGTAAAATAAGTTGTACCTCTTGTCTCAACTCTTATTTTGTATCTTTATCTTTTTCTATTTTCTATAGAATCCATTCCACTAAAACTTTTGCAATGTATGCTCCTTATTTCCTTGTTGGTTTCCCCAATATGACAATAGTAACACTATAGTTAAAACAATGCATTTATATTTCTATAACATCCTCTAATGGGGTAACAATGTGTTATTGTTAGGATCCTTCTACATCTATAGTGATAGTAGATATAAAACCAAAGATTTATTTGGAAGGTTTGGCCTTGTAATCATGGATGAAAGTTATGAAATTTTTTTATGATTGGACAAAATACCCTCTTTTTACTTGGAATTTGATTAAATAATTGAAGAGAATTTACATCTAATATCTATTATTGGGTTTATCCCTAATTTTATACACTCTATGTTTGAACTTGATACTACTATAGAGTATCTTTCTATCCTATTTGATAATCAATTTGTTATACTTTTGAGGGACTAGGAGGTGGATTAGGATTTCTAGTAAGAGAAGGATACCTAGGTGGGGATCTATTTGATGTTGGAGTGGATAATTTTTTAGGAGGAGATGGCATTTTCTCAAGGGATGAGGATAAGGAATTTTATGGTGATAAGATTCCTTGTAACACAAGAGAGATAGTTCTTTTAGGAGAAGAATCAATTTAACATACAATGTGAGACATTGAAGGCCCTTGAGATGTATTGGATTGTAAATGGTTTGGAATGAAGATGGATGGGGAATATTTTGTGGGGGTGATGGAAAAGGGGACAAACTATTCTTGGGGTCATTATTAATGATTGTAAAAGAAATTACTTCTATAGGAATTCCATGTTTCATCTTCAAATCATTTATGCCATTTTTATATTCTCTTTAACACCCCTCTAGTTCTTTATTATAAGATTTTAACTTGTCTTTGTCCCTAATCTATTCTTGGGAATGGCTTAGAAGCAATTTGTTTTATTCTATGAAAGGAAACAAAATATATTTGCATCATCTTTTATTACATGAGGCACTGCAGCTATTGAATGAGTTTTCAACTAAAGAGAATTCATTCTTGAATAATATGTTTTCTTGATTTCATAGTGTAAGTGTGAATAAGGTGTAAAGCACAAAGACACTTCTTAATACGACATTATATCAAAGACAAAGCTAATTGAACTAATTCAAAACAATAATCTACTAAAGGTGTCATATTGCTCTCTATCTCCAAAGATTTATTAAATCACTATGCCTCTCAGATCGTGTGAGCACTATGATTGTTAAAATGACAATTCAGAGAACGAGAAGGATGCTGATAATATGTATATGAATAAAAGAAACTAATGAAATATGAATTGACATGAAAATTGACAAATGAAGCTACAGGAGGAAGCCATGATATGAAAACTTGATGCTTGATGCTTGAATGCTGGATGCTTGGATGCTTGGAAGCTGGATGAAATTCTGCAGAGTAAACTTGATAACTTGGGATCCTTTTCTTGGTTCAATGAGACTTTATTTATAGATTTATTGGTTGTAGAAATGCACAGGGATGGCATTGAGAGGATTGGATTCAATCTGGAGGATTGAAAGGTGAAAGATGGAGGAGATTGAGAGAAATTTGGAGATTGTCTCTACCCATGAAAACACAAGGCAAGAGAAGAGGAAAGATTGATGGAGGAGGATTGAGAGAAGAATTTGCAATTTGTCTCCAATTTGTCTCCAAAACTTCCCGTGAAGTTTCAAAGCATTAATTTTGACATAATTTAGACATAAATTAGACATAGGATATCTAATTCAATTTTGAAGAAAAATAGATGGAATATTCTTTATGCCTTTATTCAAATATTTTGATTTATTTAAATTAGCAAAAGAGGGATAAATAATTTAATAAAATGAACTATAGAAGTTGTTTATTAAATTAAACAGAAGAATACGGCAATTAATAAATAAAGTGTTTTAATCTTTATTTAATTAATTTAAGATCGATGTGATAGGATAAAATAGGGAAATGATAATTAAATCCAACAAAGTATTTGATTTTGTTTTATTTAATTAAGATGAGATAATTAAAGAATTTAAATGTGAATGTGAACGTGAACTATATGAATAAATATTTCTATTTATTCAAACAGTAGAGGAAATTAGGATAATTAATCAAATAATACGTATTGAATTAATTCTCCAGACCATTTTTAGGTGTATACACTTTGCCCCTCTTCGAAGTGATGTGATTACGCGTTGCTTTGAAAAAAAAAATTGCTGCTACTGCCAGGATGGATGATAAAAAAATAATAATTCCATATGCCTCAAACATGCCCCAGATATTGATTTTCAGATGATTGCTGATAATATGCCCCCTCGGGAGATAAATTAATGATTTGATATTTTTTGAGAAATTTTGAAATTTCATGATTTGATGAATAAATAATTTATCTTCCGACAATGATGACGAAAATAGAGCCCGTAGATGAATTTCAATTAATTCTATGAATAAAATCAATCCAAATATAATAAAACCCACCAAAAATCCCTTTTCAAAAGTTATATAAAGTCCAAAAGGTCATTTTCAAAGTCATTTGCACCCTTTTGACTTTCAAACTTTAGTGATATAGACTTTTGAGCTAGTTGGAGCAAGATGCCAATCCTTTACCACAC
Organism: Sequoiadendron giganteum; assembly: GCA_007115665.2. NCBI lineage: Eukaryota > Viridiplantae > Streptophyta > Pinopsida > Cupressales > Cupressaceae > Sequoiadendron > Sequoiadendron giganteum. The sequence continues at coordinate 516,022,522 of CM021102.1, forward strand.
TCACCGTTTCGAGCGTGTGCGATGTCACCAATGGTCGGCCATGTATGGACCTCCGGTATGTACCCATTATCCTCCTTGTTTTTTGTGCAATTTTTTTTTTAATGCTTTTTATTGCTTTTGATGTTTTTTAGCTAATTTAGCGCTTCCAAGTCATGCTGTAGTGCTTTCGCTCCAGTGTAGCGCTTTCAGTGGCTATTTTAGCGCTTTGAGATTTAGCGCTTGCGTTATTTTCTCTAGCGCTTCTATGGTTTGTTGTAGCGCTTCTGGTAAAGTGGTGCTTTAATGGACTGTTTTAGCGCGTCGATGCAGTAAAACAACGATTAGGATGAAGTAGCGCTTAGGATGCCTGTTATAGCACATCGAAGTGCTGAAGTAGTGCTTTGGGTGCCTGTTTTAACAAATCTGATTGATAAAGTAGTGCTTTTGAGATTTAGCACTTTGGATGCCTATTGTAGTGCATCCATGTCAGAATTGCACATTTTGACTTAGTTAGCTTTGATTTCATCAATCCCGATCATGTCCATTCTTCGGATTGGTATGATTGATAATCCAAATTCTTGATGTTGGATTTTGATGATTTAAATAAGACTTACTCTCATGATAGGTAGGAAAAAATCCTATTTGTGATGATCCTCATGATAGGCGAGGAAATGATTCAATATCTGATAAATCTCATGATAAGCGAGATTAGATAATGTTTGATGAACCTCATGATAGGTGAGGTTTGTTGATGTTTGCTCATGAATTTTGATCAAGAATTCATTCCAAATTTTTGGAATAGACTTGATAGTAGAATGACTTTTAATTTCTAGACATAGTGCATTGATTGTAGATTTTTCATTGTGATGATAGGAGGATCTGGGTACTCTCCAGATGTGAGAGAGGTTTCCTTGGACTACTGATTTGATACCTCATCTAACACTAGATGAGATTCAGGCTATAGACCAATGTGGCCTCACCAGTTTACTTGACATGCCCCAGATTAGGATTAATCGGGGTCTCCTTACTACTTTGGCTGAGAGGTGGCATAGTGACCACAACACCTTTCACTTACCCACCGGTGAGATGACTGTCACACCTGAGGATGTGTGGTGGATTCTGCGCATTCCGTTTATGGGGGAGATCGTAGTATATGATTCTCATGAGGCTGGCAGGAGAGATGCTCTCCACCGAGTGTTTCAAAATCAAGATATTGTTGGTCCGAGTGTCCGATGGTGGAGGATTGCTGATGCATATGCTTCACTACCAGTAGTGCTTGCTAGATTTATTAGAGGTTTCCTTTGCCCTGATCGTAGGTCAAAGGGATTCCTTGTGGGTTGGAGCAGGATTCTAGAGAGCATGATCATGCATGGTACAAGATATGCGTGGGGGATGTGCATGCCTCAGGGGGTAGCCCACTATGCTAGGCAACAGAGTGATGTACCTAATTGGGGACCATGCCTATCATATGAGGTCTTAGTAGAGGGATACAGGGCACTGCAACCGTCACCCTGGGACATGCGAAAAGACATTGTAGAGGCACCTATTATAGAAGAGTACGTTGCATTTTTGGTTTTGGTTCCACATCCTCACATCACTATTCCGAATGAGCCAGCACCGTTACCCGTAGAGGAGGATGTGGCCGAGGGTTTTGGGATAATGAGGGTGGTACTACGTTAGACAGTAGCACGGAGAGTGGTAGTGATGGCAGCGATGGTGATGACAGTGATAGTGATGACAGTGATGGTGGTGGTGGAGGTGGTAGAGGGACAGGGCTAGTTAGTGTTGGTCCGTCATTTAGTAGGCCTCGCAAGAGGCGAGAAGTGGCAGTACCGTCAGTGGACCATTAGAGATAGATTAAAGGTCTCTAGACATAGACACAAACATTGCAGGGATAGTTGGTACAGGCTCGAGGTTTGCTGGTTCAGACGCAGACTCGGATGCAGGCTCAGGCTCAGGCCCATGCTCAGACACTAGCACAGGTACAGGGACAGTTGGCCATTGTGTAGACTCAGGTTGCCACATTGATAGTCGAGCAAGACAGTGCACGTCAGATTACCGAGAGGGCACAAGAGATAGCTGAGACCTTATAGAGAGTGGCCAATGGTACCTCGGTGGGAGATTATATGAGAGAGGTTTTGTGGGCTAGCCAAGAGGCAGAGTTCTACCGAGGTAGATATCATGATGCAGTGCCTACTGATCGTTAAGTCAGCTATGCCCCGTCAAGATCCGGGTGGACTCATACACGGATAGTGAGTGAGGGTGTGACACAACCTCCTCGGAGAGATCCTAGAGATCCTGGCCCATCCGGGGGTGGTGGTGGTACTAGTCCTGTTGGGCCCGCACATTCTGGAAGTAGAAGATCATAGATGCTATTGTGATTCTGAGATTTTCCTTTTTAAGACATGATGTATACTTCGATTTACCTCATTTTTGATGATGTATCTTTATTTTTAGACTTCATTGTATACTTGACACTGATGATATATATATGAGATGCAGTTGATGTGATTTTATGATGGTTTATGATTTCTATGTGATGTATGTATTTATTATGTGATTATGCAACATGTGATGTTCTATATGAATGATTTTATTTCAAAGTAATGATGCTATGATAGATGCATTTTATTTGAAATGTGATGATGATAAAAATGATGGAAATGCATATGCAGATTATATGATTTTTTTGGCTGTATGATGTCTCTAAATGATGATTTATATGAATGCTTAAATGTGATAAAAATGTATGGATGGATGGATAAATGCTTTTTATTTTATGTAATAATGATAAAAATGATGATCTTATGATGAATGATAATAGATGGATGATGTAATGATAATAATGACATGACTTGCATTTATTTTAAATGTGATAAAATGTATGGATGACCAATGATGTATTGGTTTAAAAAGTGATCAAATGCATATGACGTTGATGGATAATAATGTAATGAATGTTTTTATGGTAAAATGAACATGATGTATTTATGGTACAATTTAATGCATAATTTATTTGATGTAAAAATGCATGAATGATGAAATGAGGAAAACTAAATGATGAAATGATGAATTTTATATGTTTTTGATGATTTTTGGATTTATGTCAAGTATACTCAGGTCTATTTGTAGAAAAGATAATCATTAATTCGAACCCTTTATGCAACAAATACTCTACAGATGATGAATTATGATGAATGCAGTCTAATTTTATCATGCAACTATATGCAAAACCATTGTCATTTTAACAGTACTTTTGTGCTTTGTGTCATCATTGAGCTTTTATTGGATGTTGAAAGTGAGTACAAGCATTAGTGGTATGTGTTAGACCACTGACAACCTGAGTACTTCTTTCATGATTTTTGATATTGCAAGTGAACACAAACATCTAGGTATAATTGAACTGAGATGACCTGAGCATTCATTGCGTAAACAAGTAGTGATTTAATCATTTCAATGTGTGAATTTTGAATATCATCGGTGATACATTTGCATAGCACATCCCTCGACAATTCATACATTTAAATGATTAACTTAGAGACAGTAGACAATAAAAATATCATTCTTCTTCCTTGTTTCTCTAGTGCGATACATCATTGAATTACTCCAAAGAAATGATAATAAAAAAATATAATTTTTCCATTTGTTACTTAGAGTGTTTCAATCATTATTCAGATTTTAGATTATCCATCCTGATTTTGTGATGTTTTGTGATTTTCGAGATTTTGACCAAAGACCTAACCTACTAACCTATCCTAGGGGTCTCGGGGGCTAATCAAAGATTAGCCTTGTCTACGTTACACATGTAGAGACCACGCAGTTTGACTGACATAGACCTATGTTTTTGGATTTTTCTTTTTTTAAACTGACTTTTTGACATGTTTTTGGATTTTTGATATGAGACAGATGTTTGACGCCACTCTGATGGTTATTGATGTTGCACTTTGATCTTTGTTTTCATTTTCCTACCATATTGTTGTTTGCCCTTTGGTGAAATTGATGTTTTTGTTGCCCCTAGTGATATCCAGATGTTGCCCCCAAGCTTTGGAGTGAGACTTGACTATGTGAAATGATTTTGATATGGATGCAAAGATGGCAAGACTATTGACATGATATGAAATGGTACTGACTACCAGACTAATGATCCTAATATGTATCAAAATAGATGGGAAAGCTGACCTTTAGAATCGCATATGATGCCTGTTTCTAGGTTTTCACCATATGTTTTGATTACACTCTTTGTTTTGTGTATTTTTCTCATTTTTCTCTTTTTCTTTCTTTTTGTATTTTCTATATATTTTGTATTTTTGTGTTGCCAAGATGCCTGTTTTCCAGGTTTTCATCAAGGAAACCATTTTTAGAAGTTTGACCCGTGCACTAGGAGATTCAAGTATAGAACTTTCTGAGATGGATATTGTTGATAGGTTCATCAAACAAGTCTCCTTCTGACATTGATAGTTGATATGCCCCTAATCCATATACCGGTATGACGACAAAAGGACCAAGCCAGTTAGGCTCAAATTTCCCTTTCTTCTCCTTGTCCTACTGATTCCTAGGGTTTTCCTCTAGTACGAAATCACCAACCTGAAAGACCCTCGGTTTTACCCTGTGGTTGTAACTCCTTGACATTCTTTGTTGATAATCCATTAGATGATTAACAACTTGTTGACGATGCTCATCCAATAATTCCAATTCCTGCAGTCTAGATACCCTATAGTCTTCATCTGAAATGATTCCTCTATGTGATACACGAAGGGATGGAATTTCTACTTTGATGGGCAATATGGCTTCTGATCCATATACCAAGGCATATGGTGTAGCTCCTGTTGGTGTTTTGATACTCGTTATGTATGCTCATAGTGCAGGATTGAGTTGAACATGCCAATCATGTCCAACATCGTTAATCATCTTTTTGAGAATTTTTAGAATTGTTTTGTTAGAGGCCTCTGCTTGGCCATTCCCTTGAGGATAGTACGGTGTTGAAAAATGATGTTGGATATGGAACTTTTCACATAGTTCTTGGACATCTTGATTCTTGAAAGGCCGTCCATTATCAGTGATAATGGATTGAGGGATTCCATACCGACAAATTATGTAATTCAAGATGAAAGAGGAGATTTGCTTCCCAGTGATGGTTGTAAGAGGTACTGCTTCTATCCATTTTGTGAAATATTTCATATCTGTGATAATGAACTTGTGTCCATTGGATGAAGAGGGATGTATCTTTCCTACCAAATCCAGGCCCCATTGACAAAAAGGCCATGTAGATGTGAAGGGATGCAGTTCTTGAGCCAGTACATGAATCAGATTGCTATGAATCTAACACTTTTGACATTTCTTAATAAATTGATAGGATTCTTTCTCCATGCATGGCCAATAATATCCCAAATGGAGGAGTATATTGGCTAGAGTTATACCACTTGAATGAGTGCCACAAATACCTTCGTGAACCTCTCATAGGGTCATTTCAGATTCGTCATGTTCTAGATATCGGAGTAAGGTACCATCAAGACCTCGACAATAAATTATGTCATCGATTAAAGTATGTCATGCGGATTGGCGGATGAAGTTTCATTTTTGGTTCCTGGAAAGATCGAGAGGAAGGATATCGTCTTTCAGGTAAGCATAGGTCTTTTCATAGATGGATGTTTCAATGGTTTCTAGATGGTAGATGGTAGTGGATTCCCAACTATTATGGGAAGGACATGATACTTGTTCTACCATAAACTCATAACAACCACATTTCTCAGGCAATTGTAATAATGAAGCAATTGTGGCCATAGCATCCGCAGCCTTGTTCTCTGCCTTTGGAATTTGATCAAACTTGATACTGACAAAGAACTGTTTCAAATCATCTATTTGTTGTTTGCAGGGCATCAACTTTTCATGTTTTCTTTGATACTTGTCATTTACTTGATAAATGACTAGTTGAGAGTACCCATATACCTATAAGTCTGTGATCTTCCATTGAATTGCTATTTTGACCCCAATGATCAATGCTTAATATTTTGCCATATTATTTGTACACTGAAACATCAATCTATATGATTTTGGAATGGTGTGTACTTGTGGAGAGATGAACAAAATCCCTACTCCAGATTTGTGTTGTGTATGATCCATCAAAATATAATACCCATTGTTGGGGCATCACTGTCAGAATGTCTGTGTTTGGAAACTCCATTGTCATTGGTTGATCATCTGGTAGAGGAACCTCAACTAATTGTTTAGCGATTGCCTGACCCTTGATGGCTTTTCTCTCTACATATTGAATTCCAAATTCACTTAATAGCATGACCCACTTTGCCAGTCTACCTGTTAAGGTAGCTTTACTGAGTAGATATTTTAAGGGATCGATCTTTGCTATTAGCTTGATTGTATGAGTCAACATATAGTGTCTCAACTGTTGAGTAGCAAACACCACCACCAAGCAAGACTTCTCTATGAAAGAGTAATTTATTTCATACCCATTTAATGTCTTGTTGATATAGTAGATGGCATGTTCTTTTCCTTCATAATCCTCTTGCGCTTATAGTGCTCCCAAAGATATATCTGTTGTGGCAATGTAAAAAAATCAAAGGTTTTCCTTCTGTTGGTGGCATGAGAATGGGTGGTGACATTAGATACTGTTTTATTTGATTGAACGTTGTTTCACACCCATTATCCCATTTGAAAACCATATTTTTATGCAACAGATGATTGAAAGGATGACTTTTGTCCACCAGCTAGGATATAAATCTTTTGATTGATTGAAGCCTTCCTTGTAGTGATCTGAGTTGACTGATATTCTTAGGAGGTGGCATCTCCATTATTGCTTAGACTTTCACTGGATCCACTTGAATGCCTTTTACTAAGACAATGTACCCCAACAGTTTTGCTGATGTGACCCCAAAGACACACTTCTTGGGGTTTAACCTAACATTGAATTTCTCTAGCCGTGTGAATATTTTCCCAAAATGTCATCCATGTAATTCTCCATGAAGTTGTGCATCATATCATGAAATATTGTTGTCATTTCTCTTTGATAGGTGGCTCCTATGTTTTTTAGATGAAATGGCATTATGTTCCAGCAAAAGGTTCCCTATGGACATGTAAAAGTTGTCTTTTCTTGATCTTCTACAACTATTTTTATTTGATTGTACCCAGAGAAACCGTCTATGATTGACAACATGGCATGCTCTGCCATCAAGTCCATGATGATGTCGATATTTGGTAATGGAAAATCATCCTTCGGGCATGCTTTATTTAGGTCCCTGAAATTTGTACATATCTTGATGCTATTGTTTGGCTTTGAAACAGGTACAATGTTTGATATCCACTCAGCGTAGTCTATAGACCTTATGAATCTAGCATCTAACAATTTCTTTAGCTATGCTTTTACCATCAATGCGATATGGGGATGCATTTTTCTCAATTTTTGCTTAACAGGCTTAATTCCTGTGGGCAAAGACAAATGATGCATGAGTAGATTTGGATCTAAGCCTGGCATATTGGCATATGACCAAGTGAAGTTGATGCTTCTTTCTTTAAAGAAATTGATGAATTCTGGTCTCTCTTGATCTGTCATGGATTCCGCTAGATGTAGGATTTTTTCCTTTTCTTTAGTGTCGATGTTCACAAACTGTGTTGGTTCTACCAAAACTGATGACCGCTCATGATAATGTTTTGGAAGAGTGTCAAATATTTCATCCTTCAGTGCCTCAGAAAGGTTTTCACCATTAGATGCGTTCTTTATTTTTTCTTTTTCCAAATCTAATGCTGCCATAGAATGGTTTTCACCATTAGATCTATTTTCTTTGTTTTCACTTTTGCAACTGGAAGATTTGACACCCTCCTGCCGAGTCGTGTTGTTATGAGTGTTGTTATGAATAAGGTGTAAAGCACAAAGACACTTCTTAATACGACATTATATCAAAGACAAAGCTAATTGAACTAATTCAAAACAATAATCTACTAAAGGTGTCATATTGCTTTCTATCTCCAAAGATTTATTAAATCATTGTGGCTCTCAGATTGTGTGAGCACTGTGATTGTTAAAATGACAATTTAGAGAATGAGAAGGATGCTGATAATATGTATATGAATAAAAGAAACTAATGAAATATGAATTGACATGAAAATTGACAAATGTAGCTACAGGAGGCAGCCATGATATGAAAACTTGATGCTTGATGCTTGAATGTTGGATACTTGGATGCTTGGAAGTTGGATGAAATTCTGCAGAGTAAACTTGATAACCTGGGATCCTTTTCTTGGTTCAATGAGGCTTTATTTATAGATTTCCTGGTTGTAGAAATGCACAAGGATGGCATTGAGAGGCTTGGATTCAATTTGGAGGATTGAATGGTGAAAGATGGAGGAGATTGAGAGAAATTTGGAGATTGTCTCTACCCATGAAAATACCAGGCAAGAGAAGAGGAAAGATTGATGGAGGAGGATTGAGAGAAGAATTTGCAATTTGTCTCCAATTTGTCTCCAAAACTTCCCATTAAGTTTCAAAGCATTAATTTTGACATAATTTAGACATAAATTAGACATAGGATATCTAATTCAATTTTGAGGAAAAATAGATGGAATATTCTTTATGCCTTTATTCAAATATTTTGATTTATTTAATTTAGCAAAAGAGGGATAAATAATTTAATAAAACGAACTATAGAAGTTGTTTATTAAATTAAATAGAAGAATACGACAATTAATAAATAAAGTGTTTTAATCTGTATTTAATTAATTTAAGATTGATGTGATAGGATAAAATAGGGAAATGATAATTAAATCCAACAAAGTATTTACTTTTGTTTTATTTAATTAAGATGAGATAATTGAATAATTTAAATGTGAATGTGAACATGAACCATATGAATAAATATTTCTATTTATTCAAACAGTGGAGGAAATTAGGATTATTAATCAAATAATATGTATTCAATTAATCAGAATTCTCCAAACCATTTTTAGGTGTATACACAGTCATCTTGATAATTATCCCAAAATTCTTCTAATCTTTCCTTATGCTTGCAAATATTCCTTAAGCCTTTAATAGTGGACTTTCAGTTGAAAGATTTTCTTGCCCCATATCATTTCAAATTAACTAGTACCATTTCTACCTTTATATTGTTCAAGGCTTAACTTGCCAAAAAAGTCTATTTATTTATTACAATGGAGAATCCACACCCCTTAATCTTCCTTTTTCAACATAATTATATACTTAATAGTTTTCTGTAAAGTTTTAACAATACATTTATCATTGATATATCACAAAAATCACGTAAGGATCTCTTCTACATCCTCCAAATCTAATATAGGTAAAAGTAGGAAAATTAATATACCAACTATCAAATCTTTTAATTTTATTCATGACTTTCATACACATTATTTTATGAAAATTCCCTTCTAATAATCTGACTATGTAAAATATAAAACCATCATTAAATCTCATAAAGTTCTTGTTGATGGTCAAAGTAACACAACAACGTTAAAATAGAATATTGCTACTCTATTTCTCCTAAAAAATATAAATAACCTAAAGCTACCTATCTTCCAAGGTCTTTGTAGTTTGTTCTCAACTGTGCTGACATTATTTAGTGGCCTATGCAACTGTAATATTCAAGGGGCCTGCTAGTAAAGGGTACAAACTGCATAATACAAATTATCCTAACGTTTGGGGGGTGTAAATAAACATCAAAAAGATAGAAAAAATCTTAGGACAACAAAATATAAATGTAGATTTCCTTTTAATTTAAACATATAAACTTCATAACGAGCACTTCTTTCAAACAACTAAAACCATAAAATGATATAATTCACAAAATACTCTACACCATTACATTCATTCATAGTGAAAATTCAAGACATACAATCATTCATCATCACCAAACTTCAAAATCAAACAAAAAAACACATCACCAACTCATTACTAAGATTCATAGATCAATAAACACAAAGAAATTTCATTCATGGATAAATCAATGAAATAGTCTCAGATTCAGAATCTTCTATTGATTTTCATCAAATAAGAGACATTTATGCACAACATTCACTAGCATACGAATGACCATTGTTCATCAACATTACCACTAAAACGCATTTTGGAAACAACGTAAACTGTATTGAAACTTGTAAAAAAGTCTAAGTATCCTTGCATAAAAACTGTAAAACTTGAAAAAACTATAAAAACTATCCTAGGTCTCTCTTTAGGCAGCCAATCTTGACATCAATTAGCCGACCCTTACAATATGGAGATAAATTCTACATATAGACCTTTTCAACACTAATTCCTCTCATGAAAAATTCAAATCCACAATTGTAGGGACACTCAGATAACTACAGTCTATTGTAATCGTTGTAGCTGAATAGACACACCAACTGCTCCTTCAACCAAACTTAGGACTCCAAGTATTCATTCAAATCATTTTCCATCACCATAAATCATTCTTGACTGGCAATTATTCTCTCCAGCTGTCCCTTCACTCAAAAATTCATCCAAAAAGATACTGTTATCCACCAACTAATTAAAACAATTTATTTCATTTATCACCTTCATGTTGGGTCTCAAGGTACTCATCATAATTGGCAAAAAAAAAAATTAGTGTTTCATCATCTATCCCATCAACCCAATCAACTTTAAATTCAGATTCATAAAAATTCCTTTCAATTGTATCAACAGTTACTTTCATTTGACCAACATCCTTGGCTACCCACCGCAAATCACATCTCAACTCCAACAACCTGTCCATAAGTGGAGACTCATTAGTATCTCCCTCCTTTAACATCCCATCCAGTCATTCCTCTGATGCATCCTTGACCTCTCCCAACGATTCAAGACTCTGATCTAGAGGTAAGGCTTTACCAATAAACCTTGAAACAATTTCTTCAAAGATACCCATGTGCTCAAATATCTTATGAACACTCTTGAGCATGATTATCCTGTGTTCAACAAGAGTCTATGACTTAAAATTAGAGATGTGAATTGACTTTGCAATAAACTAGGAATCTTCCTCACCCAAAATCTAGGACTGAACCAACTTTTTATTGGAAATTTTATCGATTGCTCTAAGCTTTCCCAGATATTCCCTAAGTTTCTCCTCTTCTTCCCACCATTTCTTCATAGATTCTTCTATAGATTTGACTAATTTAAGCCCCTTGACATAATACTTAAAATATTCATCTAAAAACTTACCGTATCTGCTTTAAAGGTATTAAGCCAATTATCAAACCATGTGGCTTTCATTTTCATTTTAGTCAAATCATCTACCTATTTTCTACTCATTAAAATGGGGACCTCTGACGATGTGGGCTGCTCAGGAGTAGATGAAATTAACTCCTTCACGAAATCTTTCATTTTATTCACTTGATCCTTAAGCTCATCCTTACATTGCTTGTCTTTAATTATCCTGGACTTAGTAGTAGTGGCAACAATATCAATTAAATTTATTTGTTGATTTTTGTTGTGCTTCCCCAGATTAATAGTACCTATTTGATAATCTTGTGGTTGCAACTCTCTATCATCCTTATCAACAATTGGGGTAGCAATCTCAGCTACAAAATCTCCTTCATCAGTAAGCTTGGTTGAATGTACTGCCCAAGCCTTCTTCTTTTCATCCACTTTCTCAATTTCCACCCTCATATCATCCCACATTACTGGTTGGGCCTCTAATTGTTGCCTCTTTTCTAATTTTACTTTCAACCAAGTGGGTGAAGCTAGTTGAGTGGAGACTTGTTGAATGCTCGAAGGTGTGGAGGAAGTCATTTCAACAGTTTGCTCAAAAGCAACTTTCTAAAGTTCTTCTCACTCCTTTTGTAATCTTTCTTGCTCCTTCCTCTCATTCTCAGCTTTGATCTCTTTTATCTTCCTTATCTCTTCCTCTCGTTTGGTAGCCTCCTCTTCATCTTTAATACTTTGTTGTTGTAACTCTTTGGCTCAAAGCTCTTCTTCTGCAACCTTTTCTTGTGCAACTTTCCTTTCCAATTCCAAGGCCTCATCTTCTGCCTTTTCCCATGCTTTAGCTTATGCCCTTTCCTATTATTCTTTTTCTTTTTGAGCTAATTGCTTAACAACAAGTTTCTCAGAACTCTAGATCAACTCATCTTGTTCTTCTTTTGTCAAAACATCATCAAGTTCCAACTATTGGCTATGCAAACTCTCGGTTTCAAATTCCGCTTCTTCTTCACCTAGGTCTTCTTCCAACTTTCTTAAATATTCTTCCCACTCAGGTGCTTTTAACTCTTGGGATGTTGTTCTTTCTAAATCCAAGAAGATATCATGAACATTTACCTTGGCCTATCCCTCCTCTCCAATAACTAGTGGTCCCAAACTTGATGGCATAGTAGGATCACTTCCCCCAGCTTGTGGGGGAACAACAACCTATTTTTCTATAGATTTATCCTCACCTGGGTGAACAAAAACCAAAGGTACAACACCAAAACCTGAAGTGACAATTGCAACAACCACTTCATAAGTAATCTTTGCTTTACATAAATCATCATCTATTTGTTGTAATGTAACATCTTCTTTTGTTCGTTGAGGTTCTTCAGTGGCTTCTTCCATTACAACACCTTTCTTCAATCTCTTATATTGTGTGGTCTTTGCAGATGAAGAAGGTTCACTACTAAGAACTCTTTTCTTTGTCACCACAACCTTTGGTTGTTTCAAACAAAGTTATATCCACTTTAAGCTCTTGTTTACTACCACTCATGATATTTTGGTAATCTTAATCACTTCCTTCTCTACCCAATTGATGGGTGATAGGGATTGTGTATCCACTTGATCAATATCATACCGAGGATCAAGAGTGATCCCATCATCTGTGGTGTCATTAGGAATATCAATTTTAACCTCAAAATCCCTCATCTGGGGAATTTTCAACCTCTCATAACCTCTTTTCCTTACCTCAAACTGATCCTGAAGGTTAAACCAAAAATCCTCAAGAAGAGGAACATGATGAGTAAAGTGAGAAGGATAAATTGGATGCCTCTTTCCCTTTGGGTCAAAATTCTTTTTAGAAGTGTGTTGCTGAAAATTTAAAGCTTGAAACTCCTCTGTAGCTGATTTAGTCATTATTGTAGAAGAAAAAGAATAGAATTCCAATTCCAAGGGAAACAAATGTATAACAATCCTATGTTGTGAAGAGAAAACAACATTTACCTCAGCACCCTACCTAGCAAATTCCATTAAAACCAACCTATTGCCACAACATCCTGGCAGATTAAACAAATGGCCATCAAAACCAAATAATCTAAAATATGTAGATTTGGGGTATTGGATGAACCAATATCCCCATTCCTGAATAAATCCCATTTCTTCCCGGCACAATCTAAAACCTACGTCCCCTATGAGATGATTTATAATGACATAAAAAAAGCATCATTTACTCTTTTGAAGTGCTTTTCTGACTCCTTAATCTCCAATTGGTCATAGGGTTCCCAAAACTTCTTTTGATCTAGGCCTTCTTCCATTAACCCTATAGTAATCAGTCCAAGAAACCTTTTGATTCTTGTTGTACAATAAATAACATAAGAAGACATGTAAAATTTATTGGTATGTGTTACCTAGAGGAGTTGGTTATGAATGTTGTCTAAGACGATTTTCCCCCAATCCAAATATTGCTTTCCCTCTAGGATCAACTGGATAAAAGGAAACATCCAATGCTCAAAAGTGTGAGATTCAGACTTGCCAAATGCTCTGGCCAATAGTGTGATAATATCTCCTACATCTTGGAAGAAATCTGACCTCTTAGGATTGGGTGGAAACTTCTTTACCGACTTCTTCTCCTTTTTCAACCACTGTTTGTTGATGAGTTGTTTGTTTCCTTCCACATATTTATTCCACAACTCATGTAAAAGTTCCTTAGTCATCATCCTAACATTAGGGTAAAGAGGAAGGTCAACACAAGTATGATCATGATCAGTGTCAAATATATAATGACATTGCCCTCAACATCAATGCATTTTCTTTGAGTGGAGTTATATGCCTATGCAGCTGTTAAAATAAACTCAAGAAATTGCATCACAACAGGAAATGAAGCTACATGAGTCAACCCTGACTTTGCAATTCTTTTTGCTCTTGGGACAAAATCCTCAAAAAATGTATCTTTGACAAACTGCTCTAAATCTAGTTGCCCTACCAAGGTGTCAGTAATATTCACAACTTGGGAGTCAAACTTGGATGGGACTCGATTCCATTGATACTTGTATTTCATTATGTAGGGAAACTGTTATGGTTTAAATTTATTGGCCCTAATTCTCTTCCGATGTTACCTTAGATGTTTCCTCAGCAGGCAATCCCTCAGCAGGTATATATTCCTCTGAGTCAAACATTGGTTAAATATCCTACACTACTGACACTCATTAGATACCAAAAGAAACATATTCATAATATCAAAATGTAGGCTTTCATACTAAATCAACATTAATCTAGTTCAATATGTTAATTTGATCATTTTTGAGCTTCGAGTTTAAACAGTGCCAAGGACTTAGAAAATTTATGCATAAATTGAGTTCTATGGGGGTTCGGGATCAGGTTGTGGATAGACACAATACCCATATTGGAGAGCACATTAAGTTATGGACCCACAGTCTAATTTTTCTTTGTGGTCAAGAGTCGGGATTGGGCCATCATTTGGAACCATTTCAATGTTTAAAAAAAAGGTTCAATGTCATCTGAGAGCCTGACTCCGAAGTGTTCAGGAATCGAGATCGAGTTTCAATCTTGGTTCGACATTTAGACAATTGGTTGTAAATAAGTCAGGTATCAACCCATGGTACAATCTTGTAATGTGATCAGGAGTCAAGATCGGGTTGTGGCCAAGCACCGAACCCATTCAGAATGAAAAGTGTAAGTTCACTCTCGAGTTCTGAACCTAATAGGAGATCAAGTGTCAGGACTCAGGTCCTCGATAGAACAAATCTCAAAAGGCATGATGGGAACTTGTCAAGTTTAAGTCACGAACATGATCATAAAGCGAGACTCTAGGAATGGGGTGTTGCCAGGAATATCAATTGGTGAACTTAAAGGCTGAGTGTCAAAATAACTCCTGACCCTGATTATGAAGTGGGAATTGGGCTTGGGGTTTCGAAAAATCATTTTGTCATCAAACTTAAATCAAAGTTAAGGGGCTAGTCCAAACCCCGATCCTGATAGTAATGCAGGAATTGGGAAATCGAAAGAACTGATTCCAATGAGTAAATAGACGTAAGTGTCTTCTTGACTCCCAACCTCGATGTCAATGTGGGGATCGAGGCAATGATGGATCACCGAGGAAAAAAGAAACATGACAATTTTTAACAATATACCCTCCGAACCAGATTGTGGATCAAACAATTTTTGTTTTTAAATGGTCAGTAATTCAAAATTGACAACTTAAAGCATGACGACCGAATACACAATGAAACCCTAGAAAACTAGGGCACAACGAGATGGACAATCTCATAACCAAAGGACAAAATAATGACACTAGGAAACAAAGAATGCAGAATGAACCCAACTTGGATTCAAATGCAACGACAAAACACACCAAAAGGTGCAAACATAAACACAAATCATAGGGAAGAAAAGACGAAAGAGAATAGGGAAAACAAACAAACCCAGGCAAGAAAAGAAGAAAATGGGAGGAACAAGCAACTAGAACCGAAAGACACAAAAATGAGGACACAATGGAAACAAGAAAACCACCCTTTGAGCGCACCCAAGAATTCTAGAAGCAAGCTGATGATTTGTTATGAAATCCTGAACCCTAGCTCCTTGTCACTTTGGTTCTCGCACAAACTCTTGAAAATAGAATGAATGGGAACCGAGGAAAAACTAAGTTTAAAACCCATTCGCACGTGCAAGCTGTTATGGCGTTATTGGAGGGTTGGTCATGCCTCAGAATTCATGCGGATTAATAACTACTAAGTGTAGTAAAGAAGGCAAGAGGAAGTCGGGGTCGGGGTATGGACCAAGATCGAACCCTCAATAGATGCAAGGTTCAATCAAAAGTCCACGAGGTGATCTCGAGGAAAAAATGAAACAACACGGAGGGTGGGATCGAGAATTTCGAAGGAACCAAAACTTTGAAGAGTCCAAACTTCAATTGCTTCCCGAAGTTCAATCCCACAAGAACAAAATGAAAACCAAGAAGATGTCGGACCCCGAGATTGGGTAAGGAACGGGAACAAGAACTTTGGAAAGTTCTTGGTTCCATTTCCAACCCAATACCCAACTTCGACAAAGACACAAACGGTCAAGACAAAAGAAATCAAGACCAGGACATTGGAAGAAACTAGCACCCAGTGAAAGCATCAAGTGCCAGTGCCAACCTACAACCCGAGCTTGCAAGAACACAAAATAAAAAAAATAAGGAAAAAATACGGGGTTGGGGTTGGGACATGAACAAGGCCTGGCTTTGTGAAAAGGAATAAGTGTATGTTTGTGCCCGAGACCTGAAGCCCAAAAAATAAAAGAAACCAAGCCATAAGAAGAAAGAAAAACTCCTAAGACCCGAACGAAAGACCAAGGAAAAAACCAAGAAATGAAAAAGGGGGACCCATTTTGACCAAAACAAAATGGGATAGTTATGCAAGGCATAACCATTGGTGACTCGGCTGGTAAAATAGTTTACCCATTTTTAGGACACTGAAGAATTCAGCCACCTAGAACCTCTTGTTTAGAAATATTTTAATTCAAGTATGATCAGTTACAACAATCAAGGTTGAGCTGAAATCTCAAATGTAAATTAACAAAAACAACTTTGAATCTAAGTGAGTGCATGTATGGTGCATCCTTTTCCATAAAGAGCCTATATATCATTGAGCGATTGTATTAAGATTCAAGCTACGTGAGTTGAGCCATTGAAACTATCGTGCAATGATATCCTGGTCATTGCTCTGCTACCAACTAGGCGTGCATTGCCCCAATGGAGATACCTCTAGTTCTCTCAAAGTATTGCTCTACTACTAGCTAGGCATCCATAGCCACGATACAGATACTCGAATTACCCTTATTATATTGAGTTTTCCATTTTTTAATACTACTCTTTTTTAATTGGTTGTATTGGATCAATCATTTTGTCATCTTTCCTCAATACTCAGTCATAGTCATCTGAATAGTGGGTTGAGAACTACAATAGACATTATGATAGTGTTAGGACTCTAATTTTTCACCTGAATCGTGAATACAGTCACCCTAAGACGAATAAGTTTTTTTGAAGTCAGATGAGTCTATCTAATTTTTGACTAATTCAACCACAGTTTATGAGGTTACTTACAATATACTTGTTTGTTACTAACCTTTCAAATTATCATTAGAATATCACTAAAGCACAAGTTTCAAAACAAAAGAACCCAACAGACATGCCTGAAAAGCAACTAAATCAATTTCTCTCCTAGTACCATCAGTATGCTTTGAATAACCTCGCCCATCACTCGGAATGGAAAAAATGAAAGCCCCCAAAACAAACAAAATAGAGAAATACCTCAACAACCAAGAAAAAAAAAACACAAACAAAAAACAAACAAACCAAAAATGAGAAACAACTAATTACATATATACAATCAATCAAAAGATCAAACCTTAATGGGCCAAAATAGTGTTTGAGAAACTATCCATTGACTAGCAAGGGAACAGGTCCTCCTGTCAAAGTACTTAACTGGAAAGCATTCTCACCAAGGATTTCAACTATCTAATATGGACCCAACCAAAGCCGATCAAACTTCTAGTGGGCACCTTTCCTTTCTCTACATTTGTCCCATAACAGTACAAGGTTTGATATTCTAAAATATTTAATTTTAGCTCTTTTTTCAAACCAACATTTGACATCAGCCAGATGTTTAGAAAGTTGTTGTAAAGCAGTATCTCTTTGTTCTTCTAAGCTGAGTAGATTAGCTAGTCGGGCCTCTATCCTATCATCTTAGGAATAAAATTCTTGCATAAAGCACATAATGGGTATTTGTAGATGGGTAGGAAAGACTGGGTCTTGGCCATTGACTAATTTAAACAGTGAGTTCCCTAAGGCGGCTTTGATCCTAGTCCTATCTGCCCATAAGGAAAATCTTAGTTGTGTGTGTTGATCCCTAGGATTATTCTCTAATAGCTTCTTAATGACTTCTAAAAAAATCTTATTGGTAGAATCTGCTACCCCATTCCCCTATGGATAGTAATTAGAGGAATAGTTAAAAACAATTTTATGTTCAAATTCCCATTGAATTAGCTAAGCAGAAGAGAAAGTAGGGTCGTTATCACATACCAAAGCAAATAGTACTCCAAACTTGGTAATGATATATTCATTAAGGAATTTGATCACGACATATGTGGTGCAATTTTTGCAAGCTTGTGCCTCAATCCAACATGTAAAATAATATGTTGTAGTTAATGAACTTGTGAGCTGTAGAGGAATTCAGATTAATTACCCCAACAAAATCTAATGCCCATTAGGCAAATGGTCTCACCTCGTAAATAGGTCGTAGGGGCATCGTTGGATTGTGTTCTCTCGATGTCGATGTTTGACATGTGTGACATGTATTGACGTGTTGGTGGGCATCTTGAAACACATGAGGCCAATAAAAGCTTGATCTTAAAATTTGGTGTGCTAAGGCGTCAGTAGAACCATGTCCAATACCATATCTACCATGAAATTCCACAATGGCATGTTTTTCTTGCTACTGATCCAAACAACGTAGATAGATACCCTCAAAATTCTTTGTGAACAAAGTTCCTCCTTTGATCATGTAGTGAGAATTCTTGATTCTTAGTGCCCTTTTCTACATAGCATTCATTCCATCTAGACACTTATTATTTAATAGTAAAGAAATCAAGTTTGCATACCAAGGGTCATTTGTGAATGATTGTATTATATACTGATGGCATGTAATATTAGGATCTACATATGCTATGGCCTTAGAAAGGCCTTGTCCTCGCACCAACTTCATTGGATGTATCTCAAGGTCAAACTCCTATAGAATGGCCATCCACTTCACTCTCCTTTCTCCTAATTCACTCTGCATTAGAAGAGAATTTACGGTAGAGTTAGGAACTATGGAAGTGACCTGCTATAGAGGATATAGTGCTTGAACTTCTTAACAGATCGTACCAACACAAAAGCCTACTTTTCTAAAGGTGCATACCTGACTTCAACATTCTTTAATAGATAACTCATGAAAGCAATAGGTCATTCATCTCCCTTGCCTCTTCACTATGTCAAGATAGCAGCACACAAATGATTAGATGCGAAAGAATAAATGTAAAAGGGCAGTGAGTAATCAGAACTAGTTAGAATAGGCACCTCTATAATAGACTGCTTGATTTGTGTTAAGGTATCATTTTTCATCATTTCATTTAGCGGTTTAACGATCTTCGCAAACCCTATTATAAATTTCCTTACAAAATTTATCTTCCCAAAGAAAGATCTCAACTTGAGAATGGATTCCACTCGATCAGGGTCAATTGATATTCCTCCCTCTGAGATTATGTCACCCAAGAGCTTCCCCTCTAAAACCCCGAAGACACACTTCTTCGGATTGAGAGACACACCATAACTTATACACGTTTGAAGGACCTTTGAAAAATCTGCAGCATGGTTTTCTCTATTCTTTGAAAACATAGTCAAGTCATCCATATATATAATAATTCACTTACCTACCAAATCCTTGAATGCCACATCCATTGCTCACTGAAAGGTGGCTCCAACATTGATAAGACCAAATGGCATCCTCTGATAAGAAAATGTCCCCCACTTGGTAGTGAAGGCAGTTTTCATTCTATCTTCATGGTTGACCAATACCTGATTGTATCCTGAATATCCATCCAGGAACGACATCATCTGTGAACCATTTACTATTTGTAGCACCTCGTCGAGAGAAGGGAGTGGATAATTGTCTTTCTCTGAAGCTTTATTCAAATTAATGAAGTCGACACATAATCTAGTTTCTCTACGCTTCTTATGAATATGGACCAGATTGGCAACCCAGGTTGAATTCCTTACTAGAAAAATCATCCCCGACAACAGTAACTTTTGTACCTCCTTAAGAATCAAAGGTTCAATGAGAGCATTGACTAGGCGTTGCTTCTATCAGAATTGCATTGCCTCAAGTTTCAATGGGATGGTGTGCATGATCATTGAAGTGTCGAAAGTCTTCAGGTCTTCATATCGCTAGGCTACTACTGTGATGTCTCTTTTCAGTACCCGCAAGATTTTGTCTCTGAGTTCTTTGGGACAAGTTTTACAGTTAAAAATGTTCTTCTCTGGCCCTGAGTCTACTAAGTTATATGACTGATACTTCCCTCCTCAGCCTCTATAGTCACTTTCTCACGAGCTCAAGGATCAGAATCAAAGATTCTCTCCAATGCCACCATTCCCTTAGGAATGGTATTGGATTTCAGGTTCATTATGCCTTTTGTATCACAATTTTCAGGATCCCAATCCCCTTGATCTCGGTCAGATTCATCAATGATCTGACCTTCAAATACATCTGAACTTGTGAGGAAAGCGAGAATATGCTGGTCATCATCAAAAACTTGGAAATTTCAGACGTTATCAGGAATAGCAAGGATGGACACTAATTCCGCAGAGAAAATTTTTAGTTTGGAATCCTACATGGGCTCCAAAGTACTCACAGCAACAGCCAAGGAATTTGTGATATGGTTATCTTCTTTGGGAATCAATTTGATTCCAAAAGCATCGAAATATTCTATCAAATTCCATACCATGTTCCTATATGTAGCCAACCTCTTATTATGACATGTATATTGACTATGGAATTGTTTAATAATTACCTCAAAATCTCCCATGACTGTCAAAGTTGTGATCTTCTTTTGATGTGCAAACATCATTACTCTAGCAAGTCTTTATATTTTGCGACATTATTAGTGTAGCCAAACTGCAACCTGTAAGAAGAAAAATATGTTTTCCCTTTTGGGTTTGTTAGTTCAACTCCAACTCTGCTCCTTGTTTTAGACTTAGAGCCATCAAATTTAAGGGTCCAAAGTTGGTAAGGGGTTGGGGTTTCCTTCTTGGGGAAAGTTGTGGGTGTTTGTTTGCGAGGAATGAATGGTGGCTCAGACTGGTTCAACACATCAGGCTCAGGAGCCTGGTGCAAATGATGTTGATCGAGTACTTCACTCAAATTTGAAACTTGTGCAGGAACTGTTCCCTATAGCTCACCTTGATTAGTACTCCCAAAATTGGTCATCTTTTTGAGAAATCCCTTAGGGATTGGAAGATTAGCAGGGGCGGGTGTGTTGATCAACTTCTGAGACTGTTAGGTGCCATCGTGTGAATCAGACAATAAGACCTGAGTATGTACAACATGTGGAGGGACTTTGTCTTGGGTATGGTTGCTCCTCATTAGAATCGTCACATTTCTAGCCTCGAATGGGAATTGACTCTTATATGTTCTAAGGTTGTGTTCACAAGTTTCTCCCGATTAACAGACATGGTTTAGAATATTTACGCAAGGTTGGAAAGTCAACTTAGAATGACTTTGGTAATAGACCCTACGCCAGTTTGGGAGTAACACACTCCATAAATCAACATCATCTCCTAAAACCAACCTATCTTGTTGTACTTTTCTCATTAGAACTTGATGATTAATAGTGTTCATATCATCACTGTGTTCCAAAGGCTGTGAGTGTTCAGGGTTGACCATTGAGAAGGTCAAAATTTCTTCTTCTCTCCTATACACTCCCATCTCATTTTTGAAATATGCTACCTCGTTAAGACAATCATATTCAGTGATCATGTGTTTCAACCGAGGTTCTCTTTCTATCCTAATATGAGCTACCACCCCTTTCCATGGGAATCACATGTGTGAGAAATCCAAGGAAAGATAACCCACAAGACTTTTCATCAAATCTCGGCTGAGCAACATGTCGCATGTTTCAGGGATATCAGCCACCTGAATATCTATATATGTTTGGATCTATGGGTCTAATCCGATTTGCACTTGCATATTCTTTAGTTCACCAATGACATTAGCCTCAATTTAATCTAATTGTATCACTTTCTTGTGAGTCTGAATCGGGCTTAAAACAAAAAAATTGCAAATAAAAAAGGGCATGAAATTACCCGAGGCTCTAGAATCTAGGAGACAATTGTGTAGATTCTTTTCATAAATCCTTAGGCTCCAAAGAAATAGGGGTGTCCCTATCTTACCTTTGTAGAGGGTTGCGTTCATGTTAGTGGTTGGAGTCACTTTGTTCTTTCCTTTTGAATTATCTACCGCCTACAAGGATTTCAGTACAATATCACGTTGGGCAGGACACCATTTTAGAATGTCAAAAAATTACAAAGAAGTCCTTTGTTTCTACATTTTTGAAATGAAATCAAATTCTATATATCTTTTCATCGGAAACCAAGGAACAAAAGAAGAGTTACCTTTGTTCTGTGAATTGAATGGGCCCTTCGGTGGAGGTGGATTGTTATCAACATTCTGGTTTGGGGGAACTATAGTGTTAGGAGAGGCGGATGTAGTAAACGACCCCTTGTTCTGATTCCTCGAGAAATGGCCTCCCTTGGTTTGAAAGGCTTGAGCACTATATGTATCTTCCTCTAGTCCGTTCTCTCCTTGCATGGGAAACTGACATCGTTCATCAATGGTCTCAAAAGTCACAACTATATCCACTGACCCACTACCTTGGTTGGTATTTCCTTATGGCGGGTGGGAGTCAACTTGTGCTATTTTGACAACCTATTCCATTTTAGGGCAATTAACTTCAGAATGTAAAGTAGTGACATGTAACCTACACCTGTTCATCATGAGATTCAAATTTGCGATATTTGCAATGTGAGGCTTATCCTCATTGGATTGATAATTGTGGGATACTCCCCCATTGTTTGGTCTAGTATTCCACTACCTATTACTGCTTGATCTCTGATTATATCCCCTATTCTAGTTCTGATAATTCTGATTAGGAAAATTTTGACCTTGAAAATTTATTTGGTTTTGATTGGAATAATTGTTTTGATTGGAAAACCCTCCCTAGTTCTAATAACCTTGATTTTGGTAACCTTGATTATGGTTTTCCCTGATTTTGATTTTGGCCTTGGGAGGTGTTTAGTTTAAGTTGAGCCATTTCGTTAATCACCTGGAATAAATTTTTCTTCGAAGTTTCTACCTTCGAAGTCAACTAGGCGGTGTGCTCACTTTCTGCAGGATTTACAATGGGTGAGTGAGTTGTAGAATTAGATCCTTCGATAAAATTAAGCAGGTTCTGAGCCTATTGGGATGGATATAGTATCCCAACATTAACCCATGGTTGCGGGGAAGGAGTTTGTAACTCAGCTAAAGGTCCATAAGCAGAGTGGGACATCCTGGGGACTGTATTAAACAATGGGCTTGGATTAGGCATCTCAGGGTATCCCAGGGGAGGAAAAACTCCTCTAAGACTACCAGATTGAGAACTTATTTGTTGTTGTAATTTAATGGCAAGGTGATACACTTTGGACAACAAATTGATGCCTTCCGCAAGATAGGTTCTCTACAGAAACAAACCAATCAATGGCTCTATGGCCTTCAGGTAGTATCTCATGGCAATATTTTCAGCCACCAAATAGGGATCTTGCAACCGTCTATACATCCTTTGGAAACGGGTGTTGAAGAGGGGTAATGGATCATGTGGTTCCTTCCTAATCATGGAAAACTGGTGGTTTAAGATAGTTGGATCTACATAGACCTAAAACTAATTAATAAAAGCATCTTCTAAGTTTGTCCAACTTAGGATAGATCTAGTGGGAAAGTTCAAATACCAATTATAGGCCATATCCCCCAATGAATAGGGAAATAACCTGCATGCAACATCACGGTGGGCTATATGAGCCTATGTACAAGCATCTTTGAATGTATGTATGTGTTCTTCAACACTTCATGATTCTCCATGGGAGTACATAGGACAAAATTTCTCGAGATTCTTAGGTATTTCATGAATTCCACCAGGAATGGTTCCCAATGGCGAAGGATTATTTGCAAAGAACACCATGGGTGGCAATGGATTTGGCTATGCCAGTTGTGGTATTGGTGGGAATCCAGGTGGAGAGGGTGGTGGTGTTAAATCCCTGCGAGTTCTAGGTCTAGTAGGCGTTCGGAGTTTGAGAAATGGTTCAGGATTTGTAGAGGATCTGAGAACTCTTTTGAACCTTTTTGGTGACAATGACCCAATTTTCTCCAGTTTGTTCCTCTAGGCCCTCCTTCTAGCACCAATTTTATTGATGGTCAAAGTAACACATAAAATTTAAAAAAGAATATTGCTACTTTATTTCTCCTAAAAAATATAAATAACCTAAAGCTACATATCTTCCAAGGTCTCTATAGTTGGTTCTCAATTATGTTGACATTTTTCAGTGGCCTATGCAACTGTAATATTCAAGGGGCCTGCTACTAAAGGGTACAAACTGTATAATACAAATTATCCTAATGTTTGGGGGGTGCAAATAAACATCAAAAAGATAGAACAGAGCTTAGGATAGCTGCAAAATATAAATGTACATTTTCTTTTAATTCAGACATATTAGCTTCATAACGAGCATTTCTTTCAAACAGCTAAAACCATAGAATGATACAATCCACAGAATAATCTACACCATTACATTCATTCATAGTGAAAATTCAAGACATACAATCATTCGTCATCACCAAACTTCAAAATCAAACAAAAAAACACATCACCTGCTCATGACTAAGATTCATAGATCAATAAACATAGAAATTTCCTTCATGGATAACTCAATGAAATAGTCTCAGATTCAAAATCTTCTATTGATTTTCATCAAAAAGAGACATTTATGCACAAACTTCACTGGCATACAAATGACCATTGTTCATCAACATTACCACTAAGACTCATTCTGGAAACATTGTAAACTGTATTGAAACTTGTAAAAATGTATAAGTATCCTTGCATAAAAACTGTAAAACTTGAAAAAACTATAAAAACTATCCTAGGTCTCTCTTTAGGCAGCCAATCTTGACTTCAATTAGCTGACCCTTACAACATGGAGAGAAATTCTATATATAGACCTTTTCAACACTAATTCCTCTCATCAAAAAATTAGATCCGCAATTATAGGGACACTAAGATAATACTAGTATGTTGTAATCGTTGTAGTTGAATAGACATGCCAACTACTCCTTCAACCAAAATCATGACTCCAATTCTTCATTCAGATCATTGTCCATCACCATGAATCGTTCCTAAATGGAAATACTGCTCTCCAACCATCCCTTTACTCAAAAATTCATCCAAAAAGATACTGCTATCCACCAACTAATTAAAACAGTTTATTTCATTTATCACCTTCATGCTAGGTCTCAAGGTACTCATCATAATTGACAGAATTGTTTTAGTGTTTCATCATCTGGCCCATCAACCCAAACAACTTTAAATTCAGATTCATTAAATTTCCTTTCAACTATATCAACAGTTACTTTCATTTGACCAACATCCCCGGCTACCCACCGTAAATCACATCTCAACTTCATCAACCTGTCCATAAGTGGAGACTCATCAATATCTCCCTCCTTTAACATCCCATCCAGTCATTCCTCCCATGCATCCTTGACCTCTCCCAATGATTCAAGCCTCTGATCAAGAGGTAAGGCTTTACCAATAAACCTTGAAACAATTTCTTCAAAGATACCCATGTGCTCAAATATCTTATGAACACTCTTGAGCATGATTATCCTGTGTTCAACAAGAGTCTATGCCTTAAAATTAGAGATGTGAATTGACTTTTCAATAAACTAGGAATCTTCCTCACCCAAAATCTAGGACTGAACCAACTTTTTATTGGAAATTTTATCGATTGCTCTAAGCTTTCCCAGATATTCCCTAAGTTTCTCCTCTTCTCCCCACCATTTCTTCATAGATTCTTCTATAGATTTGACTAATTTAAGCCCCTTGACATAATACTTAAAATATTCATCTAAAAAATAATCCATATCCGCTTTAAAGGTATTAAGCCAATTATCAAACCATGTGGCTTTCATTTTCATTTTAATCAAATCATCTACCTATTTGATGCTCATGAAAACGGGGACCTCTGACGATGTGGGCTGCTCAGGAGTAGATGAAATTAACTCCTTCAAAAAATATTTCATTTTATTCACTTGATCCTTAAGCTCATCCTTAGCTTTCTTGTCTTTAATTATCCTAGACTTAGTAGTAGTGGAAACAATATCAATTAAATTTATTTGTTGATTTCTAGTGTGCTTCCCCAGATTAACAATACTTATCTGATAATCTTCTAGTTGCAACTCTCTATCATCCTTATCAGCGATTGGGGTAGCAATCTTAGTTACCAAATCTCCTTCATCAGTAAGCCTTGTTGAATGTACTGCCTGGGCCTTCTTCTTTGCCTTCACTTTCTCAAAATTTTCCCTCATATCATCCCACATTACTGGTTGGGCCTGTACTTGTTGCCTCTTTTCTAAATTCAATTTCAACCAAGTGCATGCAGCTAGTTGAGTGGAGGCTTGTTGAATGCTTAGAGGTGTGGAGGAAGTTGTTTCAACAGTTTGCTGAGAAGAAAATTTCTAAAGTTCTTCTCGCTCCTTTTGTAATCTTTCTTGCTCCTTCCTCTCATTCTTGAATTTTATCTCTTCTAACTTCCTTATCTCTTCCTCCCATTTGGAAGCCTCCTCTTCATCTTTAAGCCTTTTTTGCTATATCGCTTTGGCTCAGAGCTCTTCTTTTATAGCCTTTTCTTGTGTAGCTTTCCTTTCCAATTCCAAGGCCTCATCTTTTTCCTTTACCCATGCTTCAGCCTTTGCCCTTTCCTGTTCTTCTTTTTCTTTCTGAGCTAATTGTTCAGCAACAAGTTTATGAGAACTCTCCATCAACTGATCCTATTCTTCTTCTTTTTAAACATCATCAAGTTCCAATTGTTGGTTGTGTAAACTCTCAGGTTCAAATTCCGCTTCTTCTTCACCTAGGTCTTCTCCCACCTTTCTTAAATATTCTTCCCGTTTGGGTGCTTCTGCCTCTTAGGATGGTGTTCTTTTTGAATCCGAGGAGATATCCTAAACATTTACCTCGGCTTGTCCCTCCTCTCCAATAAATGGTGGTCTCGAAGTTGATGGCACGATAGGATCACTTCCCCCAGCTTGTGGGGGAACAACAACCTATTTTTTTGCAGAATTCTCCTCACTCAGGAGAACAACAACCAAAGGTACAACACCAAAATGTGAAGTGACACCTATGGCAACCGCCTCATAAGTAATATTTTCTTTATGTATAGCATCATCTATTTGTTGTAATGTAACATCTATTTTGTTCATTGAGGCTCTTCAGTGGATTCTTCTTCCATTACAACACATTTCTTCAATCTCTTATATTGCTTTGTCTCTACAAAGGAAGATGGTTCACTACTAAGACTTCTTTTATTTGTCACCGCAACCCTTGGTTGTTTCAAACAAAGTTTTATCCACTTTAAGCTCCTATTTACTACCACTCTTGATATTTTTCTAATCTTAGTCACTTCCTTCTCTACCCAATTGATGGGTGGAAGGGCTTGTGTATCCACTTTATCAATATCATACCAGGGATCAAGAGTGATTCCATCATCTGTGGTGTCATTAGGAATATTAGTTTTAACCTCAAAATCCCTCATCTGGGGAATTGTCAACCTCTCGTAACCTCCTTTCCTTACCTCAAACTAATCCTAAAGGTTAGCCCAAAAATCCTCAAGAAGAGGAACATGATGAGTAAAGTGAGAAGGATAAAGTGGATGCATCTTGCCCTTTGAGTCAAAATTATTTCTAGAAGTGTGTTGCTGAAAATTTAAAGCTTGAAACTCCTTCGTAGTTGATTTAGTCATTACTATAGAAGAACAAGAATAGAATCCTAGTTCCAAGGGAAAATAATGTATAGTAGTCCTATGCTGTGAAGAGAAAACAACATTTACCTCAACAAGTGCCTAAAAAATTCCATTAAAACCCACCTACCACTACAACATCTTGGTAGCTTAAACGGATGGCCATCAAAACCAAATAATCTGAAATATGTAGATTTGTGGTATTGGATGAACCAATATCCCCATTCTTGAATAAATTCCATGGCTTCCCAGGACAATCTAAAACCTACGTCCCCTATGAGTTGATTTATAACGACATACAAAAAAGAATCATTTACTCTTTTGAAGTGCCTTTATGACTCCTGAATCTCCAATTGGTCATAGTGTTCCCAGACCTTCTTTTGATCTAGGCCTTCTTCCATTGACCCTACAGTACTCAGCCCAGGAAACCTTCCAATTCTTGCTACACAATAAATAACATAAGAAGACATGTAAAATGTCTTGGTCTGTGTTACCTAGATGAGTTGGTTATGAATGTTGTCTGAGAGGATTTTCCCCCAATCCAAATACTACTTTCCCTCTAGGATCAACTGGATAAAAGGAAATATTCAGTGCTCAAAAGTGTGAGATTCTAACTTGCCAAATTCTCTAGCCAATAGTGTGATAATATCGTGTACATCTTGGGAGAAATTTGACCTCTTAGGATTGGGTGGAAAATTTTGTACTGAATTCTTCTCCTTTTTCAACAACCGTTTGTTGATGAGTTGTTTGTTTCCTTCCACATCTTTATTCCATAGCTCAATTTCTTGTGCCTTAGTCATCATCTTGACATTAGGGTAAGGAAGGAGGTCAAACATAGGTTTGATCATGACAGGAGTCAAATCTATAATGACATTTCCCTCAACATCAATGCATTGTATTTGAGTGGGGTTATATGCCTATGCAATTGTTAAGATAAACTCAAGACATTGCACTGCAACAGGAAAGGAAGCTACATGAGCCAACCCTAACTCTGCAATTATTTTTTCCCTTGGGACATCATCCTCAAAAAATGTATCTTTGACAAACTGCTCTAAATCTAGATGCCCCACCAAGGTGTCAGTAATATTCACAACTTGAGAATCAAACTTGGATGGGATTGGATTCCCTTAATACTTGTATTTCATTGTGTAGGGCAACTGTTTTGGTTTTAATTTATTGGCCCTAATTCTCTTCGATGCTACCTCAGATGTTTCCTCGGCAGGAAATCCCTCAGCAGGTATATCATCCTCTGAGTCAAACATTGGTTAAATATCCTGCACTACTGACACTCATTAGATACCAAAAGAAACATATTCATAATATCACGATGCAAGCTTCCATACTAAATCAGCATTAATCCAAAAAAAATTCAGTTCAATATGTTAATTTGATCGTTTTTAGGCTTCGGGTTGAAACAGTTTCAATGACTTAACCAATTTATGCAGAAACTAAGTTCTATTGGGGTTCAGGATTGGGTTGTGGAAAGACACCGAACCCATATTGGAGAACGCATTAAGTTATGGACCCGTAGTCCAATTTTTCTTTGTGGTTGAGAGTCGAGATTGAGTCATCATTTGGAACTAGACTGATGTTTTAAAAAAAGGTTCAATGTCATCTCAGAGCCCGATTCCACAATGTTTGAGAATCGGGATCGGGTTTCGGTCTTGGTTCGACATTTATAAAATTGGTAGTAAATAAGTCAGATATCAACCCATGGTCTAATCCTATAATGTGATCGAGAGTCGGAATCAGGTCGTGGCCAAGCACCAAACCCATCCATAATGAAAAGTGTAAATTCACTCCTGAGTTTCGAACTTGATAGGATATCGAGTGTCAGGACTCGGGTCCTCGACAAAACAAATATCAAAAGGCATGATGGGCACTTGTCAAGTTTAAGTCCCGAACTTGATCATAAAGTGGGACTCAAGGAACGAGGTGTTTTTGGGAATATCAATTGGCGAACTTAAAGGTTGAGTGTCAAAATATCTCCTGACCCTGATTATAAAGCGGCAGCCAGGCTTAGGGTGTCGAAGAATCATTTTGTCATCAAACTTAAATCAAAGTTAAGTGGTTTGTCCAACCCACGAGGGTTTGATAGTAATGTGAGAATTGGGCAAGGGAAAGAACCGATTCCAACGAGTAAACAGACGTAAGTGTATTCTTGACTCCCAACCCTGATGTCAATGTAGGGATCAAGATGATGATGGATCACCGAGGCAAAAAGAAACATGACAATTTTCAATAATATGCCCTCAGAACTGGATTGTGGACCAAATAATTTTTGTTTTCAAAAGGTCAGTAATTCAAAATTGACAACTTAAAGCATGACGACCGAATATAGAGAGAAACCCTAGGAAACTAGGGCACAACGAGATGGAAAATATCATAACCAAAGGATAAAATGATGACAACAGGAAACAAAGAATGTAGAATGAACCCAACTTGGATTCAAATGTGATGGTGAAAAAGCACTAAAAGGTGCAAACGAAAACATAAATCATAGGGAAGAAAGGAGGAAAGTGAACAAGGAAAACAAACAAACCCAAGCAAGAAAAGAAGAAAATGAGAGGAACAAGCAACTAGAACCAAAAGACACAAAAACAAGGACACAATGAAAACAAGAAAACCCACCTTTGAGCGCACCCAAGAATTCTACCAGCAAGTTGATGAATTGTGATGAAATCCTGAACCCTAGCTCCTCGTCACTCTAGTTCTCGCTCAAAATCCTAAAAATAGAATGAATGGGAATCGAGGAACAACTAAGTTTAAAACCCATTCATGTGTGCGAGTCGTTATGGCATTAATGGTAGATTGGTCGTCCCTTAGAATTCGTGCGGATTCATAACTACTAGGTGAAGTAAAGAAGGATAGAGGAAGTTGGGGTTGGGGCATGGACTGAGATCGAACCCTTAGTAGGTGCAAGGTTCAATCGAAAGTCCGCGATCCAATCTCGAGGAACAAACGAAACAACACAGAGGGCGGGATCGGGACTTTGGAAGGAACCAGAACTTTGAAGAGTTCAAAGTTCAATCACTGCTTGAAGTCTGATCCCGCAAGAACAAAACGAAAACCAACAAGAGGTCCGACCCCAGGATTGGGTAAGGAATAGGAACAAGAACTTTGGAAAGTTCTTGGTTCTATTTCCAACCCGATACTTCACTCCGACAAAGACACAAACGGTCAAGACAAAAGAAACCAAGACTGGGACATTGGAAGGAACTAGCACCTAGTGAAAGCATCAGGTGCCAGTGTCAACCCATGACCAGAGCCCACAAGAACACAAAACAAAAAACAAGGAAAAAAGACAAGGTCAAGGTCGGGACATGAACAAGACGTGGCTTTTTGAAAAGGAACAAGTGTATGTTCATTCCCGAGAATCGAAGCCTGAAAAAAAAAGAAACCAAGTCATAGGAAGAAATAAAAACTCCTAAGACCCGAATGAAAGACCAAGAACAAAACCAAGAAACAAAAAAGGGGGACCCATTTTGACCAAAACAAAATGGGGTAGTTATGCAAGGCATAACAGTTCTATGTAGTTTCTTTTATTTCTAGTCAAGGGTAGTGTATGCATGTAAAATAAATAAATGAAATAGCATCAAAACCAAAGAATTTTAACACTAAATTTCACATGCAAACCTCCAATTGAGTGTGTAAATTTTTATTCGTTTGTGATAATTCACCAACATATCATTAGCATTACCTATTGAATATTGATATATGATTGAATTCTTGATGATTTGATGATTGAATTTCCTTAGTCCTAAAACTCATGTTGAATAATTGATTAAAAAAATACTATGGATTTGATCAACATTCCATATAATGGTGTAGAAAAAACATGAACATGGAGATAACTTCAATATCTTACCAACTTAAATAACTTACTTTTGTTAAAGCAAGCTTTCTTGTTAATGATTAGATAATAAATGTTGAGGGTTTACAATCACAAAAAGAAGAGTTAGCATCTTGTTTCTAGAACAACACATATCATATTGCAAACAGAATATTTCAGAGCATGCAATATCAAGGAAAAAGATTAGGCCTACATGAACAGGGTATTTTGGAACCAATACATTTTTAAAAAAATTCAAGATATCAAGGTCTTAGCTATTCATTGATAAAGAAATATAATGATGCTAGTGGTACCTCAATGATACTAGGGGCAACTTCATCTAATGAAATAATCAAAATAGAGGTCACTAGTAGTCCTTCTGATAAGGTTGTTGCTAGTACTCCTCCCATCCACATCATAAACCATCATTCTCAAATCCTTCAACCCACAAATTGGGACGAGCAAAAGAAAAGTATTACAAAGAAAAAGATCAAAATCAAAATTCTAAAGCTAATGAATCCACAATTCAAAGTGGATACATGAAGTCAAAATGGATCCTAAAGAAAATTAGATCATGTAAAGTACCAAATCCAATAGTCAATAAAACTATAGATCCACAGCAAAAACGGCTTCCCACTTATCACAAGTATCCACCTCCTTCAAAACGTTCTTCAATTCTAATATGTAAGGTGTATAAAGCTATTGGTCTCAAACACACTCTAGTTTTGACATTCAAACTCCATCATCCACCATCCCAAGTTTTCATCTGTGAAAGTTATGGAGCTTTGAAGGTGCCAAAATATACACATCTGAGAAAAAATGAATTTTGGAAAAATATATTAGATGAAGAGCATTAAATTCTAAACTATTTCAAAAGATGCATAAAAAAGACCTTCGTATGAGCATTTTATACATGTTCAAATTTTCCCTTCTATTTTGAAAAATTCAATAGAGGGAGCCTAGTGGGCTTCAATTTAAAACAAAATGTTTTTTTTTTTTAATTTTAAAATGTCTTTTTAATTAATTTATTTTAAATAGCTATTTTTTAAATTTTAAATAAATAAAAATTAAAGAATTAAAATTTAAAAATAAAATAAAATAAAAGGTGGGGTGTCAACAACCACCCTGTTGGTCATTGAAGGTTAAAGCATGTCGGTGGTCGGTGATAAACTCGCCAATGAGAGTTGTAGGCTCTTGTAGGGTGGGAGTCCGTGTGGACCTCATGCTTGCCACTGACTTGTGGTAGGTATGGGTTACCTGCATACCCTGTGCGACTTGAAACAAATATTTTTTTGTTTTTAATTTTTAATTTTGATGTATTATTATTATTGAAAATTAAAAAGTAAATTTAATATAATTTTTGTGCATTTGCACAAGTTGTCATACGATCTTTGCATGCCTGGGGCTAATTTTTTTGCCTCAGATGGGCCTGCTCATATGTGGGTGATTTGGTAGGCATCTTTAGGTTTTGATATCTTTTGGATGCAATGATAGGGTTCATTTCATGCCAAAGTGCTTCTAAATACTTGTAACCTATGATTATTTTTCATACCAATAAATTCAAGCTAAAAAAAATCATAAGTACAAGTTTTAGGGTTATAAGTTTTACATCATATTCACCAAAATGTATGCATGTAAAAAAGCAAATGAAATAGCATCAAATTTAAGTAGTTCAACACTTTAAAATTCACATGAAAACCTTCAATTGAGCATATGTAAATATGTGTTCCTTTGTGATGTGGGTGCTTAATTCACTATATTACCATTAGCGTTCCCTAGATATGAGACTCATAAGACTCAAATTTGAAATGAATGCTTGATTGATTTCTTAGGGATGGATTTAAGTTATATATTTGCAAGATGATTTGATGAATGACTAAGATTGAATCTAGAAGGTGAGATTTGATCCTTGATTTAGGGGGTTAATGAGGAGATGTGGCATGCATTGGTGAATTACACATTATTTTAATTTTTAATTAAAATAATTATAATTTCTCAACTCAATGTGACTAGGGAGTTAATAGATCTAATTGATTAGTTAACTACTTGCATGGAGGAGTTACCTAAGTGTATGTGATAATAAGGGAGAGTTGATTGATGTGCATGGAACAGTTATCCGATTGCATGGATGAGTGAAGTTTGATTGATGAGTGGGACTAGGAGTGACACTCAATGAACTAATTAGACTGAGGATTCAACTAGATGAGATAGAACTAATTAATTAGATTATTTGTGCACTTGAGGTGGAAATTAATATTAAATTAATTCATTAATGGATAATGTGTAGATAAATTTATTAACTAAATGGAAAGATATGTGGATAATTAATTTATTAAATGGATAAATAATTATAGCCAAATTTAATTAAATAATAGAAATTATTTAATTAAATATTAGGCATTAGGTAATAATGTGTGTCATAGGTGACAAGGTGATGATATGTGTACTAGGTGATGACATGATGAATGAGATTATGATTGGATGAAATCAAGACCTAGGTGATTAGGTGATAACATGATTAGATGGATGATAATATTATGTAGTGAATGATCAAATGTCTTAGTAAATTTGACTTAGACAAATTTATTAGGTACTTTGTAGTAAATTTATCTAAGTTAATACTAAGTTTTTCAATATTTTTTTAATGAAATTATATTTTAACATTAAACTTATCATATAATTATCATTTCATTTACAAAATTTTCCATGTTTAAAATTCCTAAAAAAATTGATTCTAGGAGTTAAAACCTTTAAAATGGCTATTTTAGTGTTCAATTGTATTTCAAACTTGGAAGTTCCAGCTTGAAAGTTGTGTCTGGACTTCACACCCTAGTTGCGAATTTAAAAAAAAATTAGGTTCCAAACTTGCAACAAAATTTTGGACTCTAGTTTCATTTTACAAAAAGTTGCAAAATGAAGCTAAACTCTCGGAAATGCCAAAATTAGAAAAATTTCGAAGTTTTCAAGTCTAATCTAAATGTTGTTACTAATGGTTTTCTAAAGGCCTTTGAGATATTTTAGGTTGAGAAATTATATTTTCAAAATTTTTTGTAAAAACCCCAAAATTTAGGGTATGTGTTTTCAAAAAATTGAATGTGCTTAAGATTTAATTTTGAAAATTGTAATAATTCTCCTAAATTTTGAATTTAAATTACTTTTAAAATAATTTATTTAAAAATTTAATCAAAAATGAAACATAAAATTTAAATTTTTACAAGGAAATTCTAAATGAAATAAAATTATAAAACCTTATTTTTTTGTAAAATAAAAACAAAATAATGAAATTGGGAAAATCCTGGTTATGCAAGAAAATGCTGCCAAAAAAAGGAATTTGTAAGACAACTAGAATGCTATAAGCTAGAGTGATTTGAAAGTTGAGAAATGAAAAATGGTGAGAGGGAAGGGTGACTCAAGGTTTTAAACTACTTCACACAAGTGTCATTAATTCCCATCTACCAATTTTGGGAAATTGAGAGTGTTTTACATTTTTTGTTACTTCGAGTTCCAAAAAATCTATGCAACTTATATTAAAATCATTTACTTTATAATATAAAACTTAATGAACTTTACAAACACCAAAATAAAACAATCGTGAAGACCTTTCAAACACTTGTGACTTTAATAAATTGTTTTTTGGGAAAATGGATTATTACAAGATAGAATACAAAGCACATATTCTCTAACTTTGAAAAAATACAAATCTCTTCATTACAAATCTCTTCATAGAAAACTAGGGTCCTAGAAAAAATAAAATTAGGGGTGTGTTTTGATGGCTCATAATAGGAACTACCACACATCATACACTAGAGTAGTCCACAAATCATCTACAAATTGGACAAAACTATGACCACACTTATAGATGTTTCTATAAAAGATGTATATAAATAAGAGTACAAATTTAAAATTTTAAAAGGTTAATTTATTGAAAAACCTATAAATATTTGGATTTTACTATTTATTGGTATTGTGTAAAATAGTGAATCTAAATTAAAACAACAAAAAATGAGCACCTTGAAAATGCCAAGTAGATAAGAGTTTGTGTTGGTGTGATTAGACAAGCTATGAGTAGAGGTGGCCAAGGGGATTTTTTAGTGAAATATGAATTCATAAACCTATCCTAGCTTGTTTTTTACATGGTTTTAAGGTTTTTAGGAGGTGATACTTGCACTAGGGTCCTAGGCTCATGCCTAGGTCTTTGGATTATAGTGGCATCCCTAAGTTGTGATGGCATCCATCCATGTCCTAAATAACCTAGGACGAATTACATAAATTATCTACAGTCACATCTATAGTTTGTGTAGGCATCCAAGGATTGTGCTAGTGTAATTAGGGTGTTATCACATTTGAAAGTGGATGATTTTTATAAAAATGTTGTATGAAATGTTGTTGTTGTAATGTAAATAGTTTATGATGAGATTATTCTTTAACTATGAATATGCTTGTCTTGATAGAAATGTCTCAAATTATTAGGTCGACTTGTAATGCACTAATTTTTAGCTATTGGGATCGTGTCCTAGCACATATATATGAGTGAAAATCCATCTTTTTCTTTTCTAGACCTTCCATCCAAAGATTCTTTGGTGTATGCTCCTCACCTCTTATTTTCTCCTCCTCCCATCTTGATTTTTCTATACTAATCACTTCCTCAACACACATGGACATCTTCCAAACCTCTTCATCACAAACTATATATTTTCCTTTATTTACATATCAAAATTTTATATCCTAAGATGTTTCCTAAATGTATATATCTCTTCCTATCTACATTTTATTCTTATCTTATATTTCTTCTTATTTCCACTTTTCTTCTCCTTCTTAATCTTCTCTCTACTTAAAATCATTGCAACCTTTTCATGCAACCATTTCAAGGGGGAATACTCTTAAACTATTGAATAGCTAGCTAGGTCTTATAAGGACATCTATTTTTTACATCTTATAGAATTACATCTTCCCCTTTTCATACATCTAAATAGAAACTCTTTTTTAACCAATATATAATATTCCATTTATATACATGGTTGTTCTTGGAATAATCTAATAATCTTTACATACATGACATATTACAAGAAATTTTATTTTGTATAACTCTACCTCCCTAATATATATTTTTTTGGGACCTAACATTCCTAACATATGTGCTCTCCAAGATCTAACTTTGGCTAACAAAATTATTTTGTATATTCATGCTCCTATAATATATCTATGTTGTGGACTAGGTTTCCTTGATAAAATTATCTTTCAAGTTTTAAATTTAAGATACAAATATATCCTATATCCAAACATGTTGATATTTATCCTTTTTACATATATCCTAATAGTTTTCATACAAGTCACTTCTAACATATACTCTTTGTACTTTAGTGTAGCCATATCACCTAGTGATACTAGCTCACCAAAGTGAGGGTAAAATGTAAGGTTAAAAATTACATTCCTTTCAATTCATACATATGTATTATACCCACTTTAGTTTCCACTCCCATAGAATATTTTTAGGACACACTTATCTAATTGTCTACGCTTGGTTCTCCCACCAATTTTTTGTTATCCAATATTAGTTCAATATCAAGTTCATTTTTATGACCATTCAATGTCTTGCACACATACATATGTTGGTATGACTACACTTATGTTAGCATGATCATGAATGTTAACACAATTGTGATAACATCGTTAACTGAAAAAAATATTTAAGTATGTCTTATTTTCCCTCTTGATAGTAAAACCACTAATATAACAACTCCTACCAAGTTAACAACTATTATTCTTAGATGTTAGCATCTCTCACAATCATCTCCTTTTTGTATCTCTATTATTTCCCAACAAGATTATTGCATGGTTTTGTAGAAAAATTGAGTAGATTTTTGAGGAAAGTAACATTTGTGATTTCATTATAAGCTTTAAATCCATTTCCATCATATTAAATTTTTTGGTATATCTTAATCATTGCATTTTTTAGAATCAGTGTAAATTTTAATCCATTAACAACCCTATTTTATTTTAGCTTCGATAATTTTGGATTGCAATCATTCTTCTTGGGCTCCCCATATTCATTTGGGAATTCTTCCCTTTGTTTCTCCAAAAAAGGTCTCTCTCACTTTTCTTGTATAATTCATGAGATTGATCAATTCATAGCAACCCACTTAGTTCCTCAAAATCATCCAATTTTTCATTGTTTCTCTTCTCTCTTTTCTAAGACAAAAATAATTTCATTTTGAAGCAATAACATATAAGTTATATTCTTGAGCCTCCTTATACTTGACTTCTTTTGGTTGTTTCCATTTACTTATCAGGGAAAACAATATTTCATTTCTTTTATTTCAAAGCAATATTTAACAAATTATTTTCTTTTTTTGTAAGAATCAAAATGCTTAAATCCCTATTGCATCTTCCTTCTTGGCAATACTAGTGATTTCATTATCTAATTTATCAATATACATAACACATTATTTACAATTATTTAAATTGAAGGTATATTTTATTTTGTGCTCTTAGTCCTAGAAACACTTAGGCTAAATGCATTCATATTTGTATACATGGAAAAATCTATTTGATTGCTTATGGAGATTGAAATACCAAAATAGGGGCTTGTCCACCTTAGAAATCTCTTGTGTAGTCACCCTATTCTCTTTATCCTAGATGCATGTATTAATGTTGTGATATTCAAACTTACCATAAGGCCTTCTTCACTCATCGACAATTTGAGCATCAAGTTATTTAATTCTAGTTTTAAAAAAAATACTATTGGATGGTTTTCTTTTACTAGTACCACTTTTATGCCTTGTTTGTTGTAGTTTTTCATTATGTGGATTGTTGTATATTATTTTTATTTCCATAAACAAAGAGGGCATAAATGTAGTTGTGCTAACATACTTGCAAGCATATCAACATCCATATTAAATCATCAAAGCTTACTCCTCATAAAAAATGAGTTTGGGTTTTACAAATTCTTTCGAGACACTTGGCTTCCACTAAGCATTATCCAAGTTCCAATTTACTATCTTTCACTCTATCTCTTGTAAAAAAATTAAACATTATTATTTACTTTCACAATTGCTAACTAATCTGTCAAAAAATATAAACTACTTTTTATATTTATTTTCCAATTCCAAGCGCAATATTACTTAGAATAGGAATCTAGTTAGATTAAGACAAATGTAGGAGTTTAACTAAAAGGATAAGTAACTTCAATTTATTGGGTTGGTATTTTCTTAACTAAGCAAAGACCTTTTTGATGTTAAATTACTAATGAAATATATCAATAGGTAATTGAAATTAATTCACCACATAAAGACTAAGTTAGTTACCTATCTCCTATCAATTAGATGTATGAAGATCTTGATGATCCTCCAATCCTATATGTTCTTACCCTGGACAACATTTTTACTAAGTTAAAACCTTTTTATGTTAAATTGCTAATAGAATGTAAGAATAGGTAATTGAAAAGAATTTACTATACAAGACTAAGTTAGTTACCTATTTACTCTTCATAATATGTATGGAGATCTTGATGATCTTCAAATCTTATATTTTATTGATTCCCCTTTGTCCTCCTTCATCACCAACATCAATAGACTTGATAGTTGTTCATATTTAGGCATTTAATTTAGAAAAAATAATGGATGAGAAGTGCATTCCAATGAGATGCACTAAGATTCCACCATCATCACCTACTTCTATTGAGTTTAGCATTGATTCATATGGAACTTGTTTCAACATTATTTTCTAGAGGTGATTCATTGAGTTGAATTTTTTATAAATATTTTATGTTTGTTTTGTGAGCCTTACCTTGCAAATTTGGAGAAAATAATTGAGAACTTAATTTTCCCCTTCGATATGATTCCATATTACTTCTTAAACCGTCATCTTTGGCTTATGCTCTATAACAATTTCAACAACTTAGTTTGAGTTATCAACATCATTATTTATGTCCACAACACTTGATCTGATCTCAACAACTCTCACATTAAGTTGACTAATACACGTTTTTCAAAGGCATAATCTTTTGTTTTAATATATCTTTTTTCCTTCATAGATTCAGAAGACATCTTACATGATGCTATGGGTCTACCTCTTCCTAGAGGAAGGAATGTTGTTCAATGCACATGGAACTTCATCAAGACATGTTGTATTCTCCTTCCATCTTTAGCACAAGAGGCATCACATCAGGGGGAAACTTGATCCTTCATTCTTTCTCTTTCGGATGGGAAGGGGTTCTTCATTCTCTATCTTTTGGTGGATTTATCATTGCACTTGGGGTACACCATATGGCTTGTTTTATTGGGAATCATGTCATATTTATCATAATTTTCACTTATGCAATAGTGTCTCTCTTTATAAGTTTATTTAATATATTGAGAATATTTAACTACTCTCACCTAGGTAGATAATAATGACCTATTCATATTGACTTGAGGTGCATAAGTGTCACTACTAGCTCATTAATTATTGATTGATAACTTAGTCCAATTTCACCTTTGTCTTAGTCAAATTGAGTTAATTGATTCACCAATTGATAGTTCAACTCTTGACCTCTCAAATAGATTGAATTAACTTACCTCTTGATTGGAAGTGATTGTGAATTAAACTCATAACTACTTCATCATGTCATCTCATTGATATATACATCTAAGAGGCCTATATATTGAGAATATTTAATTATTCTTGCCTAGGTAAATAATAATGAATTTTTCACCTTGACTTGGGGTACATAAATGTCACTACTACCTCATCAATTCTTGATTGGTAGTAGTCAAGTGCCACCTTTGTCTTACTCAAATTGAGTTAATTGATTCACAGATTGATAGTTTAACTCATGACCTCTCGATTACATTGAGTTAAGTGATTGTGAATTAAACTCATGACTTCTTCATCATATCATCTCTTTGATATATGCATTTAAGAGGCCTATACATTTATAAGTGAGTCTTTCACATTATATCCTCAATATTAGAATAGTTATTATTTACAATTTGTATCATTTATTTGTTTGCTTGCAACATTTGTAACTTGTCTTCTCTCACCTAGATCATGTAATTGGATTTTGATTGAATCTTATACAATGCAACAAGAGGGGGTTGTAATACAATAAATGGATAACAAAAACCCCTCAACATAAATTTGATGATCATGTACATGTCAAATATTTACCATACATAATTGTATACCTATCTAGATAAAAATCTAACTAATATATATAAATACTTTAATTTAAATAAATATATTAAAAATATCTATATATTAATTATATTTATTTTATAATAATACATTACTTTAATCATTTCCAAAATTTAACAGCTCATTAAAAATTGATTAAGTAGAATTTCAACAAAGTCTACCAAGGATTACACTAATGCATTCCTAAATCGAAGAAAATACAATTGGAGTGGACCACAATGTGGTGAGAGTTGTTTAGAAAAGCAAGCCATGAAATAGTGCCCTTTCTCATTACTATGTATTTAACGGGTGTCATTATAAACTAGCATAAATAGCAATACTAAAAGGAGCACAAGTCTAAATACAATAAAACAAAAATAACCTTCATAAGAAGGGGTGACTAAACCCATACTAGATTACAACATTAACATTATATTTGCTCTAGTACGTGTAGCCCTTCACGAACATGCCCTCCTTCGCCTCCGCAGATTCTCCTTCGCCAGTGTATTTGCCAAGCTGGGCAAGGGAGTTGGCAGTGGCGCGTGCTACCAGAACCTTCTGTGCTGCCTCCACATTCTCAGGCCTGCCGCCCCATGTCTTGAGGCACGTGTTTTGCAGAGCCCGTGCATATGAAAAGGACACGTGCCATGGATGGGTTTCTTGGTTCATTGCGTTCAAGTTCAGCGTCGCCTCCACCTCGGATTGCCCTCCAGAGAGGAACTGCCTCAACCAGTGTCAGCCCATGAAAGTGTGTATATATGCTTACAGACTAGAGAGTAGAGATTAGAGAGTACATACCATGATTCCAGGGACCGCAGGTGGGACCCTTGATCGGAGAAGCTTGATGGTGTATTCAGCGACTGTGGCGGGCGAGGCTTTCTCTTTGTGTTCTGCACCTGGTGTCACCATGCTTGGCTTCAGAAGAATTCCTTCGAACATTACGTTGTTCTCGGCCAGGTAGAAGAACACCTCGGCCCACACCTTTCGGGCTACTTCAAAGGTCCTGTCAATGCCGTGCTCTCCGTCCAGCAGGATTTCTGGCTCCACAATTGGGACCAGCCCGTTGTCCTGCACCACCCCACCATGTTAGGACCTCTTTTCTTAACGACAAAAAGTTATTTTCAAATGTATTGGGGACTGTGCAGGGTGTACCTGGGATATTGCAGCGTAGCGAGCAAGACCCCATGCAGCTTCCTTCACTGCCAAGGCTGAAGGTCCGTTTGGAATGCTCACAACTGTACGCCTACACAACCATGGTTCCATAATATGATTACAAGTGCCATAACAAACTCTGGTCTCCACCTTATCTTTAAATTAGCAAGAATATGCTATATACAAGAAGTAGAGAGATCTTTCCAGCAAAAACTTCAAAGAAATCCCTTGAGCATTAACTACACTGTATCAAGTTCAGAATATTCCTCATGCTATATCTATTGGAAAAGTGAAAAAATGATTAAAAAATAAACGTTTCATGGCGAGAAAGATGAAAGGGACTATTATATTCTGCAGCCATCCTTACAATGTCAACAAGAATCATGGCCAAATACTCGTTGATTTTAGGAAGCCACTTTCATCTGCTTAAAAAGGAAAAAAAATAAAAAATTATGTTAGCGGAGAGGATTCAGTAGTTGTGCATCTTAACTTCGCGCTTCTCAAAATCATACGTGGAAATTTCAAATCACTCCAAATTTTTTACAGCAGCTTACATGGCAAGCCCTGCTTATAACTTTCGTTTCAGGGCCACATCATCAAATATGATGCCACATCAGCATGCTTTTTGTCAAGGTGTCCAAAAAGGCCCAAAAAAAAGTGCTACCAATACTTGTGCATTCACATCATGGGTAGTTGAGCACTGATGTGGCATCACATGATTGGTTGCTTTTTAGATCAAAGGGATACATTTTGTTTAAGCTAGGGTACTTATGTCACAACTATTGGGCATTATATAAAAAACTACTATCACAACTATTGGGCATTATATTAACAACTATCACAACTATTGAAACATTCTCAACTACTAGGTCCTCTCTCCTATGTTGTTTTTTATTTTAGTAACATTTCTAGTGCATCCATACCAAACATTACTCCACTAACTAAAAATTAGTTTCTAAATATTTTTTTAGATTTTTCTATGTGATTCTTATTTATTGGTTAAGTTGAATGTTTTTAAATGAACCCATCAAAGATCAAGTTTTGTTGAGTGTAAGACCCAAACATCATAAGAGATGAGGTCAAAATCATGCCCCAAACAAACTTGGTAGAATAGATACCTCTTTGTCGTGGGCTCCCATCCAAAGAGATTTCAACTTAAAGACTCATGTTCCCATATCAAATAGCTAAAAGTTCTTTCTAGATGATATAAAATCCTCCATAAAAAAATTTAAAAAAAGAAAGAAAGATATTGGTGCCCAAATGCTAATCTATAAGAAAGAATGATTGTCAATACCTCGTATAAAATGAGAAAAAAAAAGATTAAACAATTGATATTTATGAACTTTTGTCAAAATAAAAATTATCTATTTACATAAGTTTTTTATTTATTTTAAATCTCT
Organism: Sequoiadendron giganteum; assembly: GCA_007115665.2. NCBI lineage: Eukaryota > Viridiplantae > Streptophyta > Pinopsida > Cupressales > Cupressaceae > Sequoiadendron > Sequoiadendron giganteum. The sequence continues at coordinate 516,065,814 of CM021102.1, forward strand.
ATAAGTCCAATTTTTTTATTTATTTTAAAAAATTTATAAGCCTAAATTTTTTATTATTTTTAAATCTCTAAAAGCCCTAAATTAAAGGCAAGAGTAAGATCGTTGGTCGAGAATTAGAATTTGTCTACTTTGTTGGAAAATATGTCACACTCAAATTTAAAATGGATCAATCATTAAAAAAGACCATAGCTCAGTGGTAGAGCAACCCAACAGCAAATAAAAGGTCTTAAACTTCAACTCCTACTTAATCCATGAAAACTTAATATGATATCAAAGTCTAAATTAGCAGACCTAGATCAAACTAGAAGCTCCAAACACCTACAATATTTATTAAAAAAAGATATTAAAAGTAAGGGCCGCCTAAACCAAAAGATAGACCATTGACCAGGAAAGATAACTTAATGGTAAAGTTATCTCATTTAATAAAGATAACTATTTGAAAGGGAGATTCCTTCCGTTGAATATATACGACTGATTGAAAAAAGATCTAGTTAATTCCCCTGACTGAGGACATCTACAGAAGACGATATCTATCTCTGAGGAAAGATGGCCAACAAAAGCTAAGCCATACAAGTCAACTAATCAAAGCTACTGAAATAAATTGAAGAAAACAGAAGGCAGCAGAAATATAGTTTGCTTATGCTACGAGGTCTAGATAGTTTCAAAGCATAAGTTTTAACAAGACTTGGGAGGTTAAGCTTTGCCAATTGTTGTACATCATGCATAGATGATAGTGCAAAATAGAAAGTGAGGTCCTTAGTCGTTACCATTTGGCGAATCTAGCTCCCTGCTGATAGTAGGCCGCACACCTTGAAGCAAGGCCATCCAAACCTTGGCACCATGACTCGTCGTTGGAACCGGCCAGAGGGACCAAACCCTAATCAAATCCAAAAGCCATAAATGTCATTATGGATCAAAGCCCAAACACAGTGCACTACACAGAACACACACAAATACAGTACCTTGTCAACTTTGATTCCGGGCACGATATTCTGAGAAACAAGAACATCGACAATCTTCTTGCCGTCAGTGGTGGACTGGTACAGAGTCTCCTCAAAGAGAATGGCCCCCGAAATGTACTGCCCCAGACCCGGAGCGCTAACCAGCAACTGACGGTAAGCCTGGCGATTGATTTCTGTGTTCTCCAGGCCGATGGATGCAAGCCTTTTACCGCAGGTAGCGTTAGACTCGTCCATCGCCAAAATACCTCTTCCTGGAGACGCTACTGTTTTCTGCATTTACCCCATTACAAAACACACACAAATTCACTCAAGACCTAAAATAGTTAGCGCAGAGGAAAAAGCCAAAGGAAAAAAATTCAGTACCGCCGTCTTGACAAGCTCATCGCTGTAAGCGCTGGCCCGGACATTCAGTGCAGGGGAGGGGGAAAGGGAGTGAGTTTGAAGGGAAAGGGAGGAAGAAGAAGTTGGTCTGAGCGTCTGACCAAACCATTCTGATCTGCCCAAACTTATCGGGGTCTTGATCGCTGCAGCGGCGGCCATTGTTCACCTAAATAACGCAGGGATCTCCTTCTTCTTGGCGCAGCTTTGATTGCTCAGCCGATTGAATGCCCTGCTATTTATCGCCCATGCTGTTTTCTCTTATTCCAAGGCCATATCCTGAGAGGGCCGTGTGAGGCTAAGAGCCCGTCAGCTTCTCCCTTCGAATAGAAGCTCCCCACGTGTACAGATCGCATGGTTCATCTCCAACTTCTGGTGTCGTGGCCAGCTTTGAGCCTCCCGTTCTTTTTGGGCACTAATCGGACCCTATCCCTCCTTGCTTTACGTTAATCTACTTGCTTAGCGTGCCCACCCTTCATTTCTCTTTCTGCCTTCTACTTTTCGACGGGACCAATTTCAAATATATATTTTTATTTTATTTCATGTGTTTTCTCCTCTTCAATTTAAAAAGAAAATAAAAAACACGTTTCCCTGATTGTAAGTCGATGAAGGGAGCAAAACGAAGTATGAACCACAAATCTGCTTATTTAATATGAAGTTTGCTGGTTGCAAAAATTGAAACAAAAATCTCTCACCACCCAAACTTCTTCTATCATTAATTATTTTCACAAGCCCCCCCATTTTTAAAGCTCTCTTCACAAAAATATGGTCTATGTTCAATTGGCTTGGTCATAGATTCATTATTTTCTAAAATCCAATCTTGGGATAGGTTTAGTATTTTCATCAAAGTTATTTAAATTTGTCAGTAGAGATTTTTTATTTACTTCATTTTTTATTGAATTTTGAAATTTTTTAAGTAACATTAAGGGTTTTTATCTTTGTATAGTTTATAAATAATTAAGGATCAACAATTATTTTTTTAATCTTGAGAGGCAAAAATGTCCTATACTTTATTGTAAGGCCAGAGGGAGGTGGGTTGGCATCTAGAATTGTAATTGGTTTTCATTGTTTACTCATCAAACTATTCATCCACACAAATCCATCCAAACATCCATCTCCATGCAAGACATGAATTTTGCTTTATTTAAAAATATTTAATTAATAAGCAATATTTAGTTTATATAGGAGCTATAATTATTTGTATAGTCAAGTACATGTTAACAAGGTGGATCATCTCCAAACTCTTTTGGACCATTGGGATAACACATTATGCATAGTTTCTCATGTTATTTTGCTTCACCATCTCATGGTCGTTCCCCACACAAGGGCCAAAGGTGAGGCCATGTCAACAATTTAGTCAATGTTCTCAAAGTCATGTCAATTGGCTCCCTTGCAAGCTAGTCATCACCCCTCCTTAATGTTTTATCAACAACATGGTGGGCTTTACTTAGTGGTCTCTACAGTAAAAGAATCTTGATGGTGGCCAACTTGAGTAGGAGCATAATGAAGAAAAAATAATACTAATATCAAAAGGGAGCCTACCTTAGATGATTACAATTTGTCATATGGGGGATGGGAATCCAAACCAAATGACCAAGGTCCACCACATCATAGTTCTAGTTTTATTACTCTTATTGTTTAGTTTTTATAACGTTTTTCTTTAACAATGTAATTTGTTAAGCAAGTGGTTTCTTTTTGGTGACATGTTATAAACTAATTTTCCTAGGCTTCAAAGCATAATCCAATGCCACTTTTTTTGGTAAGTATTCCATACATTATTTCTATGGTAATATATAGAACTATTCCATAAAAAAAACTTGTTAAGCTACGAATAGTTCCATAAGCACGTGCATTCAGGTGTATGATTATTCCAAGGCTTGGTCTATTGCTCTTGCACATAAGTCTCAACACTTAAAAATGGCGGTTCCTCTCAAAAAAAAGTAAAATGTTATTTATTTTTCAAGGGCTCCATAAGCCCATCCATTTATGTGTATGCTTATTCCAAGACTTGGTGTGTTGCTCTTAGACTTATAGGTCTCAACACTTAAAAAGGGTGGTTCCTCTCAACAAAATTAATATGTTATCACTATATTTATGTTTGTATTTTGACCTAATAATGGTTATGATTTAATTAATGATCACAAGCTTAGAGATTTTGTAAAAAAATAAAAATAAAATTGGGGGGAAGACTATGCTTGAGTATTTTTGAATTGAAGTCCTAGATTGAATCTTTCACATTCATCTTAGTTGCAAGTTTAAATTATAAGTATTGAATTGACTATGTATTTACAAGTTTATTTATCAAATTGACAAAGAATTGGATATATAAGCTATCCTAAGGTGAATTAGCTTCATTATGTCACTAATTTAAGATTCACTAAATGAAAAACTAATTAAAATGTGAAAAATAATATTTTTTAAACCCTTGTATTATATCATGTTAATAAGATAAAAATTTATTAGATGCACATGGGACTGCATGCAATAACGTTTTAATGTATTTTACTAAATTGTAAGATTTTGAGGTCATTATCAATTACATTTTTTCACATTGTACCCATTGATGGTAATGCTATTGCTCAATTATTTTTTATAGCCTACTTTTTGGCAAGTTGGATCCTCTTAAGGAAATATTTTTATGCTCCTTAGGGCCTTTTTGTGCTATCTTAATGAGTCTCAAAAACTTGACAATCCTTATTATTTGTGGTAAAATGTGCAATATCGTTTTAAATTAAGATATTTTTATTTTTTCACTTAAACAATTATCTTAGAGTTACTCTAAGATGATTCAAATTACTAATTAGTTGAGATTTGTATAGTTGTAATAGAGAAATTTGCATACCCATGTCAATTTCCATTTAGCTTTGGCCTCATTTTGATGAAGTGACTTGATACAATCACATATCAACAAATGATGCAATCTTGCATGTAAAGTTGTAAATTTTACAAGTAGAAAGCAAGCATTGTCTACTATTATAGTTGAATTGGTAGGCATAGAGATGATGAAGGATATATATGTTAAAAATATAGGTTTTGTAGAATTGAGAATTACTTCAAGTTTAGGAAGGACATATGTCTAGGAGAACATAATTGTGTATATTATATAAATTTTCATGAGAGAGAATAACATTAGGGAACTGCATAATAGAGGAATTGGAAGATACCTTGGTGTGAATAAAATTTTGGCCATACTAAAGGAAAGATATTTTTTTCCATGTTTGAATTGAGATGTCAAGAGATTTGTTGAGAGATGTAGAAAATGTTAGTTCGTAAAGTTGTGGTACAAAATATAGTATTTTACAATCCATGATTCTAGATTTTATGACTATTATAGTTTCCAACAAGAGGGTTCATGCTCTTGGGAGCTAATATTTCTATACTTTTCCACTAGAATAAAAAAATGTAGAATAACATTTTTTTATAAAATTAAAATGAAACCAATGACTTAGGCTCCGGTCTCACTAGGTATGCTAGAAACTATTAATGTCCAACTTTACACTCTCTATAAAACTATGTTCATTATGACATCAAACATGAAAATTCTACAAATGTGAGATGACAATTACAAGACAACCTCCAAGATTGAGATGTTGGCTCTTCATATGGTTTTCAATATTCTCCTAGAATCACTCATGGGAAAAGAGAAAGGGAGAACTAAATACAAAATACATGTATAAAGATAATTTAAGCAAATAATTAGAATACCATTCATTAAATAAGATCACCTCTCTTTCTCAATACTTATAGAAGAATAATCTATAATTTAATCATGAATTAAGTATCAATAACATGAATAAAAGATGAAACATATGAATAAGTAAAAGAGGGAAAATAAATATCATAATTTAATTATATTGATCACATGATTCAACATAGTTATAGAGCTATAGATAGCTAGAATGGTTCTAGAAACATGAAGGCTATTGAGATTTAAAAGCAAATATAAGAAAATAATAGGCTAAAAAGCTAGAAAAATGGGCAATAGTAAGCATACAAAAATCCCAATAACAAGCATAAAGGAGTTGCAAGTAGAGCTCCAACAACACAAGGTTGCAAATATTGTCCCCTCCTTTCAAATGAACAAACTCTTGATAAGATAGATTTAGATAAAAATCAATGCCTACCATTTACTAAAATCCACATGAAGATTTAAAATCTTTCTCAAAATAATGCTAACACCATGAAATCTTGTAATTATTCATTGAATTCTAATGCAAATTGCTCTATCGATTGATAAGTGGGAGGTATTTTATGCAACTTGTGTCAAATTATGACATATATATTAGGATTCAAATACTCTATTGATGATGGATTGGAGAACCGCAATCTCCTTCTAAGACTTGGGTTATTTCTTCTTCATGTAGTGTTCATAATTTTCTTTTATCATGAACTTTCATTTTAAAATTTATAACACATAATGACGCATAATATCTTTTAACTCGCTTTATTTTAATTCAATAAAAAAGATGGTTTTCATTTACCCATCAGCCTTTGTTTTAATATTCATCAATTTATACAACATTTCCACTTGTGAAATTTACACTTGATATGATAAACTTGATTTATAAAGCTTCACAAACCTTTTGATCTTCCATGACTAAGTTTATTATTTTAAATAAATATTTTAACATGTGTGGGCTCTCACTTCATTTACTTAAGGAACTTCTATTTTGATTCCCTTTTTAATATTATTTTCCTTTACTGACATTTATTAGACCCACTTGTTATCCTTTATAAAAGAATAGCTCATGTTGATATGATTTATTCTCTTGATATTAAAATAATACCAAAAATAAAATCCTTTACTTCACTAATATCTACAGAGACCTAATTTCATCATATTATTCCTTTTAATGAATTGTGGACCTCTTTGAATGACTTATGCAAAAGGATTTCATTTCTTTCGTAGGTTGTTGGATTAAATTCTTATGTAGTAATTAAAATGGATAACACACTCTTGGAGTGATGCCCTTAATTCCTTCCTCCTCACATTTTTAAGGCCCAACTAATGCTTAGTAAACTTGGTGATAGACACACAATTAAGAGGTGGTTCCTAACTAAACAGTCTATTAAACCCTTGTAAAGACCATTTAATTATCAACAAGGGCTAACGTAAGTTTGTGATGATGTTGGCATTATATGTGCATCTAGAGATTCTATACTACCTATTTCATCTAGTATAGGTGGTTGAAACATATGAAAAAGGAAATAAAGCATAAACTGTAAAAAAAGAAAAATAATTAAATCTGGAACTTTTGCTATGGGTACTTACAACTTAAGACTATGATTAGTTCACTATTAAAACCTAAACTCTATAATGAACTTAACACTGTTAACTTAAACTCACTCCAGAGGACAATTCATTGAGACAAACCAAAGCATGAAGTATAATACAATATCTCATTCACATTTAAGAAATGAAGAATCTGATTAAGATGACTGTAATAATGAAAGCATCTAATATAACAACATGAATTAAAGTGCAAAAATTAAAGTGGAGAATAGTTACCTTGAGTGGCCCTTGCTCAAGTTATTGTATCCATAAAATAAACTCAAATATAAACTCCTTGAATTAAATGAATATAATGATAAACTGAAGAATCTTCATTGCAGATAACTAGATTTCACAATCTGACAAGAATCTTCAGAGATATCTGATTCATGAAAGCATAACAAGAAACTAACAAAGTACCGTCTGTGTAATGGAAAAACTATATCTATATGAACATATCCCATGCTATAACTACTCCTCAACCATCAAGCCAACTATATAGGTTCGAGGGAGGTTTATTAGAATGAGGACTCTAAAAAACAAACTAAATGAAAATTATTGCTCCCTTATGAAATAGAGGGTGGAAAATTCTATGTAACTGAAATTGTAATTGAAATTATGGAAGAAAATGATTAGGACTGGAACTTTGTCCTTAATGACATAGCAGAGATGTGTACTATGGGAACAAACACATTGGCTTCCCAATCATTACATGCTCCTTCTTCCTTCATCTATCTTATTAAATGGTCTGGTGATTCACAATCATCCTCATTAATGAGTGCTTCCACTTCTGCAACTATCATGTTCCTATTGTTCTGGAATTTCCCTTGCATCTCTATCTGAAATATTTTGGCTACAAGTTGCACTTCCTAGTTGTTGCAGGTTACACTCTACTTACTTTGGCTTCTCGAATGCAAGGATTGAATTCATGTAACACATACACAAGACTAATAACCATAAATTAAACATAGATCCATACTGCATTCCATACACACTCACACATCTAATTATGCAATTACCATCATATCATAATCATAATTTTGTACATCATAACCTAGTTCAAGTTGCATGAAAGACATATAAAGATAGATAAGTTTAGGAATGTATATGAAATGAGTATATGGAAATTTCTAAAAGCATGAACTAAAATAACATAAAACTAGCTGATACTTGGTCTCATCATTTGCCCCCAACTAATATATTTATTGTCCCCAAGCAAGTAGTTTAGGACCAGAGGTTGTATTGCAAGGTCATTTCCCTGAAATATGTAACCACATCCATTCATTTTCTATGTTTCAAGTAGTAGCCCCCATAAGTTGAAATTCTTTCCCATTTGAAATGTTCTACTTCTTCCCATTCTACATTTTGTTCCACTATCCAATGTTGCACTAGATAAAGGAGTATCGGTAGATGAAAGATAAGAGGTACCCATGTGAGTCCCTTGTCTCTATAAATCTCTATACACCTACAAGATCTCTCAAGCATGGCTACAAAGTTATATGGAGAGTGTGGTTCCTTCTAGTGTAATTCAGGAGTCAATTCTTCCCACCTTTCTTGCACAAACTTAAAATCATGATGGATGAGACCTAAAACTAGTTGTTGCATCCTGATATAATAATTTTCTCTAAAATTTATGATTCTTCTATCTACACCCTTATGCTTCAGGAGAGTTGTCCATTCTTCTATGACTATACCGGGGTCCTTTGACTCTTTCCTAATCTAGAGAGAAATAGATTTCTCTCTCTCAACATAGTCTTGCATTATTTCACGCCTTTGCTACTTGTTCCTAAAGTAAGAAGCTAGTGCTCTAACCTGTAAATCTCCCACAAACATCAATGGGTTCCATTTGGTATCATCTGGAAGGGAAAGATAATGCAAGTAAAATTCACACAGTTGATCTTGTACATCTAGTGGAGAATCAACAACAATATTTAAAAACTCAAATTTCCTTCTTGGGGCAATTGGTAAGTTACTAATTAGCTGGATGAATTGAAAACATAAAAAAATCTCTTATAAAAATAAAGCATACACCCTAACAGGTAGCCTACATTTGAGGATTTGTGCAACTTTATCTGCAATTTCCTCAACTCTAACTGTTAGCTTCTTTAATTCAATTTCCTTCTGCTCAAGAACCCTACTATGGTTAGCTATCATTTCTAATTTTTCCTTCTCCCAAGCTTCCTTCTGCTAACATAATTCATCAATTATTTTCCACAGATTATACCCTAGGGACACTATAGTGGGGCCAGTTGGATTTCTCATTAGAGGTCTACCTTTAGCCACAAGTTCTTTATTCTATGTTTCCACAAGAGCAAGTTGTGCAAAAAAATCCAACTTGGACCCATGCCCAAATTTGTGTAAGTTTTCCTCCAATTCTTTATTTTTTATGTCCCTCTCATTGTCCCTTGATTAGTAACTTTTCAATAAATCCTCCAATTGCTTTATTCTATCAAGTGCCTCCTACAATTCCTTTTTGCCATTTCCTTCCTCAGTAAACAAATTTTCATCTTTATTACAAATTGATTATCATCACTCATGGAATAATCACAACCCTCACTATCAAAGCCTTGTGGGGTTTTCTTTCTCATCTTTTTAGTAACAAAGGAATCCTCTGAATTAGATTCAGAGGTGCTTGTGAAATACCATTGTTGCTTAATTGGTGTATGAACATTGTCGAGGGTATCCCCCTTTAATTCTAAATCAATATCTACTATCACAACATCTTCTTTTTCCTGCTTCTTAATTGATCCCCTCATAACACCTTTCTTCTTCAAGTGGTGTGAATTCTTAGGCTATTTGAATCTCTTGCCTCTTGGTAGGTGCAGAAGAAGATTCACCTTTTCTCTTCCTATTTTTTGGTTTTTTGATAGAAGTGTGGGTTTCTTGGGTATCTCCTGTTGTGGTTAGGTAAAGCAACAAGGGAGCCAAAGGGAATTTATCTTCTTGATATAGTAGGTGATTCCACATTTTCTGAAATAATAGGTTCCTCAAGAATGTTATTAATATGATTGAAATTTAAGAAGCTCTCCCATGAAACGTGTGGAAATTGAACCCTCAAACTTCTTTTTATCAATGGGGTAACTAAGCAGTAATGTGACAATACATTGTTGTTTCTCTTTCTTTTGTACTCATAACTTATTATATTCAATAGATTATAAAGAAAATTGGGAACATTTACATGCTTGTCATGGTGAAGACGGCTTAAAATTTTAAAATGGACTGTGTGTAACAAAGACTACCTACCATCACATGTGAGATAATTATATATGAAGCAACAAAATCCCAAACCCATGGCAAGAATAATATTTTAGTACCTTGGGAGGATGAATCCAAGTTCTCTCCATGCTCTCTAAATTCATTCCTGATAGCGACAGTGTCAACCTTGACTAGAAACTCCTCCCCTTCTCTTGGAAATCATGAAACCTTTGTAATGGAAGCCTCTGAAGCATCCACTTTCAAACCTCTTATAGTCACCTCATCATTTTGTAAAGTAGAAGCAAATTGTTGAGTCATAACTTTGTTGAACTTAGTGAATTTTAAGAAGTAGTCCATCCAACCAACATGCTAAAAAATAGGCAACACCAATTTGTCTTCCATCAACTGATTATTTTCAGATGGTTCTCTTTAGACTATATCACCACCCATGATGAAACTATGCTCTGTTTGTGCTCAAATTATTTGTTTATCACTTTAACCACACTAATCCCTTTTAGCCTGTGTGCTTATGTTTTCCAAATGTAGTTGTTCTACCCCTTCTCCTTTCCTTCTAAGTTTGAATTGTAGCTTGGATGGTAGGATTGTATACATAATGGGGAAAAATAGAATGGGAAAGGATTTGTAGAAAGTGTTTGGGTTTTGTAAATCAAGAAAATGAAAATGAAGAGTATTGCTTCCCCCTCAACTAAAGGTATTAAGTGTCCTCACTTAATTACATTATACTTGGAAGAGGGTGAAATGATGTATTGGAAATATTAAAAATAGTACGAAGCATGCAAAATATAATATGTAAACATGTAAGAAAAAAATTTCCATCTATGATAATTATGGAAAATTAATCTATGCACCTGTAGAAGTGTGGTGAACTAAAACTTAGCTCATGTGATAGTGATTCGAACTGCCCACAACAAGATTTGATGTGACTGCATGTACTTCCAATTAGTGAGAAATGATATAACTGCATGGCTAGTGGTGAATGATGTTTTTGAAATTTTGTAGGATGTTATACGATGATGTGATGTGGTATAAATGACATGGCACATGGAAATCAAGAAAGTTGATATGAATGGTACATGGGATGAGTTGGGTGAAGCTAACTGTAGTGAAATGATAGTTTCAAGGCTACATGTATGTAAGAAAAAAGTGTAGATGGATGGATATGCAATTAATTTGGATGAAATTTTGAAATTTCTAGCAAGAAAGTGCTGCAGGTGCCTTCAACAACAGGTCCCTTTTGAATTTTGTCGCATGTAGGCATAAAGCTGCGGGTCTCTACTGCATCATGGACTACACTTGAAAAATGATTTTTGATTGTTTCCACCTATGTTGTGTGTGCATATGAAATGTGGTAGGAAATTATACTTGAGTGACCTCAGTAGGTGAGTTGTGTAGCTCATCTACCAAGTCATGTGGAGAACCTATTGTATATGTTGTTGAATCTTTAATGTCTAGTAAAAGTTTTTTGTTAGTCACTCTCTAGTCCATATTGGTGCATTAAGGAAAGAATAAAGTAATTCTTCTACACTGGCTTCTTATAAAGTTTCAACCTATGTCCATTAACCAGTAGTGAGAATTTGATTGTATCAATAGTTTGCAACTATATTGCACCATTTGGGAATACTTGTTATATCTCATAGGGACCTAACCATCTTGTTTGTAACTTTCCTTCATAGTCTTTGTACCTTGATTCATAGAGCAAAGTCCTATCACCTGCATAGAATTCCTTAGGTTTAATGAACTGATCATGCCATCTAATTCTATGTTTCTGAACAACCTCAGTTTGGTGCATAGCTTCCATCCTTATTTCATCTAATGCATTCAAATTGTGGAACCTCTCCTTTTGTGTTGTTGTTAAGTCCAGTCCTAGTTGTACTACTGTCCTTAGTGTTTTGTATTCAAATTCAATAAGAAGTATTGTTGTTTTTCCATACACCAACTCATATGGTGTAAACCCTATTGTAGTCTTCCAAGTTGTCCTATAGGACCATACTACCTCAAGAAACCTTGCTGCCCAATCCTTCCTATGAATCTTTACTGTTTTGGTCAGAATTTTTTCAATCTCCCTATTTGTTACTTATACCTTCCCATTGGATTAAGGGTGGTAGGGTTTTGACTTCCTATGCTTGATCTCATATTCTTTCACCAATTTATTGATCAATTTTAATATAAACTAGGGACCTTGACTTGTGACAATTTCTCTTGGCACTCCATACTTGGTAAATATATCTTCATATAGAAATTTTTCCACATTTCCATCTCTTGCAAACTAAAATGCTTTAACTTCTATCCACTTTGTTAGATAATATGTGCAAATTAATATATACTCCTTGTTATTTGATGTTCATGATATTGAGCCAATAAAGTCTAGCCCCCATTTATTAAATGATGCTAGTGCTAACTGTGGTTGTAAAGGAATCTCATATTTTTTATTTGGTCTCCCCATTCTCTAACACCTATCACAACTCCTAGTATATTTCACTACATCCTTATGGAGAGTAGGCCAGTGTAATATCATAAAATTGCACCCCTTGCAATTTCACATACATTATTGTATCCACTTTAGTTTCCACTCCATTATGATGTAAGCAAGGTTGAAAAACCACTCACCTTCACCATACAAAGGGTTTCAAATCACTTACTTTCCCTCAAAACTCACTATTGGCTTATTCTCAATTTTCCACCTAGTCTATCTTGTAGGCTAGTAGACCCACTTTTCTCAACTTTTATCTCAAATTATCTTAAAAAACTCTACCATAAATCACTATTATAGGGACCCATTAAGGTCCCCTCAAACATACATCAATCCCACATATAACTCCTTTGGAGCAACTTTCCCTAAACCTTGAAAATAACACTGTCCCAAGGCCAATTGGGCTAAATTTACAAAGGAGGTGTACTTTAAACTCTCTTTCACCCAAAACTTGATTGGGAAGCTCTCACCTTCCATAGGAATCACCAAATCCACATACCTTAGGCCAAGATAAGCCCTGCAACACCACAAACACTAAAACCCCCACTTTTCACAATATACCCCAAGGCTTATTGAAGAACTATGTTCCATGCCTTCTCAGACCTTAAAACCAATTCAAAAACCTTGCAATAACCTTGAACATGCTCAATGGTTCATGATAAATGACTTCCCTCAAGGAATTTATTTGACCCTAGTCAAGAACCACAATTTTCATACCCTTTTCCCCACAAATCCATCAGGGACAGCAACTCAATCTTCCTTATTCCTTCTCCACCACACATAAAAAAAATCCTACCATCTAAACATCCTTCATGGGACCCTTCTCACCAGTTACAATGATCATAGTCAGTGAAAGGGGCCCTTAAAACATGATAAATGATAACAAACCCCAAAACAGGGTATACCCGACCTGATTTGAGAAAACAAGTATAAATTGCTTCTACTTATTTTGAAATTATCAAACCAGTTGAAAATCATAGTAAATTCATACTAATATTGAAAACATGAAATATTTGAACCACCTTGTGGCTGTACGTTACCGTACATGCCTGAAAATGAAGAAAATTACAGTAATTCCCAAAAAACAATGAGAAACTTGATTGATTTTTCTTCAAATCCACCAACCAACCATTACAATGAGGTTCCACACCTTTTTAAAGGTTTCTCCACCCAAACAAAACTGACACAACTCTTAACTATTTTTCAAACTCCTTGTGACCGTTGGAGTACAAAATTGCACTTTTTACATATTTGGTAGACAACATTTTTTTACAAATTTTGCAATATTTGCATTTTTGACCCTCCTACACTCCTAAAATATTAGAGATGGTCTATGTAGACCTTATTCATCCTAGAAACATGACTTCACCCTTGAAAAGTAACATTACACCTACCTTGACCCCCTTTTGTCACTACTGACAACTTCTTGACATGTTTGGCATCATTTACAATATAGATCAATAAGACACCCAAGTTACCAATTACATCAAGAATGGTCTCCTTAGACCTTATTTAGACACAAAACACTTAACAACTTAAACTCTAACACCTAGACCCAACTCTCCATGAGATAACTGAAGAGAAAACATTGAAATGATTGGTGCTCCTGCACCACCTTAGAACTTGTGAAGGCTCATTTTAGCCCTTGCTTCAGCCTTTTCCCCTCTCAAGAGGCTCAAAATTCCTTTTTAGTAGCTTCCTTTACACGTGAGATTTTTGTTAAACCTTGTGCTTTCCCCGTTCTTTTCATTTTGTAGCGTGATGTGTCTAGGCACTAGTGCATCGTGCAAACATCTGTGCGTTGCGTTACCGTCCTGTAACATCTTGCATTCAAACGACTGTTTTTGAGCAATTTTTCCACTTGTCACATAATTTTGTTGATGCTAATGGCTTGAGATGCCTTGTAATAGCTCAAGAAGCTTCTTTTCCCTCCTCTTCTCTCTTTAAATATTATCTTTTCAATCTATTTTGGTCTTTTGGATCTCTCTAGCTGGCCTTTTCCTCTTCTCTTTGTCTTGTTATCTTGCTTGTATATCTCTTTACAACTTGCTACAACAACACTCTTAAGATTTCTTTGTGAATCTCTTGGCTCTCACAGCTACCTCTCTCTCTTTGGTTTGCTTAATCCTTGCACTCGACATCTCCCTTATCTTGTGCTTGCAAGAATCCTGGGATTTCACGCATCTCCTATCAATTGCATCTCTATCTCATGATATAGGTTCTCCTCCTTGAGTGGGGATTAGTTTTATCACACCATATTTTATTACTTTGTTCACTTTCTCTATCTATTTGGCTATCTGTGGAGGTGGGAACACCAAAACAGGGGTTTGATTGAGGCAAACCCCTATACAGCCTCAACATTTTCTCTTGATCTTATATGTGTAGGTATTGAAGATATTCATGTGCTAGAGGTTCAATTACTTGGGTTGTTGTGAGAATTTTTATTTCTCTATCCTCCTTAGTTCCCTCAACAGTCAAAATAGGAGTAGTCACTTTAGTTCTTTTTGTAACATTCTTGGTTTTTGGTCTGTATGAGACGCCAGTGTGCCTCTAGCACTCCAACGTGCAGCATTGACATTTGTATTTGCAATTTCATCCTTTGACAAAGAATTCATCAGTTTTTCCAAAAAACCTCTATGGCCTGCTCTTTCTAATTTTGGAACTCTTGCTTTGTTCCTTGAGGTAGTTTAGAGAAGTTTTCCCCTTGGGATTCTCTTAAGAATAAAGAGACTCATGAGTAGCGAATCCCCCTTCTCTACATTTCGGTGAACCCAACGTGAACACTCCTATATAAAAAAAGGATAAATAAAATATTTATCCTTAAAAAATAATTTTTTTGGGGCGCTACCCCAAACCCCATTCCATGTCGTCAATAGTGATATATGTCGGCCTTTAGTCGACTTCTCTATATCTCTATTTCAAAATTTTCTTTCTATCCTTCTTCCTTCTATCTCTTTCTAGCTTTGTTAATAAACTTCAAGAAGTTCTTTTACAAGCATGTGAAAGTGAGTTCTTCTCTCCTTTCTTATTATTCTTTGTTGATCCCTCTCCTAAAATTCCTTATAAGGATATTTTGGCACAAGAGGATGAAATCATTGATACCTTTCTTAATGTTACTCTAGCTTCTATTCATTCCAATGCACTCTCTTCTAGAGATGATGCATTAGTGAATGGCGATTCTCTTCTTTATTCTAGTTCACTCTCTTCTAGCAATGTTGCATTTTTCAATGATGAATCTCATCTTTGTTTTGATGCACTCTCTTCTAGAAATGATGAGTTAGTGAATGATGAATCTCCCTCCACATTTGATCCTTCCCAAGTCAGTGTTGAGAATATTTTTTCGAATAATTATTCCACTAGTTGTGATGAGTCTATGAATGTAATCTATGTCATTGTTGCTCCTCAAAGGCCTAAGAGACCAGTCATTTATCTTACTCCAGATAGTCTTTCTCCTAAAAGGATTTGTTCTATTAATGGTGTTATATTTAATAGTGATTCTCCTTATCCTTCAAAGGCTCCCTCTTATAGAGCGGTAGCCCATACTCATAATACTAGAAGGAATAAACAAAATATTGATCAACCTACTTATTTACCACCTTCTCAACTAGGTCTTCCTTCAGCACCTAAACCTACAACTAAAGCACTTGGTGATTATGATCTTGTCGAGCAGCTCAGTGTTACTCCAAACAAGATCTCACTATGGGACTTGCTTCAGTATGCTCCATTTTATCAAGATATGCTTCAAGAATCCTTGCAAAATATCCTCTTGCCTTCTTTTGCTAGGTTGGTGGATGTTGATGTGTTGATAGCTCATATTCGTGTGGATTCATTGAATATTATGTTCTATCTACAAGAACTCCCACCTTCGAAAGTACATAAGAAAGTGAACCCTCTAACATGATCATAGTTAACCTTAATAATATCGGCATTAGACATAATCTCATTGACTTTGGTTCGACACTCAATGTATGTAGCATTGATCTATTACCTAAGATTAAAATTGATTCATCTTCTCTTGTTGCTTCACCTATATGCATTTGTGGGTTCGATAATGTTAGTTCATAAGACTTGGGCATGATAGTCTTGTCTTTGAGGTTCAGGCCTATTATTGTACCCACCCTTGTATGTGCTATGTGTTGATGCCTAAAATTGCTAGGAAAAAAGCCTTATGGGAAACTCAGTAAATGGGGGACCAATTGCACTAAATTGAGTAACCTCCAGGATTTTTAAAGAAGTCAGCTCTTCCTATAATTGGGGGTTTGGAAAGTGAAAAGGAAGTAGATATAAAATAAAACTAATCTAAGGTGATGCACCAAGATTTAAATGTTTAGGCACGAGAAACCTTCCTTTCGGATACGATTTGAGGGCCCGTTCAACAATCTGCTATGTTAAAAAATAATAGAAAAATAGAGATGAAAATCTCAAGCAGTTAATCAAATGACAAAGTATAACTTCTATATACATCTACTGAACAAGGAGAGTTTGAGACATGATTCAAACAGTAAATTTATGTTCAAGTTATAAAATTTGCAGATAAACTACTTAGTACAACAATATAGCACAGTATAATGTCTTGTATTATCTAAGAAATAGAAAGGCTAAACAGTTGGCACAGTATGTGAGTCTTAAAATAATCAAAAAACAATATAAAGACCCAAAGCTTTTCAGTATTTTCTTTCTGTAATTTTTCTAACCCTTTCATAGATCACTACATCAATATATATAGACTTTTCCCACTACCTCGAAGCCACCACCTAAAAGATTCCTTAGGCACATGTCGTCCTCCCATTGGATGAATCGAAGACAAATCGCAACAAAAAGATATTCATTTTTCTCAAATAGAGTGCACTCGCAATAATGATGAATGTGGTCCCGAGGGTGAAGCAACAACAATCTCAGAAAGAAACATGTCTAACCACTTGAAGAGTTAGCTAGGACACCTATTGAAGCAATTGAGCCTTTTCCTTCACCTTCACTCTCTTGCGATCAAAAATTCCACCGAGGTGACATGTGGAGAAGCGGCGAGGTTTTATATCCATCCTTCATTTCCTTGGGATCCAATCCTCATGAGGATGACATGTGGCACGGTATTGGCCTGAGCTTTCTTCAGTGGGTCCCGCTAAAAAGCATTCAGAGGTTTATGCAATGTGGCACACGAGTGGGGCTCAAAGAGGAAACACTAGGGAGAAGCATTTCAAAAGCCTGTGTTGCTGACACATGGCGAAGCAGATGAAAGCGTGACCCCAAAGGAGCTTGGGGCATTTTAAGAAATATAGTGTGTGTAGCCAAGTCTTTTGCAAAGATGAATACAAATTAACTCGAAGGGAACTTCATGGATTATTTAATCCACAGCTTTTGTAGACTATCAAGGGCATTTCGCCTGTGGAATGAGGACCCAAAATCTTGGTTCATACACCAGAGCCTTATCCATTGAGAAAATATTTAGAGCTTAGCAAGGGCAGTCTATAGAGGCAACCAATCAGCCTCATATGGTGTACCTAAGGTGCATAGATTCTTCTATGCCTCATGCAGATCAATGATCTCTTTGAAAGGTAGCTACATGGAAATCACAGTCCTAGACTCAATCTAGAAAAGAAGCCGTGCAACTGGATGAATAACGCCTTCAATGTCCACAATCATGGGAGGTTGGCTAAATGATTGGAAATCAAATAGATCCCACCGCTTCTCCTCAATTCTTAATGTGATATGCTTTGTCGTGGCCACCGAATTATCAAAGAGGAATGGAGAAGTCAAACCCAACTGAGTCAAGTGCAAAAATTATACCTATAGATTATTCATCGTGAGACTCAGGGATGCCAAACAACTTCTAACCTGGAGGATCACCGCATGGTAATAGATGAATTATTTTTCCTTCTTGGTTGCTAACCTTCGGCCCTCAATCCTCGCTCTTGTTAATTTTGCATCAGTTACCTTGTACAATTTTCCCAGCAATTGCTCGGCCTCGGGAACCCTCTCAGTAATGGATCATGAAATTTGCTCGATCATCCCATGCACTTCCCTTCTTAAACTTGCTGCATCTACCATGAATTGGAGTGTTGTCTTAGGGATAAACAAGAGGACTTGACCTTCTCCCATTAGGATACGTATAGCTGCTGAGCCACCAAAAGGGAATTGAATTGAGGAATAGGGGGTTGTGAGGGAGTTTTTGAAATACTTAGCTCAACTTCTTTTGACCTAATTTCCTCCATCATTTCATCAATCTTCTTATCTAATGCATTGAGTTGTTCTTATAGAGCTATTAGTTCCATGCCCTTTCTCCTCGGTAGCTCCTGCTTTTGACCTCGAGAACTCGATTCCATTGTCAACGATACCTTCAACCTTTCAATCTCTTTGTCAAACTGACCTTGCTAGTTCAGTAACTCCTGATTCTTTCCCTATGCTTCCCTTTCCATCTGAGACAACCACTCTTTAAGTTCTTGGTTCCTTTGTTGTAAATTGGAAACCAGGTTGGGATCCTGGGATTGGAACTTCACAAGTTCTTCTTGGAGTGTTTTTGCTTGTTGAGGCTTGTATGACAACTCAACTTCTCTACTCTTCTCCTTCTTCTAAACGATATCCACTCATTCCTTGACATTCTAGAGCTCTTCATCTCTTTTCTTTAGTTGTCGACTATGCTTCAAAATTTTAGTCGTCACAACTCTTTGGGTCTCCTCCACTAGCTCAACCTTGTCCTATGGTCGGGCTATGTTCAAATCGATCCCTATAGCATGGGTTGTATAATCTTTAGGTTGCATTTCCCCTTGAGCTTTGATGACATTGGGTGTCATAGTCATGAATGTTATTGATCCCTGGTGATCATTGTAAAGGGTCTGCATATATGGCTCGGTAGGCTTCACAACATCCTTTTCTTTCCTTTTCTAAATTCTTAGGGCCCACGTGGACTTAGTCATGGTATTCTATGCAAAAAAAATTGTTGGTGATCTAATCTGTCTGCCAACAAAGGGTGCACCGGAGGAAGAGAAAAGGGGAATGATACCATTGAAGACTCAAATGTTGTTTTCTTTGGTAGAGTCACCATTAATGGGGAGAAAAGGGGAAAATTATACTAGGTTCTAGTCTTGAGAGAGGTGGAAGGCATCATAGGAGATAATGACGGTATCAGGGACTCAGAAGTTACCATTTGTTGAGCAGATTGAGTAGGGGTTGATACGATGGAAGAAAAAGGGTTTGCAGTAGCTGAGGAAGATTGGGCCTAGACAAATGGTGGCAAATTCTAGGGTGAAGTAAAATTCAACCATTCTCTTGCAGAGAAGGGAGCTTGGTGGTAGCTCCCCATGAACGTGGAATAAGAAAACTGAAGGCCAACACTTGAGGTGATCAGAGGGGTGGGCACAATAGGAACGACTAAAGACTGAGAAGAGAGAGAGGAAGGAGAAAATTGTACCTGAGCTGTCAAATACTTCGACCCTTGGCTCATTGTAACAGTCACTTGTGATCTCTCTCCTTGAGTGACGTCAATATGCTACCTCTTATGAGGTGGAGAATGGTCTAAGTCAATGATTTCTTTAGACTACTGAGGTATTCTGGATCTCTTAACAGTCCATGATCGTGGCAGTTTGACCTTCACATGGGATGTAGTTGCCTATATATATAGGGAACCTCTAGTGTGTTGTTCTCTAGCTTCATCACCTTTAGTCTCTTCTTCTTCCCCCAGTTCCTCAACACTATGATCACTATCATCGTGACCCCTATTCCAGAGATCATCGAACCTTTCATCCATGTTGGGCTCTTGGAACAGAGCATTGGGGCATTCGGTCTCCTGATGATAGACCCAAAAGGTGGAGATATTCTCTTGACTCCAATTGTAATTTTTGGCTAGTTCATTAAAAAGGGTGGTCGATATTTTAAACTTGTTACTGGCCCTGGCCAAAGGAAAATAGAAGGAAATCCATGGCATCCTTCGATCTTCAATGGGAATATAGGCCAGATCTAAAAGTACCTTCATGTTATCTGATTGTGGATTCTGACGTTCCTCCCAGTAGGGTCGAGGGATGTGTTTCACTTTAACCTTTATGCTCACTAAATCATTGTTAGGATTGTAATCCCATTTTTCCTCAATTAACACTAGCCCCAAATGAGCAAGTTGTGCTAATAGTAGATCATGCGTCTGCTTTCTTTGCATTATAATCGTGTCAAAGCTTAAGGGGCATTTAAAGAAGCTTTTCTTATTCTTTCCTCCACATAACATTTTATCAATAAGCGCCAGCTACCTAAATACCTCAATAACCAACATCATGTCTATGACACAAAATGACAGCCGGTAGGGCTCCTCAGTGAAACCATGCAACCTGACAAATGAAAAATACTCACCGAGGAACCAATCACAAGGAGGATGAAAAATTCATATCCATCCCACCTGCTTAGCAAAAAACTGATAACACCTGACCTCTCCATCCACATCAAAATCTTGTAATATTGGAAATAGGAAGGACTTAGAAAATGATAGTCATAGGTTGAGGAAAGGAGAGGGGTCCACATAGAAACTGGCCTACGAGCCCCACTTTCATTGAAGACGAATAGATTCATGTCTTTGAAATAAATCAGGGTTTTGGTGTAAGAACATATGAGCAAGAAAAGAAGAGAATATGAACTTACCCTACGTTTAATATTCCTTGAATTGATCCAGCATCTCTAAATAAATGATTTCTACGAAGTCGTACCAGAATAGGGAATGTTGTTTCCTTAACTGGAAACCCAAACCCATTTGAAATTCAAATACCTCTTAGGCACTATTCATGTCATAAATGAAAGCCACCATAGAAAATATTTCTTGCCATTCCTAGTTGAAGGCATTGAGTGCAACCGGAAACTATAGCAGGCACTTATCATCTTTGTGCCTTTTCGTTTCTACGTTATAAAACTGTAGGGCATAGTTCCTACTTCTCTAGAATTTCTCCATGTAATCCACAGTGAAATTCTCATATGCCATTGCTCCTTGCAAAGTAGGGATACACAACATATCCCTAATAGCATCATCGCTAATTACTACCCTTAGGTTTCAGTCAGCTATGACGTCGGTATCTGGGTTGAAATTTTGCATGCACTAATACATCAACTCCAGGAAATGGTGCACCAAGGGGACCATATATCGTGGGATACCACAAAACCATAGCCTATATGCTAGAGCATCCCTATTCCCATCCTCATCAGATTGTTTCATTCTTACATAGGCTACTTCCCTAAGATTCTTAGGGTTTATTTTGAGGTCAAGTTCATAAATATTATCCCACTCCTCTATTATCTAGATTTTGTTTCTATGGGCTATCCTCATGGTGTTGGGAAAGCTTACAACTAGACCTTCCTGCCTTGTTGTTCCAGGATTTTGTGTCATTCTCTCTGAATGTGATTTGTCTTGACCCAACTGCATCTTTTCTTGCTTTGCAAAATTACCCTTCTTCGAAACACACCAGTTTTGGATGAATGGGACCCAAAAAAAAACACCAATACAAGGCTTTGCACTGAACGCAAATTTAGATGGATTCTTGCTCTTTTTTTGGGTTCAACTCATTCAAGCACAGTGCATCCTTATCAATTATTTCTCTTAACCTGGGTGCTTTAATTCTTCTTGCATCACACTTGGGTTTTTCTTAGCAAGCTGTGTATTTATTTTTTACTCTCAGTTCTTTTCCTTCATATGTACGTTTCTTTTTCTAAAACCGAAGTTAGAAACAATGGTTTCCTTTAGCAATAAATTGCATGCAATCACCAACTCATCCGTTGATACGAAATGAATTCATATCTCTTGAAAAGATAAATTCATAATAACAATTTAGCCACTATGTCCTATGATGCCATCTCCTGGGAAATTGAGCTGGGAATAAAAAGAGACATGAAATTTTCCACATGCTTTTTCAGTTAATAACCTTAGCCAAATGACTTGGCTAAAAGGTGTAATAATTACACAAAGAGATTTGAAATGATCTTTGGAGGCTTTGAAATGTTTATAGTTAGACACCTGGTTGTTGAGCATGTGGATTACCACTTGCACATGCCACAATTTTTAGTTGATTAATTATCTCACTTTAATTGCGTATGTGCAGGATTATGATGGGCCAAAAAGTGACAATGTGAAAAAGTTGTGTTTTGCATCGACCCAAAAATGTGAAAATCCCAAGTTGACTTTTTTCTGGCTTGGGTGTCAGTGCATTGCTCCAATGCAATGCCCAAGGCAAGAAGTAAATATCGGATATCTGATCCAAATCGGATATCCAATTTGAATCAGCTATAAATACATAATAGTGGCGTTTTAAAATCATTTTAGTCATTTTAAACTGCTGAGGGTGCACAGTGAGAGCGAATTTTGGATATTAGATATCTAATTTCGAAGGTAATTTTTTGGTATTTTTTATTTTATTCTATTTTTCTATTAGATTTGTATAATTTTAAGTATTTTTTTATGGATTTTTATTAAAAAGTAGGGTTTATTTATTGATTTTTATTAAAAACTAGAGTTTAAAATGATACTCTCTAATTATCTTTCGATCCTCCTCTGTAGTATCAGGTGCATGTCTAAACGTTATGCGGACAAAAATAGCAATCTGAATGGAATTTTAATACTGAGATTGTACCTCATTTTGTGGTTGCAATGTGTAGTTTTTTGCAAAATCAACCACTGATATAATAGTGCCAATTGGAAAAGAGTCCTTACACATCCTGAATTGTTGATCAAACCATTGAGACCTATGACTATTCATTGCATACTTGTAGAAAATATTGTCCTTAAAATCTGAAATAAAATCAACAACACTACATTCTTTGGTAACCAACTCGCATCTAGAACCTTCACCTCCACTCTGCAAAGTATATTTGACTATCTCATATCTCTTTTTCTCAACAAGATTCTTTCCAAATTCATGTTTGGAACCCTCATGAAAACAATGAACAAAATTTGGCAAGCCACCACATTGTGAGCACTTCACATTTAAACAATCATTTCCATAGAAAAAGAAACCGTCATCTTTAGAACATAAAAATAGATCTAGCAAGTCCCTTGATGATTTCGGAAGATGCATTGTACCACACTCCTGCAAAATTTCATTAGTATGCAAAGTAGAACGAATATAGCATAATAGTTCATGGTACATTGAAAAATCCACATGGTCTTTGCAACAACAATAATTACAAGTCTTAAGAGGCACACAATTAAATGGCTTCAAACCTTCAAAATTCCTTTGCAAGATTTCCATATTTGGATGTGTTTCAATAAAAAAATTGAACAACATTGTTTGGCTTGATTCCAAGAAATGTTTAGGATGCGATGTACAATCTCGATTGCCATTTCTTAACTTTAAAACATCCTTTGCTTTGGGTGATACTCTAGAGTGATCATGCCAAAATTGTTGAGTTACTTGCTTTACATTATCGGTTAGCTTCTTATCAACACGTGGAAGCCTCCCAACAAAAGCCCATGTATCATTTTGAAGAGGATCATCTATTCTTTGTCGTCTTGCAAGTTCTCTATCTAAAGTTTTAAGATTTATGTCAAAATCAATACAAGTTTGTCTCATAAAGCAAGCCTTTTTCAATTGATGGATTACTAGGGTAGTTGTAATGACTCTCCAAGCAACTCTCTTATCTTTTTCCTCGTTAATTTTTCCAATAGACTTGAGAGCATTAAAAATATTTTTGACAATAATAGAATTTTTTTCGGTTTTCTTTTTCACACGAATCTTCAATTTGGCTAGCAAAGGTCTCATCTTTTGCATCTTTAGAAATTGTACAAAAATTTGGAATTTCTCGGTCAGTGTCTTATCACTAAAATATTGGTTGAAAATTCTTGTAGCCCACAACCAAACAGTTTGTGTTGACCAATTGCCTTCAAAATTGTTTATAATGTTCTCGTCGATTTCAAGTAACCATTTAGGGGTTCTTGAAGGTCTTGAATTTGGAATATGTCTTTCCTCCACACAAGGTTCTTCATTTCTCATGTAATCTAGTGAAACATAATTTACATTTGGTTCAATATTATGTTCAACATCTTCAATTCCAACATTTTCACCTTGAACATTTTCAATATCGATTTGAATAATTTCATTCCCAATTTCAATATCATGTTCAACATCTTCAATTCCAACATTTTGACCTTGAACATTTTCATTATCAATTTCAATATTTTCATTCCCAATTTGAATATCATGTTCAACATCTTCAATTCTAGCATTTTCACCTTGAACATTTTCAATATCATTTTGAACATTTTCCTTCCCAATTTCAATATCATGTTCAACATTTTCACCTTGAACATATTCAATTTCCTCTTCACTTGAAAGACCATAGGGCTCAGGTTAGCCAATATTTAACATACCTTGTCTTCTCTTCCTATGACCTTCTCTATCTCTTTGTCTATATGCTTCAATTTTTTCTTTTGTAAGCTTTCTCTTACATGTTTTCTTCAGACGACTGTTGCTCCCCATTATACCTCATAAAAGATGCTAAAAAATAATTGCTTATGACAAATTTGAGTAGAAGATGTTCCAAAAAGTTGATATTTGTCTCTTCTTGTCTAAAACCACGCGTTTGTCGCCTACAAACAGAATGTAGGGTTCATTGGAATACACAAAATGGACCACATGCAGATTTTCTATGGCCCACAAATCCGATATCCGATTTGTACACACATAGACCTAAGGGTTAATGGTAGAGGGTAGAGGGTTTAAGGGTTTATGGTATAGGGCAGAGGGTTTAATGGTTTAGGGTTTAGGGTTTAGGGTTAAGGGTTAAGGGTTAAGGGTTTAGGGTTTAGGGTTTAGGTTTTAGGGTTTAGGGTTTAGGGTATAGGGGAGAGAGATAGAGTGAGTGAGAGAGAGACCTAAGAGAGGAGGAGGAGGCACGGGGGAGAGACTTGAGAGAGAGAGCAGAGGGTAGAGGGCTTAAGGGTTTAGGGGTTTAGGGTTAAGGCATGATAGGGAGAGAGAGAGAGGAGAGAGAGAGAGAGAGAGAGAGAGAGAGAGAGACAGGAGAGAGAGAGAGAGAGAGAGAGAGAGAGAGGTGGAAGCCTATGGTTTAGGGTATAGGGTATAGTTTTATGGTTAACCATTTAGGTTAAGGGTTAAGGTCTTGGGGGCCTAGGGTTTAGGTAGAGGGTTATAAGGGTTTAGGGTTTAAGGATTAAGGGTAGAGGGAGAGAGAGAGAGAGAGAGAGGGTAGAGGGTTAAGGATTTAAGGGTTTAGGGTATAGGGTAGATGGTTTAAGAGTTAAGGGTTAAGGGTTTAGGGTAGAGGGTTATAAGGGTTTAGGGTTTAAGGTTTAAGGGTTTAGGGTTAAGGGTATAGGGGAGAGAGATAGATGGAGTGAGTGAGTGAGAGAGAGACCTGAGAGAGGGAGAGGGGGTACGAGGGAGAGACTTGAGAGAGAGAGAGAGTCTAGGGTAGAGGGTTTAAGGGTTTAGGGTTTAGGTTTTAGGGTTAAGGGTAGAGAGAGAGAGAGAGGGTAGAGGGTAGAGGGTTAAGGGTAGAGGGGATAGAGAGAGACCTAAGATATGGAGAGGAGGTAGGAGGGAGAGACTTGAGAGAGAGAGAGAGAGAATAGAGGGTAGAGGGGAGAGAAATAGAGGGAGTTGATGAAAGAGAGTGAGGGAGATAAGGAAGGGAGGGTTACTGGTAGAGGGTAGAGGGTTTAAGGGTTAAGGGTATAAGGGAGAGAGATAGATGGAGTGAGGAGAGAGAAACCTGAGAGAGGGGGAGGGGGTACAAGGGAGAGACTTGAGAGAGAGAGAGTAGAGGGTAGAGGGTTTAAGGGTTAAGGGTTTAGGGTTTAGGGTAGAGGGAAGAGAGATAGGGGAGTGAGTGAGAGAGAGATATAGAGACTTGAGAGATAGAGGAAGTCAGTGAAAGAGAGGGAGATAGGGAGTGGGAGAGAGAGGCGAAGGAGGGGTTAATGGTATAGGGTAGAGGGTTTTAAGGGTTTAGGCTTTAGGCTTTAAGGGTTAAGGGTTAAGGGTTAAGGGCTTAGGGTTAAGGGTAGACATGAGAGAGACAGAGGGAGTGACTGCGAGAGAGAGATACCTAAGAGAGGGAGAGGGGATAGGAGGGAGAGGGTTAAGAGAGAGAGAGATACCTGAGAGAGGGAGAGGGGGTAGGAGGGAGAATCTTGAGAGAGAGAGAGAGCAGGAGGGTATAGGGTTTAGGGTTTAGGGTCATGTGGGGAGAGAAATAGAGGGAGTGGGAGAGAGATAGAGGGTAGAGGGGGGAGAGATAGGAGTGATTAAGTGAGAGACTTGAGAGAGAGAGGGTAGAGGGTTTAAGGAACTTAAGGGTTTAGGGTTAAGGGTCAAGGGGAGAGGGGAGAGAGATGTGATGAGGAATGAGAGAGAGGAGAGAGAGACCTTATAGCGAGAGGGGTACAAGGAGGGGAGACTCGAGAGAGAGAGAGAGACAGAGAGGAGAGATAGAGGGCACAAGGTTTGGCTGGCTATGCAGGGCAGACATAGAGGGAGTGGAGTGAGAGAGAGAGAGAGACTGAGAGAGGGAGGGGGGTTAGGAGAGAGAGTCTTGAGAGAGAGAGAGAGGGAGAGGGTTTAGGGTTACAGGGTTTAGGTTTTAGGGTTAAGGGTAGAGGGGAGAGAGATAGAGGGAGTCAATGAAAGAGGGGGAGGGAGGGAGTGGGAGAGAGATAGAGGGTAGAGGGGGGAGAGATAAGAGTGATTGAGTGAGAGACTTGAGAGAGAGAGTAGAGGGTAAAGTGTTTAAGGGTTAAGGGTTTAGGGTTTAGGGTTAGGGGTTACATAGGGGAGTGACTCTGAGAGAGAGATACAGGGAGTGACTTTGAGAGGGTAGACGGTTAAGGGTAGAGAGTAGAGGGTTTAAGGGTTTAGGGTAGAGGGGAAAGAGATAGAGGGAGTGACTCTGAGAGAGAGACCTAAGAGACAGAGAGGGGTTATAATGGAGAGACTTGAGAGAGAGAGGGAGTGGGATAGTGATAGAGGGTATATAGGGTTAATGGTAGAGCGTAGAAGGTTTAAGGGTTTAAGGTTTAAGGGTTAAGGGTTTAGGGTTTAGGGTTAAGGGTAGAGGGAGAGATATAGAGGGAGTGATTGAATGAGAGAGACCTAAGAGAAGGAGAGACGGTAGAGAGAGAGAGAGGGGTGGGGTTAAGGGAAGAGGGTAGAGGGGAAAGAGATAGAGGGAGTGACTCTGAGAGAGAGACCTGAGAGAGGCGAAGGGGGTAGGAGGGAGACTTGAGAGAGAGAGAGGGAGTGGGAGAGAGATAGAGGGTATATATGGTTAATGGTAGAGGGTAGAGGGTTTAAGGGTTTAGGGTTTAAAGGTTAAGGATTTAGGGTTTAGGGTTAAGGGTAGAGGGAGAGATATAGAGGGAGTGAGCGAGAGAGAGAGACATGAGAGAGGGAGAGGTGCTTAGGAGAGAGAGACTTGAGAGAGAGAATAGAGGGTAGAGGGTTTAAGGGTTAAGGGTTTAGGGTTTAGGGTTAAGGGTAGAGGGGAGAGAGATAGGAGTGATTGAGTGAGAGACTTGGGAGAGAGATAGATGGAGAGAGAGAGAGGGAAAGAGATAATATTTTATATATTAGTAATATATATATTTAGATATTTATACATTAACTAAAATATTTAAATAATATTTAAATATTATACATAATAATATAATATATTATATATTAAATACATAATTCGGTAAGAGATTATCATAAATTATATATTATATATTACATTATAAAATATATTGTATATTATATATTAAATTATAAACTTTATTGAATTTTTTAAATCATATATTATAAATTGTATAACATTTTTTAAACTCATATCTAAAACATATCAGATATCGGATTCAAATCGGATATTCGATTTGAATCCTATATCCGATATGTCTGACACAAAATTTAATGCCTAGGGATTAGCCTTGGGATTCCTTTGGAATTAGGTTTGGACCTGCCAATCCTAAGAAGTCAACACAAAAAACGTGTTTAACAACTTACCTTGCTTTTCTGGACTCCACCCATGTGGCTGACGACTTTTTTTTACCCAAAATTGATGAAATGAAAAGGGTTTGTAAAGGAGATTCTCAACTTTCCGTCAATATAAATTATACTTTACTTTGAATCTAATAAATAATTATTATTCATTTTCTATTAGAATTACAACTAAAGTCCTGATTGATAGGCTGATTGAAAAACATCTATAGCTTTCAAACGGTATCACATTTTTTGAATCCAAAACATGCGTCACATTCTATGCTTTGTATACTATAGGACTAAAAAAAAAATGAATTTCATGAAATTTTGACCAAGTTAAGGTGGTCATACATACGATTTTTTATATTTTTTAAAAGTTGTAATAAAAAATTCATAATTAATTATTTACTTGGAAAAAAATAACAAAAAAATATGCATCACATCCGGACATGAGTCCTCTACTTATATCTAAAATCTTATAAAAAAATATTATCATTTTATTATGGTTAGGGTGGTCAGACAGACACCTACTTTTTATTTTTTCCCTGAAATTTAAGTACTACTACATTGAAATTTCAATTTTTCACCAAATAATTTTTTATTTTTTAAAAATAAACCTAGTAGTCTAGAAACTAAATTCAATTTTCCATAGATTCTATTCTTACATATTTTTAAAATAATATAAATAACTTATTCAAATTTTTATGTCAAGTTGCCTAACTTTGATTTTTCTGAATTTTCATTACCACTTAAGGGCTTGTTTTTTCCATGATGATTCTACACATACCCAATTCACACACGGAAATCCTTCGGATAAGACTTTTGATTAATCTTGATCAGCCTCATGCTTATCATACACAACAATACTTCCTAGTGAGAACACTGAGCTTGTAACTCTAGTGGGTTTTTCAAGTTTACAACTCGATCAATCATTATGCTTATCACACACATTCTACCCCAGCTACCTCTATAAATAGACCTAGTGATAACTGCAGAATTCATACTTGGTAATTGGGTTTTTTGATAACAACAATGGATACTCTCATTAGGCTCACTAGCAATAAGTCTCAGGTAGCTTTTCTAGGAAAGATTTCTACCCGACATTTGAAGCGGATGACAAGGAATAAACATTCTCTGGCCATTATTGCAATAAAGTGGGTGTTGGATAGGGATTGCTTAGAATATGAAGATAGTATAGAGTTAACACTGATGTCTGATCTCATTTAGTTGCCTCCTTGCTCAATATTTAGGTGCCAAAGGAGATGATACTGCAGCTTACCAAGGTGGTTTTTCCCCATCATTATCTCGGTGGGCTTGGGGAAGTTGTGACAAACATCATGCATGGTCTTGGGCTTCCAATGGCTAGTGACCTTCGTCGACATGTTGAGGAGGATGCAGTGGTACCATGGGTACCATTCCTGAGTAGATTATTCAAGATAAGTATTGATGAACACCACCAAAGGGTGTCTCATGCTAGCCACTTCTTGATGAGGTGCTACAACTTAGAGCTCTTCTATGATGTGGGGTGGTATATGAACTTCAGGAACCTAGTGTACCCACCACCTCTTACTGTTGTTGTTGGTGCTCCTATTGATGCTGTTGATTTCACTATCCCTACTGATGATGAATTTCCTCTTGAATGAATGAAACTTTTCCTCCTCCATTTTTGTATGTATATCTCAAAAGTTTATAATATATATACTCAAAAATCCTAGCTGAAAATCCATTTTGGATTGTAAATTCCGGAGTACATAATACCATAAATAATGAATATATAAACTTTTGTTAAGATTTTGTCTTCATTGCTATGTCTTTCCTTCTACTATTCATGGGTTCCACTAAAAATATCGATCGAACAAGACACAAAAAGGGAATAATTACATATTCACATATTTACACATGTTGAAGGGTTAATAAAGCTAATTGGACAATTTTAAGTGAATTTCGTTGACAGGAATTCCCAATGCTTCTTTTTCAATATTTTCCAATTCGAATGCATTGTGTTGCTTACATTCGATGATGTGGAAGGGTCCTTCCCATAGACTATCAAACTTACCATGTTTTCCAGGTTTTGCGGCTCTCTCATTATATTTGAGTACTAAATCTCTACGCTTAAGACCTTGTTCGGAGGTCTTCTTGTCGAACCATTTATTAACCACATGTTGACAATTGTTCATGGCCATTAGAACTTTTCCTCTTTTTTCTTGGACTTCTAATAGTTTAGCTAATCGAACCTCCATACCTTTGGTTTTTTCTACTTCTAGATACTCTAGCAACTATAGCGCAGGAATATCCATAGAGACAGGCAACAATGCTTCCTTACCATATACTATCTCGTAAGGAGAAGTCTTTAAGACCTGCTTAGGGGTTATGCGGTCTGCCCATAGCACTACTTTGAGATTCAAATGCCATTCTCTTTGAAGCTCCAACCCAATCCTTTTGATGAGTCAGACTAAATTTTTATTAGTCGACTCAACTGGGCCATTCCCTTGCGGGTAATAATTTAAAGAGGTTTTTAAGAATATTCCATGATTGAGTGTGAATTGACATACCTTCGAACCCAAGAAGGCTTTTCTATTGTCAAAGATGATGGTCTTGGGATGCTGAATCTCGTTACTAGCTCTTCTAGGAAATTTACAATTTCCGCTTCAGTTGAATTCTTCAAAGGCATGGCCTTGGTCCACCTGGTAAAGTAATCTATGGCCGTGAGAATCCATTTATGTTCGACGTTAGAAATGGTATTAATCATTCTAATAAAATCCAGGCCACATTGTGCAAAGGGCTCTTAAACCACTATCGAGTTTAGTGGCATGGCCAAATTTTTCTTCTTCTTATGAAGAATTGGCATTCTGTGCAGGATTTGACCAAGCCATATAAGTCATTGAACAGTGTGGGCCAAAAATATCCCATGCACATGATTTTAATGGAAATGGTTTTTGTAGAGAAATTTCCACCTACCAGGCTGCTATGGAATTGATTTAGAATTTTTTGCCACTGTTCTTAGTTCACACACCTTAGAAGAATACCATTGAAGTTCCTTTTAAAGAGAACTCCTTTAATCATCACATAAACGCTATTGTGTAATCTATAAAATATCCTATTCTAAGAAGGGAGGGTCAGTATTCTGTAATCTATAAAATAACCACATGAATCTCATTATGTCTACTACCCAGCAGCCTTCAGAATCATGTTCATTTAGCAAAATTAGTTTAGGTTCTTCCTCTTCCATTGGTACTTCATTGTCTTGCACCAGATATTCACATAACCCTCTTCCTCACATGGTTTTTGTGGGTCTAACATCGATGTCATATTCTAGGATCTTTGTTAACCAGTTGGCCCTTTTTTCTGTGATTTCTCCTTCCATTATGTACTTGCGCACACTAGAATGTGCTACAAACATGACTACCTTACTACAAGATATAAGGTGTCAGAATTTTTTAAGGCCCTTAATGATGGAAAATGCTTGTCTCAATGAAATTATATTTCGTCTCATAATGTTTTAAGGTTCGAGAGTGGAAAGCTATTGGGTGTTCTCCTTTCCCTTCATTATCCTTTTGAGTTAGAATAGTAGTGATGCTAGATCGACTACTGAACACATACATTATGAAATCCTTTGATAAGTCTAGGTTTACCAGCATAGGGGCTGAAACAATAGCCTCTTTGATTTTCTCAAAGGCTTCCCTGGCTTCTTTTGTCCATTTGAGTAACTAATCCTTCTTGAGCATCAGGGTGATTGGCCTAATTAATCTTGCAAAATCCAAAATGAATTTGCTTACAAAATTTACCTTTCCTAGGAAGGACTGAACTCCCTTTTTGTTCACTGGAAGGGATAGTTCCTTGATCGGCTTCACCTGATCTAGATTAATAGAAACACCATCTTTGGACACTACATGTCCCAACAATTTTCCTTGAGGCACTCCGAAGACACATTTGTCTGGGTTTAGGGATGCTCCGACTCTTGGAATTTATGAATAACCTTTTCAAGATGATCAAAATGGTCATCTTTTGATTTAGATAATATTGTAAGATCATCCAAGTAGATCAAGATGGTTTTATTGAACATCTCTCTAAAGGCAATGTTCATTGCTCTTTGGAATGTAGCTCGTACATTTGAGAGGCCGAAAGGCATCTTTGAATAGGCGAACGTTCCCCATTTAGTAGTGAACATTGTTTTGTGTCAGTCCTCCTCTTTGATTCACATTTTATTGTAACCGGAGAAACCATCTAGTAGAGAAAACATCTTTGAGCCAACCACTATTTGTAAGATAGACTTCGTAGAAGGTAGGGGGTAGTGATCCTTCAAGGATGCTCGGTTCAAATCTCATAAATCAACACAAAGGCGGATGTCTCCATTCTTCTTTTGGACTGGAACTAGGCTAGACACCCATATGTTGTGCTTGATCCAAAAAAAAGATCTAGGATTGGATCAATTTCCTCAATTCTTGCACCATAAGAGACTCAATCTTTGGGTTCATTGGCCTTTGCTTCTGGTGGATAAACTTTGTGCCTTTCGTTAGCTCTATAGTATGTTGAATGATTATGAGATTATATCCCTTAAGCTCATCATATGGCTAGGCTACTACTCTTTCATATCTTTCACAAAATTGTATGAGTCATTCTTTATCATGTTGTGGGACATCTTTCTCGACCTTAAGCTTTCTTCCATCTCTGACCTTAAGGTCGGCGTAATCACTTTTGTCTGCTAAAAACCTCCTCTTGTTGTTTCTTGCATCATCACAATCAAATAGGTTTTCGAGAGTGACTAGGCCTTTCGGAAGCTTGTTGAACCTCGGCTAAATAATTTTCCCTTCATGCGCTTCTTCAATTTTTGGTTGGAGTTGATCAGCAAACTCTCTCGAATTCTAGATGAATGAGGCGATGTGAACATCACTTTTGAAAACTTTCCAACTTAGGTCATTGTCGAGGATTGAGGGTTGGACAATCAGTCGCATAGAGTGTATGTTCCCAATCAAATCGGAAGCAGGGTCAAAATGGGATCCTATTGTCGCCATGCGATCTGCAGCTGTGTTCTGCTCTCTAGGCTTCGCCTGAATATTGAAAGCTTCAAAACCTTCAATGAGGTTCCAAACTCTATGTCTATAAGACTGCATGTGTACATTATTTTTCGTAGAGATACCTCAGACTTGATTAACTATCAACTTAGAATCTCTGAACACCTTTATCCATTTTATGTCCATCTGCTCCACAAGGCCTTCATATTCAGCTTCATTGTTTAAACAGGCGAGTTGAAATCAAAAAGACTTGAGAGTCTCTTCATGGGATGGAGACGTAAAACATATCTCAGCACTCACACCAACTTTGCACCTTGCTCCATCAAAGTCTAGCGTCCATAACTCTAAGGCATGATTACACTGGGGATCTTTCAGAACCTTTGGAATCACTTGATCCTCATCATAGATCATATAAGTCCCCAATCCGGTTGCACGCTAATTTTTGAAAGGATCAGTGTTAAAAAATTTACTCAAGAGGATTTCTTCTTCATTAGTCTGGTCTTCGATTACTCTCTCATCCTCAAATAACTCGGTGCAATACGTTTCCTCTTTAGTAATAGAGGTATGGGTAGCCTCAAAATTTGTCATTGCTTCATTTGCTACATGTTTCAAATGCAATGGTTCAGACAACACCTTCATCTTAGCGCCATGCTTAGTTCTAAAAATTAGGTGTGACCAATCTAAGGAAAGGTACCCACCTATTTTGGCAGTAAATTCTGAGGATAAGCAAAGACTGAACAAGGGAGGGACATCAATGATCATAGTATCCTTTTTAACTATGATGCTAGGGTAGGCAAACAAAGTTAGTGGAAGGTCCTTAATGACACCTACAATATCAACCTTATTTCCATCCAATTGCATAACCCCCTTGTTTAAAGGTTCATAGTTAAGTCCTAAGGCTTCAACTATCTGCTTGGACATGACCATAGTGCTAGCACTAGAGTCAATCATAGAATTATGCAACAATTTTTTACCCACAATGAGGGTTAAGAAAAAGGGATTTGGTTTCAACTTATCCTTACCTTTTGCTGAGGAATCCTCTACATTTTTTGTGATGACTTTTGCCTAAGATGGCGCATCAATGGTCTTTTCCTCGGATGGTTTCTCTGTTGATTTTGTACGGGTACCCTCCCGAAGAGCTTTCTACAAGATTGACTTCTGCTCTGGAATAGCTAAGATATCCCATAGGGATACAATAGCAGAGGATTTGTTCAATTGTTCCACCATATTGAATGGCGGCAGAGTTAGAGACTTCTGCTCTTTAGGCCTTGTTATAACAATTTCCTTGCACGGCTGCAGTTGTAGAATAATTGTGGAAGAACTAGGAGCTTGTTCAGGGACACTTCTAGGCTGTGTAGTGACTGGTTCACCCATGAATCTCCTCTTTGAGTGAGTGTTATAATCTGATTGCACTTGCAGGGGCTCTGATGTGGATGCCTCATTTGCAAATACCGCCTCTTCTCCTTCCATCCATGAGAAGAGTGTGTGATCGAGAGCTATGTCGGTTTCTTTCTTCAAGGACATCCCTTGTATTTGAGTAGTGAATACTACATTTTTCATTTGTGGAGAATTATATGCATAACCTCCAAAATCCGACACGATGCCCTGACTTCTTTGTTCTGCCACCTTTTATTATAAATTACCACACGGACAATTTCAGGGCATATGTGCTTCATTGCAGGGGAAGCACCAGGGGTTGATATCATCCACGAGATTATTTTCCCTTATACCAACTCTTTTTTTGAACTTGGTGGGATATTAGGTAGTGGAGTAGGCACTGGAACCATCTGATTACTCATTTGAGTCTGTGGACTCGTGCACGAGCCTCTTGGAACTAGTGCTGCTAGTAGGAAGGTCTTGCACCTTGGTAATTTTGGTAAGCTAGCTTCTAGGGCATGGATTGATTCTGCTTGATAGTAGTTATTTCATTTGAGATACTTCACAACAACTCCTTGACATTGCTCATCTCATCCCTTGAAGAATTAGATGTAGAAGCGGCGTTGTGTTGTGTGCTCAGATATGCATACATAGATTGAGGAGCATGCACACTAATTGAAGCTATCTCCGGGGTGGGAGATGAAAATTCTGCAAATATAGGCATTGCAAGCCAAGGTGGTAGCTTTTCATCATCAAACATATTATTCTCTGTTGTAACAACAATGTTATATGCGTCCGACAAGGTTTTCCCACCGAGAGACTGAATCATCATTGAGATGTCGACATTGATATATTTTAGGTAAAACATGAATGCCAAATCAAGAGGTGGGCGGATCATGGTATGGATCCTTTTCCAAGTCGTATGGAACTTGGAATTGAAGATGGTAATGGCCTATTGAGGGGCTCGCTTGATAGTCACTAGCTACTGGAATAACGAGGACTGATCTCCGTTGTTCGAAAATCACTCATAGAAAGGATCTTTGAGCTGGTCGTAGGTGCTAATGGTATTGGCTCCTAGGGTGTGGTACCAATCAAGGGCTTTGCCTTTGAAAGAGGTTGCAAGTAGCCTCAATGCTATATTTTGATCAATTACACCATGTACCAGGCATACGTCTGCCAAATCTTGCAGATGTTCGGATGGTGTCTTTGAGCCTTCCCTAGTGAATCTTGGTACAACTTTCAATGTAGAGGTCAGGATATTAGCCCAAACAACTGGTGCTACTGGTGCTATGAGAGGGCTTCTGGTGTCTCATGCCACATATTTTTTCTTAGCTATTGGAAACGTGGCTGGTGGAGGGGTTTGTATGTTTACTAGACGAGTATTGGTTTGTACTATTACCAATGGTGGCACTAGCAGGTTAGGGTTATTCTCAGTTTGGGATCTAGTAACAAGTCTATAGATCATACACCCACTTAAGATTCAAATACATTCAATATAGTCCCACCGAGCGTGCCATAAAAAGAATTGTTGATGCCTAAAATTGCTAGGCAAACAACTTTAATGGAAACTCAGTAAATAGGGAACCAATTGCGCTAAACTGAGTAACCTCCAGGATTTTTAAAGAATTTGTATCTTCCTATAATTGGGGGTTTTGAAAGGGAAAGGGAAGCAAATATAAAATAAAACTAATCTAAAGCGATGCGCCAAGATTTAAATGTCTAGGCATGAGAAACCTTCTTTTCAGATACAGTTTGAGGGCATGTTCAACAATCTACTATGTTTGAGAATAACAAAAAACCAGATATGAAAATCTTAAGCAGTTAATCAAATGACATAGTGTAGACACCTAAAATTGTCCATGTCATAACGTTACCTAGTCGATACATGACCTTGTAAAATATCTTGTAATATTTTACCCTAGGTCATTACATTATCCCACTTATTCCATTTATTCCACTTAATCGTGCCTTCCCAATTAATTAAATAAATCACATTTATTTAATTAATTCCCCCCTTCACATGTCTCAAAATAATTCAAATTAAATATTTGAATTAATCCCTCACTTATTGTCACATTGCAACATGTGTCACTTAACTACAACTCTTCACATGCACACAAAATTTAAATAATCTTATTATTTAAATTATGAGATTTCCACTCACATCCTATTTTTACCCCCATTCATTGTGTGTCATTAGCATCTTTTCTTCCAAAATAAAGAATAGAATCCCACTTATTTCCTCACATCCTATTTTGGTCTCATGTGATAATCCACTTAATGTGCATCATAAACACTAAAATAAACTTTTGATCCTAGCCACACATATCACAAATTTGACTTTTCATCTTGGCCATCAAATCAAATCAGCCTTCTCCTATAAATCAAGCCTTTCACATGCCATTTGGGGGATCTTCTTCTAGCATCCTCACTCTACCAAAATTTCTTTTTATCTTATTTATCTATTTTCTTCTATTATCTTTCATCTTATCGTTATGCTGCAAAAATGAGCAATCAACATATCAACAATTAAACCTTCAAAATCTTGCATTCTCATGCAGGTGGAGAAGAGCAATGGAGATAAATCAAATCTAGTGTGGAGATCGGTTTTATTAACTTTTTATTGCAGATCTACCAGTTTTTAGACAAAACCTCAAGTTTTACAAATTTCATCATATCTTTCAGATCGCTGCGTATTTCTCTACAATATTTTTGCAGAAGCTTAATAATCATCTCAAAAGACTACAGTAAAAATATTGAGAGTTTATCACCAGTTTCGTAGGCATTATCATGATTTTATATTTTTTCATAAAATTGTCTTTCTGGATGCAAATGAATGAATTTTTTAAAAAAATTTACATTTTTGGAAATCTCTTGCAATTTTAATAGGGGTTTTTTTTTTACAGATTTGATTTTGATGTTAAATGAAGTTCTAAATAAGCTGATCTTTAATTTTTGTATGTTTTTCACAAATCCGCGTTTTTGAGTGCAAAACAGAGAATTTTTCTAACTTCTTTACATTTCTGGAAAACTCTCAGAAAATTAGCAGAGGTTCCTTCTTTGAGTTTTTATTTTTCAAATCAATAACATCTTCAAATAATCGAATCTAATTTGGTTATGATAAAAATGTGTATTTGAAATTGAAATTTCCTGATGAACTTTTTGTTTTGGCTGCATTCTAATATCATTTTCTTATTTTGCAGGTGATCATAAGGAGCTGTAGTAGTAGCAATATCAGTCATACACATCAGATTGGAAAGCAAAAATCTTTGGGTGCATTCATTCTATTATCTTTATCTCTCATTTGATCAATCAATCTTATTTGCAAAACACTTCAATTTGGGGCTTTAAAACAAATATCTTGTTTGCAATCACACTTTGAAATTGGGCTTAAAAAGAACCATTATCTTCCATCACACATTTTGAATTTGGGTTAAAAATAACAAGTGTTTGAATTGTTTCACACATTTCAATTTTCTAAAGGGAAATTAACAATTGCGTGTGTGATAAAAAACACTTCACTTGGTTTGCTTTTGTCATACCCTTCATAGGAGGCCTGCTAAGGGATTTCATCACCCCCAAGAATGACCTTAATCAAGGTGTGAATCGAAAGACATGCTTCTTTGAGAGTTAAAATCTTGTCACTCTTGACTAAGCCCCAAAGAACTTTATACCTTTGGGAAGTGAAGGTGAAGGGTGGGTTACCCCTTTCTCCCGGCTGTGTGGCAGGATTTTTCTTTCAAATTATCCCTAGTCAACCTCATACATCCTAGCTTAAGACTTGATTGGCCATACCTACTTGACTTGTTCTAGGACTTGTTGATGTGTCTTCTTCAAGTGTGTGCTTAATCATCACATTCATAATTTCAAATTCAAACTTGCTTATGTGTCTTGTGTGTGTGATTCATGTGTGTACATGTGTAATCATTTATTTTCAAATTGACATATCAAGCTATGAACACCAACACATAAACATATCATTATAATCATCCCACATCATCATCATCACCCTAATCCTAAGGAAACACTTGCTAAAATGGTGCTAATCCTTAATGATCTTAGTCACAAGCCCAAGGTCATACTTCGAGGAGCCCCTTCACCTAATCATGAAGATAATCCAAAACCATATATCCTCCAAGGTGGGTCAAACTTTACTCCTAGTGATGATGAGAACTTTGTAGATCTTAGTGATGATGAGGATGTTGTAGATCCTAGCGATGATGAAAACTTTGTTGAAATCTTAGGTCACCCTAATGATGCTATTGACAAGGGAAATACCACCATAAATTCAAAATCATACACCATTCCATCTACTAGTCCTCCATCACCATCTAATAAAATGCCTATCTCAAAGTACACTAGTCCTACACCAACACCACCATCCAACTTCTCAAGCTCTAATCCATCAACCAAAGAACCCTTTAACGATTTTCTCCAAAGACTACTAGCACGGAAAAGGCCATCCCCATGTCAAACACCCATTAATGAGCTTACCAATGAACCTTTGAATGTCATGCCTATTCTTCCAACTCCATCATGTGGTCCACAACCTATTGATCATAAAAATCATACCAAGCCTCTTCTAGAGCCTTCCACTTCCATTTCCATTCAAATCCAAGAGCTATGTCAAGAGCATTATCCTAAGCATGAGGAAACATTAACCTCTCATTCTAATCAAGATCTAGGCCCTTCTAATGTTCCCACTCATAACATACTTGGTCATATTCATGATGAAGCTTCCCTCTATGATATAGATCCTACCTATGATCAAGAAGGCCATGATGACCCTCTTAGCCAACTCTATGCATTCCATGGTCAAGAGCCTATCACTTCACCTATCCATGAGCAAGAAACCTCCATTTCTCCTATAGAGCCCCTACCTAGTCCTATCCATGATCCCGCATTATCCACTTGTCATGATGAGACACATGCCTCCCAAGTAAATATAGAAGATCAAACCAATAGTGTGGATCTAAATGAACATAATCAAGATCCTAATGATCCTTCCACATCCACTATAAACCCCATTTCAAATCCACCAACATGTCCTATTGGTCTATCCATCTTTATTCATGAATGTTCCTCCTTAGAACAACAAAAACCTTTATCCACTTCACCTTCTTCATCTAATAATGAACTCAAGTCTAGTGTCCAAAACACACCTAGTCCCATTGTCCATCGTATGCTTCAAAACATGAACTACCAAGGTAAAGGTTTAGGCCTTCATGAACAAGGTATTTTGGAGCCAATCCATGTCAAGGTCCCTCCACACTCTTATGGCCTTGGATATACACCCCAAGGACACCAATCTAACGATGTTGGTACTTCCTCCATCCATCATAAGTTCTTTTTCCACCATAAATCCTATCATATGCCAAAAGCATATGTTGCCATCCCTCATCCATCATCCTACAAATGTCAAAAGCATGTGACCGTACACCTTCCACCATCATATTTTCCACCATTGCTTCCAACTCCTAATATCCATCCATCTAATCTACCTCCACTACTACCAACACCTAATATCCCCATTATCCAATCCCCTTATCCACCTATCCATAAATCCTCTAAAAATCCTAATCATGACCAATCAATGCACACATTGTCTAAACATGAAGCTTTCACTCATTCCACCATACCCATGGGATTCAAAAGCAAACATTTTGATGCCTCTATCTATAAATCAAAAAATATGAAGGCTCCCCATGCCCTAGAATACAAAAGCAAAGAACCAAAGAAAAATCCATCCAAAAAGCAATATAAGATCATACTTTCAAAAGAAAAGTCTAAAAACAAAATGGTTTGGGTACCTAAGAAAAAGGAAAACAAATCAAATGATGCATCTACATCTCAAAAATTCCAACTATCCACTTCCACCTCACATTCCCACTCTATTCAAGAATCTCATATTCCATCCCACAAGAAAAAGAAAAGTCATAAAAATGCTAAATCTATGTGGGTACCTAAAGAACTTCATCACCCATCTCCTAAGCAACCATCTCCATTGCTTCCTACACCCCCTCCACATCAAAAGCTTCAACGTTTATCACAATGTGTGCAACCATTGGTCATGGTTCCCTTCCATTTCACAACGATTCCACATACCTCCATCTCCTCACCCTTCACTCATTATCCTACATATCTCCCCCATCACATTCCTATGGTCCATGCTTTTGGCTAAGCCTCCCATCCATCTTCCCTAGATAATCCACATCATAATCCACCAATCCCTCCATAATCCACATCATAATCCATCATCTACCTACTCCATCTCCCTTTCATGTCATCCCTTACCAACATCTATGAGCATAATGACATTTGACATGGCCCATGAGATGACATCCATCTCTATTGGGACTATCACCTTTCATGGAACTAGACACTTGAGTCCCTCCTATCCATATTCCCCTTCTTTTATCTAAAAAATTGAAAAAAAAAAGAAAAGAAAAAAAAAGAGTAAAGAGAAATCCCTTCATCCAACGGTGAAAACCTGGTAAACAGGCGCCCTGGATAAGTACCATGATGAAAACTTGGAAAATAGGCATCATGTGTAGGTTGATCTTTTATGTTACTTACACTTGGGGGCACTTTGTCTCATCTACACTATCTATCCTATCATGCCATTTCTTATCATACCATTTCCATCCTACCTACCATCTTTATCCATCATACCCATATACTTATCATATTGATTCCATTCATCCTCTCTTCCTCTTTTTGATCTTGATAAAAATATGGGGCAAAATGTTGAAACATGCTTTGGATATCTTTTGATATACCTCATCCTTCCAAACAAGCCTATTATTATCCTAGTGTCATAAGCTTTGTCATGAATAATCCTAAGTATTGTACCTAGAATGGGGCATGTTATTCCTATGCGACATAGTCTTTGGAGATCACATCCCTGCCCTCTTATCATGCATACATCCTGTCATTTTTTATCCATCCATATATCATGAGCCTTTTGTCCCTTATCCTATCACCCACCCTTTCATCCATCAATCACATCTATATCCTTGCACCTAGACTTGGTTTTCCCTTGTCATTGGTATCTAGCACAAAGGCTACCCAAATTGTCATCCATTGACATCTCAAAACATTTCAAAAATCCAAAAAAATCACATAGGCCAAAAATAAAAAAAATCAAATATTCGAAAATCCAAAAAAATCAAAACATTTCGAAAAAATCTAAAAAAAAAAATCAAAACATTTCAAAAATCCAAAAAATCAAAACATTTCAAGAATCCAAGCAATAAAATCAAACCAAATCACTTCAACGCATCAATTCAACTTCTTCAAATCAATTTTTTCATCAAATTATCTAATCACATCACTTCTTCTAATCAAATCCATTCTTCTAATCAATCACATCACTTCTTCTAATCAAACCCATTCTTCTAATCAATCTAATCATTATCATCAAATCAAATCATTTCTTCATCAATCCAATCAATCAAAATCATTCCAAGTAAATTATTCCTCAATTTAATTCAACAATCATCATCCAAATCTTCAAATCAAGCATCTTCAATCCTTCCAAGCAATAATCCAAATGCAAGTCAATCCTTAATCCATACCAATGAAGCTAATCAATCTTGCCAAATTATCCAATCACATCCTTTGGTCTTGATCCTAATCTTGTTGTAAACCCAATCAATCAGTCAATCATCCTTGTGTTGATCTAGGGATATATCGTTCCCCGCAATGACAACACTATCATCATCATCAATCAATCAATCAATCATCCTCGTGTTGATCTAGGGATATATCATTCCCCGCAATGACAACACTATCATCATCATTAATCAATCAATTAATCATTGGTTTACAGCTTGACAGGGGCAATACCTTGTTTGTTTTTGTATCATTTGTACATGCCTGCTTGCTTGTGTGTTATCATTTTTATCTTGCATTTGCATCAAATCCAAATCACTCCCAGCTAATATTCATATCTTGTATCTAGACAAGGTTGTATTATACTGGGGCATGAGACACATCGTCACCTTGGTCCTTATACCTTGGTGCATAATGTCTAGTGCTATATCAAACATATGATTGCTCACTTTATTGCAGCATAGCATGCCATTTTTCTTTTTCTTCTACTTCTTATCTTGTATCATTCATCTTATCCCTCTTTTATCATTTCATTTATTTCGAGAGAATATCCATGTTTATGCAACCCGCCTATCCTCTCAAGGGGGCATCATCATCATTATCATATCCTATATCATCATCCCATTTCTTCATATCTTTTGCATCATCATATTCTTCTATCATCCCTTTCCTTCATTCATCATACTCCTCACTTCTTCAAATGGTTGGGGCATCATCTTTTTTTCATCTATCCATACCTTAGCTTCTTTGAAATGATGTTACTTGACATAAATTTCACCATCTCGAACATCATCTCAAAGAGGGGCAAAATGTAGACACCCAAAATTGTCCATGTCATAAAGTTACCTAGTCGATACATGACCTTTTAAAACATCTTGTAATATTTTACCCTAGGTCATTGCATTATCCCACTTATTCCATTTATTCCACTTAATCGTGCCTTCCCAATTAATTAAATAAATCACATTTATTTAATTAATTCCCCCCTTCACATGTCTCAAAATAATTCAAATTAAATATTTGAATTAATCCCTCACTTATTGTCACATTGCAACATGTGTCACTTAACTACAACTCTTCACATGCACACATTATTTAAATAATAAAATTATTTAAATTATGAGATTCCCACTCACATCCTATTTTTACCCCCATTCATTGTGCATCATTAGCATCTTTTCTTCCAAAATAAAGAATAGAATCCCACTTATTTCCTCACATCCTAATTTTGGTCTCATGTCATAATCCACTTAATGTGCGTCATAGACACTAAAATAAACTTTTGATCCTAGCCATACATATCACAAATTTGACTTTTAATCTTGGCCATCGAATCAAATCAGCCTTCTCCTATAAATCAAGCCTTTCACATGCCATTTGG
This sequence comes from Sequoiadendron giganteum, assembly GCA_007115665.2. Lineage (NCBI taxonomy): Eukaryota > Viridiplantae > Streptophyta > Pinopsida > Cupressales > Cupressaceae > Sequoiadendron > Sequoiadendron giganteum. The sequence continues at coordinate 516,109,428 of CM021102.1, forward strand.
GGGATCTTCTTCTAGCATCCTCACTCTGCCAAAATTTCTTCTTATCTATCTATCTATTTTTCTTCTATTATATTCATCTTATCGTTATGCTGCGAAAATGAGCAATCAACATATCAAATCATTCAAACCTTCAAAATCATGCATTCTCATGCAGGTGGAGAAGAGCAATGGAGATAAATCAATTCAAGCTTGGAGATTGGTTTGCATTTGCTTGTTATTTTAATTTTCATGCTTGCTTGTACTCTATTGTGCTAGTTAGGGTTTTGATATCTTGTTATTCTAGTTTTATATCTGATTTTCCCTAGCTACACATAGTATAACTTTCGTATACATCTACTGAACAAGAAGATTTGAGACATGATCCAAATAGTAAATTTCTATTGAAGTATAAAAGTTGCAGATAAACTACTTAGTACAACAAAATAGCATAGTATAATGTCTTGTATTATCTAAGAAACATAAAAGACGAAAAGTTGGCACAGACTGTGAGTCTTAAAACAGTCAAAAAACAATACAGAGGCCTGGAGCTTTTCAGTATTTTCTTTCTGTAATTTTTCTAACCCTTTCATAAAGCACTACAACAGTATATATAGACTTTTCCCACCACCTGAAAGATTCCTCAGGCATGCATTGTCCTCCCATTGGATGAATCAAAGACAAATTGCAATAGAAATATGTTCAATTTTCTCGAATAGAGCGCACTCATAGCAATGATGAATGTGGTTCTGAGGGTGAAGCGACATCAATCTTAGAAAGACACGTGTCTAACCACTTGAAGAGTTGGCTAGGACACCTGACGAAGTGACAGAGCCTTTTCCTTGACCTTCGCTCTCTTGTGATCAAAACTTCCACCAAGGTGACACATGGAGAAGCGGCGAGGTTTTATATCCATACTTTGTTTCCTTGGGATGCAATCCCCGTGAGGATGACATGTGGCATGGTGTCGACCTGAGCTTCCTTCTGTGGGGCCCACCAAAACGTGTTCAAAGGTTTATGCAATGTAGAAAACGGGAGGGGCTCGGAGAGGAAATAATGGGGAGGAGCATTTCAAAAGCTTGTGTTGCTAACACGTGGCGAAGCGGCTGAAAGAGTGACCCAAAATGATCTCAGGGCATTTTAAGAAATATAATGCGTGTGGCCAAGGTTTTTGCAAAGCCAAATATAAATTAACCCAAAGGGATCTTCATGGATTATTTAATTCACATTATGTCAAAAAAGTTACCATATAATATTCTTCTTGCTAGACCGTGGATTCATGCTATGGGTGAAATGGTGTCTGCAATGAAATGGGTCTAAGAGGCAAGTTTCCAGAAAATTTCAACTTATCAACAAACCTTTGACATGCATCACATGCCCTTACTAACTTTTGTGCATCCTTAAACAGTGTTGGCCACCAAAATATTTCCATCAAGATTTTATGGGCAGTATTTTTGGCCATGTAATGACCACCACACACACCATTATGTATCTCATACAAAATTTCTTCAGCTTGTTTCCCATTTACACATTTAAGCAATACTCCATCTATATTTCTCCACAATAATTCATTAGCAATGATTACATAATTGATGGCTTGGAGCTTGAGTGTTCTCTTCTTATTATTCATCATCCCCTCGAAGCATGAAAAGTTTTGAAAATAGTGCACAATATGCTTGTACCATCCAATAGTTTGCATGTCACATATTGGATACACATCAACAAAATCAGCCTTATTTATTTGATTTACCTCTAAATTTGACTCAACTATTAGCTTTTCCAATCCTTTCCCTCTCACAAGTTTGGTGATCTCAATGCTAATGTTGAACTCCTGGATCCAATTGATCCATCTGCATCTTCTTCCAATGACCTCTTGTTGAGAGAAAATATCCTTTACAACAATTGATGGCACATATGCAACAATTGTAGCTCCTAGATAAGTTTTGAAATTTTATCACAACTTTGACCAGTCCATAAACTTGTTTTTCTATTACATCATACTTCAATTTCACGACCTGCAATGATTTACTAAAAAATGGAATGGGTTGTTCGAAACCCTCATCATTTTTTTGCAACAAAATTGCAACAATTGTATGAAAGGAAGCAAAAGAAAAATTTGAAGTGGCTTAGAAAATTCTAGAGATATAAACATTGGAGCCTCTTTAATTGTTTGCTTAATGCTCTAAAAATATTTACTAGGATCCTCACTCCATACTACCTTCTCAGCCTTCTTCAACATTTTGGAGATTAGATGAGTAATCTCTACAATGTTTGTCACAAATCTCCTTAAGAAATTGACTTGTCCAAAGAATGACTAGATACCTTTAACATTCTTTTGTTGTGGTATTTTATCTATTGTAGCCACTCACTCAGGGTCAATTCTTATCCCTTCTTTGGATACAATGTGGCCAAGAAACTTTCCTTCTTTCACTCCAAACATACACTTCTTGGGATTCAAAGATATACCATAATCAATTTCCTTGGAAAATATCTTCTCCAAGTGCCTGCAATTATCTTCCTCTTTCTTGTTGTATGTAGTTAGGTCATCTCGATAAACAGCCAAGAAGATATCAATAAAATTAGAAAAGGCCACATCCATAGCCCTTTGAAAAGTAGCACCTATATTTGTCAATCCAAATGGCATCCTAACATAGAAATAAGTTCCCCAAGGAGTAGTAAATGCAGTCTTGTATTGCTTAGACTCCTTAACCACTACTTGGTTGTATCTAGAAAAACCATCCATCATAGACAAAATTTCACAGCCAATTACTTTTTGTAACACAGCTTCCATGTTGGGCAATTGATATTTCTCTTTTAATGATGATATATTAATATTTTTGAAGTCCACACAAAGCCTTATATCACCATTATTTTTCCTCACTAGCACTAAACTAGACACCCATGTAGAATGTCTAATTAGTTTAATGATTCCAGCATCCCTCATCTTTAACCAACTCTTCTTGCATTTTAGGTGCCAATGTAGGATTGATTGGCCTTTTCTTTTTCTTGAAAGGCTTAGCATTGAAGTTCAAGGGAATCTCATATTGAGATCATTCTTCTTTGTAGGCCTTCAGATTATTATAAGATAAAGAAAATGCATTCTTGTATCTTCTTAGCAAAGTGAGTAGCATTGTTTTGACTTGAGGCTTCATTTTCTTACCAATGAAAACTTTCTTTGGAACATTTTATGTGCCAAGGTTCACCTCTTCCAGATCCTCCTTATGAGTAGATTTTTGTTTGGCATTAGTCTTTTCAAGGCCATCAAAGACCCTCTCCAAAGCAACTAACCCCGATGAGACTTTTTTAGTTTTCAATTGAATGATCTCATTGTCAAAGATTGTTTATTTACCATCCACTTCTTCCACAAATGCCCCAAAGTCAATTTTTTGACTTTCATACTCATCTACACATTGCAATAATTTTAAAATGTCTTATTCATAATTGAATATCTACCAATTTTGTATATTATCAAGAACTGAAGGTCTTATCTACATTTCACCCTTTGAAATGCCTACAAATGTAATGTCATCTGGCTGGAGTGCAATATTGGCAAGTAAATCTGCCATTTTATTATTTTTCCTCTCCAACTAATCAATACCAAAAGCATCAAACTGCTCAATTGAATCCCAAACAACAGTCCTAATCTATTTCAACCTATTGTTCTTTGATGCAAACCTTGATCTAACCTGAGAAACAACTAATTTTGAATCACAAATAACCTTTAATTTCTTGATTCCATGTCTCTCAGCTAATCTCAATCCTAATAACAAAGCTTCATATTTTGCTACATTATTTGTGCATGCAAATAATAAGGAAAATGAAAACTTGAAAGGTTTGCCACTAGTTGAGATAAGTATTACCCCTGCACCTAATCCTTCCTTTGAGGAAGCAACACAAAAAAATATGCTTCATAGTTCATCATTGTTTTCTTGTTGTAAAACTTCCTTTTCCAAAGGTGTGGGTTACTTATCCTCCTCTTCTTATAATTAGTCAATTCTGAAGCTATCACTACATGTGTCTACAAAGTGAATTTTGTCCTCTTGCTCCATGAACTCAATCATGTGTGGAGCCCTTGGCTCCCTCACAAGTTTGATGTATTTTCCATCAATTCAAAATGTTGCAAAAGACATATCACGCTGCATACTACCTCCCATGGAAGCACTCCATTTTCTTGACAATAACATACCATAATTGGGTGGGATGTCCACCACAACTATACTGATTGTGAATTCTTTTTTTGGGAAAGGAGCCAACTTATATGGGATATCCTTTATCACTCCTATGACAAGGATTTCTCTTGAGTCCATAACATAACACTTCCATAGGCATAATTTATTTACAAACCCATCTCTTTCATAATTTCTACTGGCATGATGTTTGATGAGGATCCTGAATCAATCATACAATTTTTTACGAGCTTCTCATCAACAATTAAAGTTACATAGAAAGGATCAACATTGCTTGGACAAGCAGTGATAGTGTTTCCCAAGTAAATCTAAGGGATCTCACTAATTGTTCCCTCTACTTCATCTTCATTTACTTTATTCCCATTCACTTTAAGCTGAGTAGACACCCTTTTATCATCATAGGTTGTAGTAGCACCATTGATAAGGGTCGCTGCCTTTTATTTTTGTTCTTCAATCCTCATCATTTTTAACAAGGGAACGGTCACCTTAACCTAAGAAAGTAACTGAAAAATGTCAACATAGTTATACTTAGGAAAATCATATGGCACCATACTTTGTCGTTCAATATTTTTATTTTGGTTCTCATGCTTCTCTTCAACCCTTTTCTTTTCTTGTTTCCTTTCTTGCTCCACATTTGATTTTTGAACATTTTCTTTCATAGTTGAGGAGACAACCTCATCATTTTTCTTGGTTTTATTATCTTTATTTTCCCATATCTTATTTCCCTTAGTTTATTTGGTTTTAACCTCATCCACTTTACCATATGCTTTAACCCCTTTTTCCCTCATTTTTCTCTTTGATGAATAAACCACCAGGTTTACCTTGATCATAGTTTACAATCCTATTTCTTAAATTATGAGTATTTATGGCTTGTGCAACCAATGCAACTGTCATTATTTCAATCTCTTCATCAGATGGCCTTCTCAAAGACACATTCATTTCATCTATCTTTAAAGCACATATATCATGATCGATTTTTTCATCATTATCAGAAAAAACTTACCGATGATATGCATCTGATTTTTGCCTCTGATTATCAACATCAATCTCAGATGATTCTTCATCTAAGGAACACTCTACCTCAGTAAAATCTGATTTTTGCATAAGTACATTTATTTCCTCACTATCCTCTTGAGGTGAACATGTTTGAGAAGCATGTGGTTGTTGACAAACAATGCACCATGGTGTTTCATCGGCAAAATTTGCAAAAAAAAATTGTAATGGATCTGGGGGAACCTTACTCTGTGTATTTCTTTGATTATTTAGAATTGGCTTACCATTATGCCAATTGGTTTTATAAGGTTGATCATGTAACCGGGGAGGTCTTTCATTTCTTTGGAAATTGGGATTATCATTTGTCAACCCCTTTTCTATTTTGGACAATCTATAATCCAAATTATCTAATGAGCTAAGCACCTTGTCAATCTTATCCTCTGTAGAAGATGATCCTTTATCCTATTGACCCTTAGTAGTCTTTTAAATCTTAACATCATCTCTCCTTCCCACTTTACCTTCAGACCTTATATTCCTTTCAATATGCAATTTTTTTTTGTATGCATCCCTAAAAAACTGAGGGTCTTTATCTCTAAGGTGATATCCCATCTTTGCATCAAAAGCATTTTCATATGCAACCAAAAAAACCTATTCATTAGGTCTCAAATGATCTGGAATTCTGTACATAACCTTTTGGAACCTTATGATGAATTCAGGGACCATTTCAATTTATCCCTTTGTAATATTGTTGAGCTCACTCAACATAAACCTAAGATCATTCTTGTCACCATACTTTTCGCTAAACATCCTTTTGAATTCCTCCCAAGATCCTATGCTTCCAGCTGTAAATCCTCTATACCAATCCCTAGCATCCTCAGAGAGTGATTGCATAAAGAGTTTCATCATTACATCCCCGCCTTCAACTTCAAAATCATCCATCATATTGTTGAATGACCTTAAGTGGTCCTCACCTAATATTGCATTGCTTCCTACGAATCTAACCAATACATTTCTTATATCAATGGGGATCATTTTTGGATATCCAAGTATCCCATAAAAATATAGGTTCCTATATCTATCCAATTGCAATGGCCTTATAGAAAATTGATCTCCTTGGCCTTGTTGATATCCACCACCACCTCGACCTACACTATTCTAAGGTCATTGCTATGTATTTATTCCTCCCCCACCTTGATTTCCTTGTTGATTGGGAAGACTATCCTATCCCACTTGAAACTTGTGGTTGGGGTTGAGGAATACTTTGAGTCGTGGTGGATGGAATATTCAAAAGAATTGTTGGGGTAGGTTGGGATGTGGAAGGATTTGGATTCTAGGAACCTAAAGGTGAAGGATTTCTAGTTGTTGATTTTAGGAATGTAATTTCTCATAGCATCTCTACATTGTCAGCTAGGATTTTTTCTTTCTCTAGCTCATTTTGTAACTACATACTTAAAATTGCAAGATTTGTGGATGTGGTTTTAGGATTATTAGTGGAAGATGTCGTGTCTTTTATGACTGGTCCTTTATTGGTATTCGTAGGTTGCTTAGTGGTGTTCACGGGTCCCTTAGATGGATCCATGGGCTTCTTTCCATGATTCACATGTTTGGATAGTATATTGGTCTTAGATGGGGCTGCAACTATAGTGGTGATAGTGGAACTAGTATATGTAATAGTATTAGAATTTTATGAAGGAATATATAAAGGATCTCTTACATATTTTCCATACATTGGTGTAAGAAGGGGCTAAAGAGGTCTAGAAACGATGGGATCAGGATCTTCCTGAACTTGTGTATTCATTTTTTCTACTCTCAATTTTAATCTATCCCTTTCCATCATGGAAAAATTAATTTTCTCTTCCCTTTCCTTAATCTTTTTAGCATTCAACTTTTCAAGACACTTATTCTCTTCTTGAAGATCCTCCATATCTTGGAACAACTCTTCAAGATCTTTTAAAGTAACATCAAATTCAGAATACTCGGGTGTATAGCTTGTGATATTTATTGGTTCCTTTTGTGTGAAAATTTTAGGAGATCTACTTCTGGATCTCCCTCTTGGTTTAAAAATTTGGTTATTGAAAATAGAAGTTAGCCCCAATAATTTCTCTCCTAGCTACCAATTTCTTATCCCAAAAGTTCCATGATTGAGATTCCTTTGAAACTCTAGGACTAGGGGTAGTCTGACTAGTAATGGTAGCCTCCTTTGTGATAGGATTCTCTTCATTATTAAGGGGAATACTATACATATACATCTCATTATCAATGTCTTCATTCAAATTTGCAGGTTCAAAATTAGGAGGATTTTTAGAATTACTTGTTGTTGCATTCTTCTCTTTCCATGATGGCTTGGTCTTGCACGATAATTCCAACAACCTCCTTCCATAATTCTTCTTGAAACTGCTTTTGGTTCCTCTCATAGCGTTCAACCTTTTCTCACAATTTTGTGTCTCTTATTCTCATATAATAAAAATGCACTAGCATAAGAAACTTCAGAGTCACCGCCCACTTAATGAGGAAATGAAATATGATAAACAAATTTGAGATATTTTTTACAATTACAGGGAAAAGAATATTTAACAACCTAACAAGACAAGACCTAGAAATTTGGTTTATGGAATACAGATTTAGTTTGTGATGAATTTTTTTTAGAAAATTCTCTTACACAATAAAGAACAATAAACTTAAATGATTCTGACTATATATGATCTAGAACTAGAGACTTTTGACTAGCTTTTCCCCAACAAAGTCGCCAATTTCTTGGTGTTTTTTAATAACCAAGCTTATCTCATTAGTTATCTATGAATTTTCCACATTCACTTGTTAATAACCATGAGGGATTGGCCAACAAAAAGATGAAAGTTTGCTAAAATTTCTCTCTACACTTTGGGCTTTGCAAAACTCAGGAGGGTGATCCCTACAATGTAAACAAGGATACTCTTTTTCCAATTATCCAATACATTGTAAATATAATAGATGAATTCTCCTTTTAGTTTCTAAATAGATGTAAACCTCAAATATCTGATTAATCCTTTTCATTTTATCATATTAAGCATGAGAATATAATGAAATTCCTCTTAAATACACACTTTATTACAAGAAGTAAAAATTTGATTGATTTTGAAAGTGTTTGGTGTGAGTGATCAAGAAGGTGTAGCAAAAACACAACTTAAAATGATCAGTTCTTTATCTTTGGGTATGGAGTCTTTATCAATGCAATTGAGAAACATATGACAATGTGTAACCTACACATAACAAAGCTCTTAATGATGCATTGCACCACTAATCTCATAAATCTAAACCAATAATACTTAGTAATCTTTGTGTACATTCATATAAATCCTTATTTTTGTTTAAGCAATTTTAACTTATTCTTTGAACAAGTGCATCAACAAATAAAAAACATTCAAAGGAAAGGCAATGAATATGAATGTAATAAATCTTTGATGTATTTAATTCAAAATTCACATGAGGTACACAATGGAGAATATTGGATTTTGAAATATACCATTCATATTTAGAAATTGTAGCATTGGCATACAAAATTAACAATCAATAGACTCGAAACTTCAAAAACTAGAAAAAGACTAAAAACAAAAGTATTTGCACTCTATATTACAAAAATTCTTCTAGGAATTCAATCAAAAACTCGTGCAATTAGCCTTGATTTACCTTTTATAAAACAAGGGGGCAGAACAAGATTCGAGCTAATTGACACATGTTACATTTTTAATTGACCAATTTAATTACTTTTCAAAATTACAAGTGCAACTACTAGCCCATGGAGAGAGTATTCCAAGCATAAATCAGCTACAAGATTTGTTGCTTCCATCATGGTTTTCCCAAAATATCAATAACAATTAATTGATACACTTTTTCGCTTCATTCCTTTATTCCTTTTATTGTGGATCCTGAGAAAGCTGAGCTGGCAAGTGAAAGAATATTCCCACGCACAAAAAGACAAAATTCCACATGTTGAGGTGTGAATACCTATACAGACTGTTGAGTTGTACCAAAAGACAAAATCTATGCCAGATTTGATACTTAAGATCACAAATCAGAAAGGTTGACATATTTTTGGTCCCATGCTACATAATCTTCTTCTGATGACCAATTAAAGGTCGTGAATTCATCTAACTTTTTTCTATATGGACCATATTTAACCATTATCTGATTTGAATCTTTGTCAAAATCCTCAGGAAATGCATTAGTGACAGATAATTTGTTCATGTTGTCCTTCAACATTTGAATGTTGACATCACCATTCTCACAAATTAAAGTGGTCTCTGCAACTATGACAACATCCATATGAGCTCTCCATTGTTCATAGGCCTTAATAGTCCCATCACTATTTAGAATGTCTAGCAATAGGCCAATATCACTCTTATCAAATTGATTTATCAATGCCTTGATCCTTTTTTCTAGTGGATCCACCAACCCTTGATAGTATCCCACTTCTTTCACCATTTTGTAAGTTGGTGCAATCTTCTCTGGCTTATTTTGCTCATGGGTGGATCCAATGACCGTAATCTTTAGGATACTTAGTCTAGGGATCCATGTCTTCATCAATGGGAGGGAAATTGACTTATCCCTCTCAAACATATTTATTGAGTTAAACATTAAAGATAATTGGAATGAAAACTTCTCATTCTTGTGACTACTTTTGACAAAAAAATGTCTAAAACATTTGAAACAATGAATATATTGTTATCATTATACAATAAAAATAACTCCTCAAACACTTCCATCTGCTCAATCAACTCTTCTTTTGTTGACTCTCTTGGAGGAAGTGTTGTTGATGTTTCTGGCCTCAAATATGCAATCGGTACTTCATCTTGATCATATTCAACTATTTCCATTGAGGCTTGAGGAGGAGAAGGAACAGGAGAGGGTGGTTTTTTCTCTGGAGGAGATAGAGGAGTTTTTATACTAGCTTGTGCAGGTCCTTGAGTGTGCATTGATTGAAATTTTTCTTTTAATAATGCAACTTCCAACTGTAACTCTGCAATTTGTTGTTGCCCCTTATTATATTCAACCACCATGTCAATAATTTTTTTCTTGATGGTGTCACACTCCTATGTCAAGGATTCCACCATAGCTTTTGTGAACTGAGCCACATTTATAGATAAAGTGTTTGCTTCAACTATAGAAGTGTTAAACAATCAAGCCTCTTCTCAAATCTGCAGTTGGTTTAGCAAGTTTTGGTTTTTGTTTATTTGGGGCTAAGGCCCAAATAGCCAATGTATTTCACTGACCGCTAAATGTCGATCCCTATAGGGCTAATGTTACTTCTTCTTTTGTGGCAAAGAGAGGGGTGTCATTTCTATGAATGGTGTCAAATTTAATAACTGAGGCCAAGTCCCATTCTGGCAACAAGAGTAATCCACTTTTTCTGACCAACTCTCTACCTTTGGCTAGTGTAATGTCCTTGTACTTATCCCTCATTTCTTTTATGGCTTGAGCTTCAATAACCTCTTTGGGAAACTTAGGATTTGTAATCCTTTTCATATCAATTCTCTCAACATATTCCTCCCTTCTAGCCCTCTAGACATATTCTTGAAAAGCTTGTGACTTTACAAAAGAATCAGCATCCATAAACTTATTGCAAGCATGTTCTCTAACATCATCTTCACTATTTACCCCACTCAAATCCACCTTGCTTAGCCTAAGTCTTAAAGTTGATGGAATCATACCTCTTGGATGGGAAGGAATTCCTTTTCTCATTTCATCCTCAGTAACAATAATTTCATCATCAGAATCTGTGGGGTAATCAACAAGGTCACTTGATCCAGCCTTTTTGTTTCGTTGGTGGTGGTTCTTTTGGTGGTGAAGACCCCTAGGTGGTGAATCAAGTTCAACAATCTAGGGAGTAGTAAGAAGAAGGATTCAATTTCATTATCTACTATAGAGGCAAAATATATTGCTACAACATCTTGCTACACATAGGTATTGTGAATGAAGCAGACATTGAAAGATATCAGAGTATCATATGATGACTGTATCTTGTGTGACAATACAAGTTCTATCAACATTTCAAAAATTATGGCAATGAATTCAAGAAAAAAGCATATTTCTATCTAGTATCACTTTCTAAGAGAGAAATTTGTTGAGAATGACGTAAAGTTGGAGTATGTTACAACAAAGGATCAAATAGTAGACATTTTCATAAAGGCTCTTTCAAAAGATTCATTTGAGTATCTCAAAAATAAGCTAGGGGTTATTTCCCCTCCTTTCAAACTATATGCATAAGATGGTACATCTATCTAAGGGAGCAATTAAAGATTTATTCTTTGTCCTAGACTGATGAAGGCTACCTCTCAATGGGAGTAGGTAATGATGTCTTTGGTTTGTGTAGTCAAGAGGAGCATATGTTGTGCCTAAAAGTGGGAGAGAGAGAAGTGAAGTGTGCGGGTGTTTCCCTTTTCCATTGATGTCAAAGGGGGAGAGAATACTGAAAAACATGGAGAGATTAATGTCTAAAAAACTCAAGAGAAAGGGGGAGAGAGTAGTGGAGAGCTTCTTGAGTGTTGGAGATGTAGAGTTGCTTTTTTTGTTGATGATTTTTCAATAGTTGTTTCCATCAATGATAAAGGGGGATATTTTTGCACTATATTGTCATTAGTGTTTCCATTGATGTCAACCTATGTCAATGTCTAGTGGGGTTATGGTGAGAAGGTGTTTGTGGTGTTGAGAAGGTGTTGTAGATGCAACATGGTCACTTGGTTTTCAAGTGCTTTTGAGGAAAAATGTATAAAGAGTATGCAAGGTGATAGGGGTGTGTTTTATATCGTGCTCCACATTTCTTCTTTCTAAAAGATGTGATTGTGTGGTTTGGATTTAATGTTCAAAAGTGTTCAGAGGTGTTATATCTAGAGTTTTAGGTTTTGAATCGTGTGATAATAGAAGATGTGTTTAATAGTGTGTTGGACTATCTTTGGGCTATGAAGAAGGTTGTCCAAGAGAAATGGAATTGCTTTGCATTTATCCATGTTGAATTTTATTTTCTTTAAAATTTGAGAATATGCTAATGATGCTTGTATTTATCTTCCCTTAGAAGGTTTGGTGCTCATCTTTTCGACAAGCTTGGTTCATGAGTTGTGTCGTGGAAGTTTGACTAGTTGCACAAGATGATAATATTCTCAGTTGCAGGTGTTTGTGGCAGTGTGTTTGAATATTCTATTAGTGTTGGAATATTCCAAGATGTGTAAATTTGATAAGTGATCCACATGTTGTTTATGGACTTGGTGAAGTGTGAATGTGGTTGCTTGTTAGCGTTAATGTTGGTTTGGTTGACTTTGTGTGTTAGTGCTATTTGAGGGTGTGCTTCTTGGATTGTAAAATCTTGGTGTAGCATGTCAGTGTAGATTTGGGTCTTGGTTAACCTTTGGAGTGGTATTCCTTCACTTATTTCCACCAATGAGGTGTTTAGTGCGAACCTATTTGGTGGTTACATGTTTGAGATGAATATGTTTTATTAAAGTTGACTTGGAGAAGATTGTTTGAGGTTGCAAATGGTATATATGATAGGTCAATTGTTAGAAAAGTGTTTGGTGTGTTTTGTGATATGAAAATGTGTATGTGACCAAGTCTTGTGATCTGATTGCGAGCATGAACGCCTAAGATTACTAGAAGCAGTGAGGAGAAGGTGTTTACATTTTATTGTACTTGAAGTTGTTGGAGGCAGTGCGCTGAAGGTTTTTGATGGTGAAGAGTTGTTGTGGTGGATTCTCCTATTGCTTAGAGGTAGTGAACCTCCTTGTAACATTTTCTTACTATTATCTTTCTATCTGGGAAGTGAGCCCTTATTTCTTTTAGACAATGAGTCCTTTAGGTAGTGAGCCCTTCCAAAAGTGAGCCTTTTGTAATTGGTACTGATATATATATATATATGTGTGAGTTAATCCTCACTATGGTTTTTCCTTGATTAGGGTTTTCCACACAAAATTTGGTGTTCTATTGTGTATGGTTGTTGTGTTGATGTTTCATTTATTTACATTCATGTTGATGTATAATAAGGGTTTGAAGATTAATGAGGGTTTTAAATATTTAATATACAAATGATTCACCCCCCTCTTAGTTGTCATGTGTGTCTAACAATGTGTTACATCCAAAGTTTCATGTCAATAATCCTTCACAAAGAAAGTTAGATGTGACATAGTGCAATACTATATTGTTCGATGATTGGTTTTAATGTTTGTTTACCTATGCCATCACATGGTTGTGGATTCTAGTTGTATGAGTTTGTGTGGACACTCCATTTGTCTCATAGTGTCTCTAGTTTGAAGTGCATGCAAAAATTTCTTGTTTCTAGTACCACACAGATGTTTCAAGTCATTTTGTGAAGTCATGTTTTTGATAAGGTTGATTAAGCTATATTAGAGGTGTGCACCACAAGTTCAATATTGCATAGAGCTTATGGAGTGTTTGGAGGTGCTATATGGGTTATGCTGACTCATCTAGGAAAATTGCAGGTAATGTTTATCACTTTTTTGTACCACCAATGGTTGTAAAGGCTAACATGCTACAAGTTACATGTTTTATACCTTATGGTTGACCTAGTTTACTTTTACAAAGCATGCAGATGATGTTTTAAAGAAGATAAAAGATGCAAAGACTATTTGGGACCAAGTTAAGCATGTTTTGGGATTCAAAAGGTGTGTTCCTCTTCCTAGTGTTGCATGTAGCCTTTTGAGTCTTGCCCTTGACATGTTTCATGTTGATTGTTTTATCTTTGGACAACCTGAAGATATAATATTTTTGTTGTTTTTGGCCAACATGATGTGTAATCAATGTAATATATTGTATAAATTATAAACCTAGTTGATCTAGGGAAAAGTGTGATGTGATGCATTATGACACTTGTGTAAGCAGCTAGAAGAGAAAGATCAAAAGTGGTAGATCTTGTCTGGTTTCATCTTGATCATATCTCTATGACAAAAGGAAAGTGATGAAGTGTGCTTAATTGTTTGTTAAAGGTAGTGAGATGAAGGTAAAACTTCTTGATTGCTGAAAGTAATGAGCTAGTAAGTAGTTGAGAATATATTTGAAAATGTGATAGAGAAAAATTGCAATCATCAAAAGAGAAGTGACGAAGAAGAATTATAATCATCAAAAGAGAAGTGAAAAAATAGAATTGCAATCATCAAAATAGAAGTGACAAAGCAAAATTGTAATCATCAAAAGTAGTGAGCTAAATTATCATTTAGACAATGGAAGGAATGCCATTTTAGAATCATTCCTGAGTGTGTTCTTAGATTAGGGAGTTGTAGATTTCTTGGGTTGTATCCCTAAAACAAAGTGTTATCAAGGAGTTGTAGCTTCCTTGGGAGTGACCCTAAAATCTATAACATGGACTTGTAGCTTCCTTGGGTTGTAGCCCTTAAACAAAGTTGTGAATGTTGTTCATCTTGTGAGGCTAGATTAGGAAAATAACTCCTAGCAGTTTTTCTCACCATGGTTTTTCCCCTGTGGGGTTTTCCACATGTATACCTAGAGTTGTGTTGTATTGTGCATTATCTTCATATTTCATGTTCTTGTTTATGCGGTATAGTTTGAAGTATTTGTTTGTTTTCAGAGGGTTTGAGATTTCCTAAGAATACTAATTCACTCCCCTCTCATTATTCTAGTGTGTTCAACAATTGGTATCAGAGCCTAGTGTTGGTTGTTTTAACTGTAACCAGATTGATTTTCTAATCTGCCTATGGAATTTACAATTCCAATGAAGGGAAACTCAAAGGACCTGGACAACCTGATGACGATTTGAAAGACCTCCTACACTTTGGGCTCTGTAAGACCTGAGAGGGTGATCCCTTAATATGTTTACAATCTTTGTACCAACATTATAAACAACATTAACTATAACAGATAATCTCACTTAATAGCTCAACAGAATGGGATCAAACTAAAAATAGTTGTTTGTTCATCAGTAATATCAACCATTCGGAGCGTGAGATAATTACAACAACACTTCATAGTGAAAGATAATCATTAGTTTTAAAGTTGTAGAAAGTTCCAGGTGAACACAAACAAACACTGAATCACAAAGAACAAATTCAACTCAGACCAGTGCCTTACTTCCATTGGAGGAGTCAAATTCAAAAATACCTAATGGTTTATAGCAGATTCAACACATAGCATATAACATCTTGATTATATTGCCTTACAATATCACCAATATGTACCTCAGCTCAATACTACTTACCAAATCCTTGTGCAAAACATATCAACTTGTAATCTCATTTAAGCATTTTAATTAACTCCTTGAATTAAAGTTGAAACAAGAATTGCACACACCACAATAGTGAGATGAACAAAATAACCCTTGATTACTTCATTCAAAATCAGAATACACTTGCACATAGGAGAGACATGAGTTTGGATTTATCAGTTTAACTCAAATGCTAGTAGTGTTATGAAACACTAAATCTCCATGAATTCAAATCCTACAATAAAAAGACTCAGAATCCAATTTGCATTTTCTTTGTCACTGCAAATTTTACAATTTTCTATGTAGCTTCACCAAAGATTTCTGACTTGCTAACCAGTTACAATGAGAAGAGAAAATAATATGTAGAGGAAAGGAGTTTTCCAGAAGAAGCCCTAAAAAAAAACTCTTGAAGACATCTGGAAGATTCTTTCCCGTTGATCATTAATCTACAAAGAATCTTCTCCTCTCCCTGCAACAAACCCACTATGCTTCCAAAACAAAATTTTCCCAAGTTGTTCTCCAACAGAAAAAACCCCATATGAGAATATTCTCCATTCTTTACCTATAGCTGAAAGAAATACTTTATCCCCGTGAAAATTCAATTCTACCTTGTTATTTCTGTTGTTGCACATTATATTTCACTCCACTTTATTTCCCAACACATATAATACATTCCTCAAATAAAGTGAATATAAAATTCACTTAACTGATCCTCCCTCCATGTAAATTTGTTTATAAAGTGAAATAATTCACTTTATCAATACCCATGCAAACATTTTGAAATTTTAATACCCGACACAAAAAGAATTCACCCCTTGTGCATTTCACTACCTTTTCCAGGAAAGGCTTTTAAAAATTTCATATTGAGCATCCACTTTACTGAAAAAAATTAAATGTTGTATAGAACAATCATTTAATTTCATTTACCCATATTTTAACGGGCACCCCTCATTTCACTTGAAATTCTAATCCTTCACCCGAAAAAAAATAGAGTAGGTCCCACCCCTCTATTTAATATTATTTAACAAAGATTTAGTAAAACATTTAACTTTAAATGTTTTTGCTAATTTATCGAGCTCCCTTACTTTACCCAAGCCCTTAATTTTATTTCTGGGGACCTATCTCCCATTCCCCTCTCACCCCGCCATCCCGCAATCAATAAATCAAGCGTGCTTATGGGTCGCGCTATGGCGAGCGACGATTAAGATCCGGCTGGAGTCATCAATCCACCTTAGCTGTTGATTTTCATTTCTCCTGTTTCCTGCCCTAACTCTTCGTCATTTGTGAGATCTTCAACACCTCATGGGCATTCATGGCAGCCTGTTTCAAACATGCACCCACTTTTGTTGGTTCGAGCCTCACTCCTTTTTTGTTTCCTCTTCAAATCTCCACCGCGCCACACAGAGGCCTCTCTGGCTCGCGTCTCCTCCAACAACACGTGGGCTCTATCAACTGGCATAGCTGCCCTCAAATCTGTGTTGTCAAAATGAAACTTCTTAAACAATTTTGATACACTTTAACTACAAGTAACTACTACCTATCGCAAGTTTCCCCCATTCATTTTCATTTTCTTGAAAGCTTTTGAAGACTTCTTAAGCAAAATCCATTCTCAATCGGGCATATATGGCAACCATTGTCAAGTATAATACAGTTGCTCGATGCATGTGCTTGACAATTTCTAAAGTCTTTTGAGCAGATGCATTATGTGTATATTCCGCAGAGATGGCGCTCCATGAAACCACACTTGTCAACTCTCCTCAGTTGGCAGCGGCCCTTTGAAGTTTCCCCTGCTTTTATTCTTCGCTGGTTTCAAGTTTCTAAAACATTTTCAACAAACCGTTTTGTATGGAGCCAGGTGCGTGCCCTGCCTATGCCTCCACTTTTTGCTCTGATGGATGTTCAAAACCTATTCCAAAGCTTAATCCCGTACCCCCCAAGCTCTATCTTTTGCAATGTTCTTCACTTTTGTAAACTCTTCATGCTTTCAAAGGCCAGCAGGCTCAAAATCCCCATGACTCTGACCCTGGGAAACGAGATAGAAAAAACCTCTTCAACATGTTTCAACAATTTTTGCATTTTGGTGATAAGTCATTTTCGAGCCTCCACCTTTGTCCTCAATTTTTTTATCTGTATTAATCTCTACAGATTCAAGTTAAGGTTTACCCGATCTTCACCCACTCATCGAGCCTTCCATTGACTACATCGTGATCAAAATGGACTATTATTAGTTCCAATATTTATCTGCATGCCAGTTCCAAGAGTCTTCGAAGCAGCTTCCGAGACCCTGATTTATCACTTACATGATGCTTTGTTGAAACGAATTGACCTAACATGGATAGAAACCTCCATAAATTATAATACATGTCACGTCCCACTGATGTCTTCACAGAACCTACTACAAAATACTCTATCATTCCCCTTTATGCAACTCCATTTCTTAGCACATCATAAGTATGATTCTTATGAAAATATACACCGTTCTCATGCATAATATATTTTTCTAAATTCTAACATTCATCCTTAATGCCATCCATTAGTACCTCATGCCTATATTCTTCAAGTTATTGGTTCATGGACAGCTGAACATGCACCTTTATTTCCATCCACACTAGTGGATCCCTTCCTTATGTAAGTTACTTATTATCATGTACCCAAACATATGCTGACCAACTCAAAGCAATCCACTTGAAGTGATTGCCATAGTGCAACACTCACAACTTTACGATTGTGCAAAGCATGTCAGGCTCCATGTGGGCCCGACTAATTTTTTTTTCATTTTCAAACAACTTTTCCCCTCAAATTGACCTGAGACAACTTCTGGATGCATTCAAAATGAAATGGTAAACTGGGTTGCCATTAAAATCTACTTGAAAATTGGCTAAGTTGGCTTCAGAATCAACTTGAGAAACTGGGCAAACAACCTCGTGAATCCCCATAAAATCGTAGAAATATAGTCATTTGACCCAAGAATGTAGTGCAACAAACAACTCAAAAAAATGTATCACGGGGTGGAAAATATTAATCGGAAAATTTTCTCAGTTGAACTTTTCTGAAATTGCACCTGTTATGAACCAATTAAAACTCAATTGCCGATTTGAAAAAATAGCGAATCAACTTCTGGCGAGCTGCCATTGGACACATAAGTTAATTTGGGTACCCTGAGTATGTGTGCAAAAGGAATTTCCTTGAATCATCATTTTGCATGAAATATCGACAGTCAAAGTTGACCTCTTTGAAAAGCTTTCTGAAAATGCAGTTGCAGAATAGGGAAAATTGCATTTGGTTTCGACTTGTTAAAAATAATAAATCAGATCACGAGACTCTGAAAACTGACATACAAGCTCGTTTAGGTGGGGAGAATGCAGAACAAAACTCGTTTTCTCATGACAGTCAACTGGTTGCAAAAGGCAATCTCAAACAGGAGGCCACTTTGCAAAATTGACAGTCTACAAACAATAGAAAAGTGCAAAAAGCCTCCAGCTTCATTTTCAAAACCCTATAAAAAATAATCGTAGGAATCTAAAAATTGACATGCACATTCACATATGTCAATTGAATATGTATGTAAATGGGTTTTTCTTGAAAATCAACATGCCTCAAATTCTAACTCTCTCAAGGGGGTCACTCAGACTGATTCTTCAAATGCACTTCTGAAAGTGCATAGGCAAATTTTTTGAAATGGGCACTCAAAATTTCCAAAATTTGAGAGCACCATCAGTGGCTTCGTCTGGGGATGTATGCCCCTTGTGGGCATAGCAAGATTCCAGATCTCTAGGGAGTAGACCAAATTCTGAATCCATTGGGTGTCCCTAAACTGCTCCTTTATTCATTCTTCTTTTCAACTTCATCTGGTGACCCCAAGCCACCAAATAAAAAATGGGAATCAACATTTACCTCTATTAAACACAATTTTGTAGAAAGAACTTATCTCCCTTAACTCATGCTTGCACTTATCAAACCACAACAACATGAACAACTGCACCTTTGCAAACACAAGTGTCAGGCTGCCTTTGGGCAAGTAGAAACTTGTTCTCTGTTCAAATTTGTCATCAAGTGACAACCAAATCAAATAAGCCATACCACTATCACTTTATTCATTTTTTGATTTCATATCAAGTGACATGATTTGAAAATAATGATCAAGACCATATGAAAGCACATTTTGATCACAAATATCTGCCTGATTAAACATGTTAGTACCTCCTAACAGGCAATCATTCACAACAGTATCAACATGTTCACTATCACTATGCATCTGAAGGTCAGGCATACTTTCAAAATGTTGATTATCATGTGGCAATAACCTATCATTTTCATCATTTGAACCATTCTCAAGCTGAAAACAACTTGCCTTAGTATCTTGCACATTGCCACACTTCATGAAAAATCCTTCCAGCTGACAAAAATAGCACTCACACTCTGCTATATGGCTGGAACTATTGGGCCCAATCTGATCATTAGTTTGCATTTCAAAATTTAAACCATCATAAGAGCTTACCAAAAGATCTAGCTCATCATGCAAACTATCTTCAAGTGTATGTAAAGATAGCACACTTTGCAACTGTCCTTCATCATGTTGGTATTGAGATTCATTAGAGATTTTTGACTCATCATCATCTATAGTCATCTTGTCATCTTCTGAATATAACATATCATCATCTTCAATAATAGAAGAAGGCTCATCCACATAATGTGGCATCAAATCACCAATGAAATCCTGGACACCATTAACATTCTCTGTACAAACTGATGCAACATTCAATTCATCTGAGTTCTCAACAAAGAGTGGATTATCTCTGCAACAATAAGGATCATCATTAGTACTAACTGATGAAAATGGAGACTCATCAAAAAAGGGGTTTTTCCAAATATTAATTGCTGATGCAAACATCTTTGTCCCCTCCACGTAGAATTTTGAAATTTCCTCAACGTCACTCATTTTTTTATCCTCTGAACACAAGGTATCAACACTTTCAGTGTCACAAGCTTGCTTAACAACAATAAATTCTAGTTCAAAAGCATAATCTGATTTCTCTTTGAAATCAACATCTGTTTTCATATTCAAAGGCTCATGGCTAAGCTCATGGCTAGGCTCATTCAAGTCAACAAAAAAAGACTTGTGCAAATCTGCATTGAAAACTTCAATACCTGACTCATTAGTCATGCAATCCTCTTGGTTATCAATTGTTTCAAACTCATCAAAGCGGATTTCTGAATTTGCAAAAGCATGATCGCTATCATATTCATCATACATTGCATCACTACTGTCAAGTGGCTGCTTGTCTTCATCCTCACTATCATTGTCATGATCAACTGGTTCATTATTGGAAGGAAAATCAGAGACATATGCATTACACCCTGCATCATGAAAGTCGTCATCACTATCAAAGTCAATAGGGGCTGCACACAATAACTGAGAGTTATCCTCATGTGCACATTCCTGATATTTCATGGTCAATAAATCTGAAATTTGCTCACAACTTAGTAGATCACTGCTCAGATCTATCCTTTCACCCACTTCCTCTTCCTAACCGTCACTTGAATTAAAATTACTATCAAATTGGAAAATAGGGTATCCCAAAGTTTCTCCATCATCAAACTCTAAAAACTCATTTGGCTGATCATAAATAGGAACTCCTCAATCTTATGAGACTGAATTGCTGATAAAATTGTCACACACATAATCACCATCTGTCATAGCAAAAAGACTGTTCACTTGTTCATTCTTACTCACTTTTGAGCTATCATAACAACAATCCACATCTCTTTGTACTTCAACATTGGACTGGGTGCCTTCACTGAGCTTGTCATTTGCATCCTCTTGAGGGTAGACATAAACATCTTCTTATCAAGCTGAAAACCACAAATGGTCTCCTAATTGTAGTTGCTTGTATCTTGTCTTTCAAACTGGATTTCATCACATACTTCTTCATTTGCAACTGATAAACTAACGTTCTCAAGAGAGTTCCCTAAACCAGTAAAATTCTTTGTCTCATCATAGAGACTTGCATCGGGACTACATTCCTCACATGTGGAATAGACATAATCAATTGTATCATCACCTTGCTGAGCACATTTCTCTTCTTCAAAGAGTGAATCCAGCTGACATTCTTGATCATGTTCTTGGCTTAGAAGACTTAGCTACTGATTTGCATTTGGGTATACTTTCTTTGTGAGTAGTTCAAAAACAAATTTCTCATCACTTGATGATGCATCCTTCTTATCTTCAACCTTCTCAAATGTGCACTTGTCTGAAGACCTCTGATCATTTGCATTTACACAGCTGCTGATTTCATCAACATGTTTACCCATAAGTGAAGACAAAAAACTTAACACATATTCAATTCTCTGTTTCTCCAAACCATCTAAAAATGTATAAGCCATCTGCATGCTCAGTATTTAAAACTCTTTTAACAATGCACTAGATCCTTCTTCATAGGCCTCAAAGTACATATGAATATAGTCAGGAGTGCTAGGTCTGAATCTTTTTGGGATTAGTGAAAGAGAAACATCAAATCTGTGACTGAAATCAACGCTTGACTCTTCTTTTTTCTTTCTAATCTCTTTTAATATTGTGACAAGATCTAGAGGTTCTCTTGCAAATTCTTTTCTATAAGCATTCACTCATTTATTCCAACAAGGAAATGACTTCTCAGGAAAACTTAAATACCAATCCCGAGCTCATGCTTCAAGGGACTTGACAAAGAATCTCATCCACATATCCTGATCTCAAAATGAATGTTTCTCCATGAAGCTGGAAAAACCTTTAACATGTGCATCTCCTTCACAAATATTGTACCCATCAAATCTAAGCATCTTCTTATAGATTTGATTTGGCATACATTTTACTTTGTAATCAACCCATGATAAATCTAACTAAGCATACAATGGGTCAAATGAACTGACAAATGGTGCAATGACTTGACAAGTAGACACAGTTTGATGGTCTGTTGACCGTGCTTGTTGAAAGAATTGGTGTCTTTCATCCATCTTTTTAAGTCTTCTTTCATTTCTACATTCCATTCAAGATTGAACCTAGGCTTATTAACTCTTGGATTCTTATACTTTTGGGTATTAGATGCTTGAAGATCATGACACTTTCTGACAAGCTAAATCAAAGTGTTCATTTGTATCATTACTTTACCTTGATAATCCATGGATATTAAAAATTAAGACTCACTAATTGTGCATAATTACAAGCATGACCAAATGAAGGATTACTATGGCAATGGCTGACATAATGAAAACTTGGGCTTGAATCATATGATAATACAAATGGATGGAAACCCCTAAAATACACAAATGCATTCTAACCATCCATATAAGCAAATATTTGAGCACTAGACAAAACACTTTCAATGGAATTGAAATTACATTTAGCAGATCCAACAAATGGAAGTGTGCAAAGTTAAATTTACTATCTTTTCCCTTTGGTAGTGCTAAATCACTATGTAGGGAACCAAATTTCTTTCTAAGAAGTTCAAATATGGTTTTCATACAAGAGTTTCTTGAAAAACAAGAGTGAAAATACCTGGAACTGTTGCAGCAACTGCAAATTGTTCTTCTGATTGGAAAAAAATGTAGATCTTGGAACCGTATTCACATTTTCATTAGGTTCTTTGGTAGAGTCGTCACCTCTTTGTAGAGGACAAAAATTTGAACAATTGGAAATTTTTCACAAGTCAAATTTGTTTAAAAACTAGAATAAGCATTACAACACCTCCTTATCCAAGAATATGACATAATATGGATTCCTTCCTCAAACTTGTCAGGGTACTCATCATACGAGCTCGAATTTGCTTCATCTCTACTACAAACCCTTCAGTTCTTTCCCAGTTCTTCTCAAATAATGCACACTGGTGCATAGATCTTGGAGTCGCCACTCACAATTTGTGAGGTATTATGAAATAATCATGAAGTATGGACAAATCTAGACATAAATTACATTGAAAGATGAATTACAATAGACTCTCTGGCAACATTCACGAGAATTGACTCACTTGACAAGGAGATTGAACCTATCATAACAAGCTCACGACTCTATAGGGTAGAATAATCTTCAGCAATGGTCTCTAGTAGAGTCACCATTTTGTTGGTTGCTTTAACTGTAACTGGGTTGATTTTCTAATCTACCTATAGAATTTCCAATTCTAATGAAGGGAAGCTCAAAGGACTTGGACCAACTAATGAGGATTTGAAAGACCTACACTTTGGGCTTTGCAAGACCCAAGAGGGTGATCCCTTAATGTGTTTACAATCTCTGTACCAACATTATAAACAACATTAACTATAATAGATAATCTCACTTAATAGCTCAACAAAATGGGATAAAACTGAAAAGAATTGGTTGTTCATCAGTAATATCAACCATTTGGAGTGTGAGATAATTACAACAACACTTCATAGTGAAAGATAATCATTAGTTTTAAAGTTGTAGCAAGTTCCAAGTGAACACAAAAAAACACTGAATCAGAAAGAAAAAATGCAACTCAGACCAGTGCCTTACTTCCATTGGAGGAGTCAAATTCACAAATAACTAATGGTTTATAGCAAATTCAACACATAGCATATAACATCTTTGATTATATTGCCTTACAATATCACCAATATGTACCTCAGCTCAATACTACTTACCAAATCCTTGTGCAGAACATATCACCCTGCAATCTCATTTAAGCATTTTAATTAACTCCTTGAGTTAAAGCTAAAACAAGAATTGCACACACCACAACAATGAGATGAACAAAATAACCCTTGATTACTTCATTCAAAATTCGAATACACTTGCACATAGGAGAGACATGAGTTTGGATTTATCAGTTTAACTCAAATGCCAGTACTATTATGAAACACTAAATCTCCATGAATTCAAATCCTACAATAAAAAGACTCAGAATCCAATTTGCATTTTCTATGTCACTACAGATTTTACAATTTGCTATGCAGCTTCACCAAAGATTTCCGACTTGCTAACCAGTTACAATGAGAAGAGAAAAGAAATTGTAGAGGAAAGGAATTTTCTAGAAGAAGCCCTAAAACGAAACTCTTGAAGACATCTAGAAGATTCTTTCCCGTTGATCATTAATCTACAAAGAATCTTCTCCTCTCCCTACAACAAACCCACTCTACTTCCAAAACAACATTTGCCCAAGTTGTTCTCCAACAAAAAAAAGCCCATATGAGAATATTCTCCATTCTTTACCTATAGCTAAAAGAAATACTTTATCCCTATGAAAATTCAATTTTGCCTTGTTATTTTTGTTGTTGCACATTATATTTCACTCCACTTTATTTCCCAGCACATACAATACATTCCTCAAATAAAGTGAATATAAAATTCACTTAACTGATCCTCCCTCCATGTAAATTTGTTTATAAAGTGAAAGAATTCACTTTATCAATACCCATGCCCACATTTTGAAATTTTAATACACGACACAAAAACAATTCACTCCCTGTGCATTTCACTACCTTTTCCAGCAAAGGCTTTTAAAAATTTCATATTGAGCATCCACTTTACTGAAGAAAATTAAATGTTGTATAGAACAATCATTTAATTTAATTTACCCATATTTTAACAAGCACCCCTCATTTCACTAAAAATTCTAATCCTTCACCCAAGAAAAAATAGAGTGAGTCCCACCCCTCTATTTAATATTATTTAGCAAAGATTTAGTAAAACATTTGATTTTAATTTTTTTTTCTAATTTATAGGGCTCACTTACTTTTCCCGAGCCCTTAATTTTATTTCTGGGGACCCACCTCCCAATCCCCTCTCACCCTACCATCCCACAATCAATAAATTCCGCACACTTATGGGTCGGGATATGGCGGGCGACAGTCAAGATCTGGCTGGAGTCATCAATCCACCTTAGCCATTGATTTTCATTTCTCATGTTTCCTGCCCTAACTCTTCATCATTTGAGAGCTCTTCATCACCTCATGGGCATTCATTGCGGCCTGCTTCAAACATGAACCCACTTTTGTTGGTTTGAGCCTCACTCCCTTTTTTTTTCCTCTTCAAATCTCCACCGCGCCACATAGAGGCCTCTCTGGCTCACGTCTCCTCCACCAACACGCAAGCTCTATCAACTGGCATAGACGCCCCTCAAATTTGTGTTGTCAAAATGGAACTTCTTAAATAATTTTGATACATTTTCACTGCAAGCAACTACTGCCTGTCGTGAGTTTCCCCCATTCATTTTTCGTTTTCCTGAAAGTCTTTGAAGACTTCTTAAACAAAATCCATTCTCAACTAGGCTTATATGGCAACCACTGTCAAGTATAATACAACCACTCGATGCACGTGCTTGAAAATTTCTAAATTCTTTTGAGTAGATGCATTATGTGTATATTCTACGAAGATGGTGCTCCATGAACCCACATTTGTCAACTCTCCTCAGATGGCAGTGACCCTTTGAAGTTTCCCCTGCTTTTATTCTTCGATGGTTTCAAGTTTCTAAAACATTTTCAACAAACTGTTTTGTATGGAGCCAAGCGCGTGCCCTGCCTATGCCTCCACTTTTTGCTCTAATGAATGTTCAAAACTTGTTCCAAAGCTTAATCTCGTACCCCCCAAGCTCTATCTTTTACAATGTTCTTCACTTTTGTAAACTCTTGATGCTTTCGAAGGCCAGCAGGATCAAACTACCCATGACTCTGACCCTGGGAAATGAGATAGAAAAAACCTCTTCAACATGTTTCAACATTTTTTGCATTTTGGTGATGAGTCATTTTCGAGCCTCCACCTTTGTCCTCAATTTTTTTATCTGTATCAGTCTCTACAGATTCAAGTTCAAGTTACCCGATCTTTACCCACTTATCAAGCCTTCCATTGACTGCATCGTGATCAAAATAGAAAAGATGGGAAACTAATGATCAAAATGGACTATTATTAGTTCCAATATTTATCTGCATGCCAGTTCCAAGAGTCTTTGAAGCAGCTTCCGAGACCCTGATTTATCACTTACATGATGCTTTGTTGAAACGAATTGACCTAACATGGATAAAAACCTCCATAAATTATAATACATGTCAGGTCCCACTGATGTCTTCACAAAACCTACTACAAAATACTTTGTCATTCCCCTTTATGTAACTCCATTTCTTAGCACATCATAAGTATGATTCTTATGACAATATACATCGTTCTCATGCACAAGATATTTTTCTAGATTCTAGCATTCATCCTTAATGCCATCCATTAGTATCTCATGCCTATATTCTTCAAGTTATTGGTTCATGGACAGCTGAAAATGCACCTTTATTTCCATCCACACCAGTGGATCCCTTCCTTATGTAAGGTACTTATGATCATGTACCCAAACATATGCTGACCAACTCAAAGCAATCCACTTGAAGTGATTGCCACAATGCAACACTCACAACTTTACAATTGTGCAACGCATGTCGGGCTCCATGTGGGCCCGACTAGTTTTGTTTTGATTTTCAAACAAATTTTCCCCTGAAATTGACCTGAGAAAACTTCTAGATGCATTCAAAATGAAATGGTAAACTGGGTTGCGATTAAAATCTACTTTCAGGCACCTTTGCAAAATGATGAAAATTGGCTAAGTTGGCTTTAGAATCGACCTGGGAAACTAGGCAAATGACCTTGTGAAAACCCATAAATTCGTAGACATATAGTCATTTGACCCAAGAATACAGTGCAACAAATGGATCGGCAAAAATGTATCAAGGGGTGGAAAATATTAATCCGCAAAGTTGCTTAGTTGAACTTTTTTGAAACTGCACTTGTTCTGAACCAATTAAAACTCACTCAACTGCCGATTTGAAAAAAATGTGAATCAACTCCTAACGAGCTACCATAAGACACATAAGTTCATTTAGGTACCCTGAGCACGTGTGCAAAATTAATTTCCTTGAATCATCATTTTGCATGAAATATAGACAGTCGAAGTTGACCTCTTTGAAAAGCTTTCTGAAAATGTAGTTGCAAAATAGGGGAAATTGCATTTGGTTTCAACTTGTTAAAAATAACAAATCAGATCACGAGACTCTGAAAAATGACATACAAGCTCTTTTAGGAGGGGAGAATGTAGAACAACACTCATTTTCTCATGACAATCAACAGGAGGCCACTTTGCAAAACTGACAGTCTGTAGATAACAGAAAAGTGCAAAAACCCTTCAGCTTCACTTTTCAAAACCCTATCAAAACTAATCGTAGGAATCTAAAAATTGACATGAACATTCACATATGTCAATTGACTACGTCTGCAAATGGGTTTTGCTTGAAAATAAACATGCCTCAAATTCTGAAGGGGGTCACTCGGACTGATTCTTCAAATGCACTTCTGAAAGTGCAGAGGCAAAATTTTTGAAATGGGCACTCAAAATTTCCAAAATTTGATAGTGCCATCACCTATTTTATTAGAAGAATTATAATAGCTTGAGGAAGATCTGAGATTGCTTAAAAGAAGGGTCTCACAAGGTTCCTAGGTTTGGTGGAACACATTTTACTTTCTGGAGATTTAGGATGGAAACATATTTGACCTCATTAGGGTTTGGTGTTTAGAAATTAGTCAAGGATGGTTATACTATTTTTGCTACTCCTCTGACAAATCTGAAAGAGATTAGGGCCTATGAGAATAATGGAAAGGCTAATAATTCTATCTTGAGTGGATTAGCAGATTTTGATCTTGTAAAAGA
This sequence comes from Sequoiadendron giganteum, assembly GCA_007115665.2. NCBI lineage: Eukaryota > Viridiplantae > Streptophyta > Pinopsida > Cupressales > Cupressaceae > Sequoiadendron > Sequoiadendron giganteum. The sequence continues at coordinate 516,137,456 of CM021102.1, forward strand.
AATGCATTGCAAGTCAGCAAAGGAGGCCTAGGATAAGCTAAGTGGCATCTATGGAGGAGACATCAAAGTAAAACAAGACAATTTGTATATCTATAGAGGCAAGTTTGAGAACCTAAAAATGTTAGCGGATGAAGCTATTGCAGGATGTTTGCTTCAAGTGGATGAAGTGGTCAATAAAACTGAGGACATGGTGAAGAATTGGAAGAATCAGTGGTGGTTAAAAAGGTACTGAGATATCTTCCTAAAGCCTATAGCCCTAAAGCATCTTTCATTGAGGAAGCTAGAGATTCAGATGAAATTTCAATGGATCAATTATATGGTTCGCTCGTTGCATTTGAAATGAGAGTTTGACAAAGAAGATCCGAAGAAGGAAGAAAGTTTCAAATCCAATAAGGAGATGTATGAATCATCTGATCAAGGTAGTGACATTGATGATGAAGAAGAAAAATTTGTAAGGGAGTTGAATAGGGGTATCGAAAGTAAAAAGATAAGCTATCTTTCAAAGTTTTTAAGAGTGGAAAGGTTTGTCATTTTGCTTCTAAATTTCCCTTGAGAGATTCTAAAAAGAGAAACAAAGATTCAAGAAGAAATAAATTCAGAAAGAGTCTTACTCCAAGGAATATTATCGCTCTTCAAAGGATGATGAATCTAGTGGTTCGAATAATGTGGATGAAGTCTTGTTATTGGTTGCTAAGAAGATTGAAGATGAAAGTAGAGATTCAAGTGTTGTGTGTACTAATTTTCATGTAAAATATGAGGCAAACTCTTGGTTGATTGACATACATGACAGGAGATAGGAGCAATTTTATCAAGCTTGTGAAGTGGAATGAAGGCATAGTCAAGCTCAGAGGTGATACTTCGCTACAGATCCATGGAAAAGGTACAATAATTATTAATGGAAAGCATAAGATAAAAGATGTTCTTTATATTAAAGGTCTCAAGCACAATTTTCTTATTATGATACAAATGTGTAGAGATAGATACAATCTCATATTCAATGAAAGAGGATGTGAAATAAGAAAAGGAAAGTCTAGAAGATTGGTTGCAGAAGGATCTAGAACAAATGGTGACATATAGAGTCTTAGGGATGTCAATGTGAGAACTTATCTTCTAGGAAAAACAAGTGAATGTTGGATTTGGTATAGGAGAAAGGGACACATCAAATTTGACAATATTTTGAAGATTAGCTAATTACACACGGTAAGAGATATGCCTAAGATAATCAAGTCTGCAAGTACTTTATGAAAGAAGTGTCAGTTTGGAAAGTAGACAAGGATAAGTTTCAATTCCAAAGATTATTATTCCTCTAGACCATTGGAGTTGGTTCATACTGATTTGTGTGGACCTACCAGAACAAAAAATCTGAAAGGAGAAAGGTATTTCATGATTTTTATTGATGATTTCTCTAGGATGGCATGGGTTAATTTCTTGAAAGATAAATATGATGCTCTTAGTAGATTCAATATTTTCAAATAAATGGTTTGTTGGAGACAAGCTACACTAAGAGGGGGGGTGAATTAGTGTTGTGCAAAAATTAACTTTATAAACCTTTATCTTCAAAGAATTAACAACATTCAACCATAATGCATAAACATGAAGAAAATGAACACAACACCATAAAACAAGGATTTTTACGTGGAAACCCTATTAGGGGAAAAACCACAATGGATGGCCAATCCACAAGTTAATTTGAGTATACTCAAATGAAGTTTACAAAAGGGGAATGCACTTTCATTTAGGCACACTGCCTAGAGCTCACTGCTCAAAGGGAAGGCTCACTGCCTTAAATAGAAAATTAGATTAAAACCATATGATATTTTGAACCGAGAAGAATAGCATCTACATATGCATGATTACAGTTCCGATTAAGCACAATATACAATCTTTTATCCTGCTAACTGATTCTGCACTTCTACTCTGTTGTGCTCACACTCGCAATATGAATTCTCTATGCGCAAGTGAAACTGCATATTATCACTCTTGTGATCTGCTCTAACTCACAACACACATCAATAAACAACTCATACATCATGCAAAATGATATAGACGGTCTTATATATATATATATATATCCGCAACATAGAATTCAATTACACTTTGTCGGCTTCAATATCACATAAATAATTACCACCATCGGCTAGATCCTTAATTAAATCTTTATGCGCATCCTCCAAAGTCGGTTAAGACATAGAGGGGACCCAAACAAAGATGTACAAACACAAAAATACTTAACCAATTGCTTCTCATACATCCATGACACAATGCATTCATGAAGTCGACTCCAATACAAGAAAGACTAAGAATAAGCCAACCAGATCTACTAACTTCCACACGAATTGATACGAGCCACTATGTTTCAGTAGTAACAAGGATAATATACCAAAAAACATTTCTTGAGATGCACAACATAAAATAATAACATGGAATCTTTATACAGATCAATGAACACTGTGCTACCACATACTTTGTTCTTCTTGATTAATCTTCAATCTGCCTACTAGTGTGATTGAATGATAGTGTGCGTATTTGATCATTGATTAGAGTTTCCATCAATGAAAACATCAAGTGATACTACAATCTCTCTTGCAAACAATCTCCCCCTTTGGCATTGATGGCAACACTTAGTGAAAAATGAGTAAGTATCGGATCAGTACCAAGATAAACTACACTGCCTACTCCAAAATTCCAAAAATGCAATTCTCCCCCTGAGATGATTAAGAATTTTTCACTCCACGCTTCTCCCCCTTTGACATCAATGGCAAAGGTAGAGATCGCATACCAAAAAAAATGGATCAATCAAAATTGTTATGCAAAAAAATGCTTCTTTAACTTACATAAGCTAAAAAATGTTTGCAAAATCTTTCTTTAGCTGGATTAGATTAGCATCCCAAACTCTTTTGAGAATCTTCATGATCATTATGTTACTGCTGATTAGGTAGGATTGTGTCTCTACAGATTCCAAGTTGGCCGGATCACCAACTGCCATAGTGTCCTCTCCTTCCTTTAGAGTACTTGACATTATCTCAATTTTAGGGCCAATTATGCCTCTGAGTTCACATGCTCTAGCAAAAATCTTATCATTCTCATGCTTCAATCCTTTTATATTGTTAAGCATAGGCATCACTTCACCTTCTATTTTCCCAATACCACTAGATAGAGGATCAAATCCTTCAGAAATAGTGCTTAACTAATTTTCAAAATCTTTGATCTTCTTCTCATTAGCTTCAGTAAAATTTAAAAAACACAAACATGATTTGTAGATCTTACAACCTTCTGACAAAGAATTTTGTACATTCTTTACACAAGTGGCTAAAATAGTTTTATCTTTAGCAATCAATACCTTTAATCCATTAAACCTTTTGACATCAAATTATTTTTTTACTTTCACCATAGTAGATTTTTCTAGTGATTCAAAGTGTGTACTAATCGAGTTGATAAGATTTTTCAATTCACTGGAGGAGGAACTAGTTGGATCTTTCACATAGGATGGCAATAACTTCTCCAATACTCCAGATGCAATATTTAGCAGTTCACTATATTCAATGTGTGACTTTAGTAGCTCTTCTCTAGCTTGTGCTTGAGCAAACAAATCTACTTTCATCTTCTAGATTATAATTAAGGTGGATAGGTCAATGGGACCTTCAATTAATTCTAGATCTAATTGTTCTTTCTGTTAAACCAAAAATTTCTTCACTGCCTCACCAGTGTCTCTTGCCTCAACTGGGATTTGATTTACACCATCTTTCTTTTCTTCAGTTATTAATTCCACAGTTGTAGGGTTTGTTTTACCTTATGTTATCTCTATTTCCTCAACAGATACATTTCCAAGTATCTCAACTTCCATGGGAATTTCTATGTTGTCTTCTGCAGGAGGAATATGAGAATCCTCAACTGTACCAAAATTTTCTTCTTCTGCTTCCTTTTCTGGACCTGATGGAGCATCATCAACATGAGTTTCCTTAGCTATAACATCAATTCTCTCATTCAACAATATTTCCCTCAAAATTTTCTCTATTTCGTTTGTGACTTCATCGGTTAGACCAATCATTAGATTGTTAACCCTTGTTTTTCTTTTAAATTTCTTTTGGGCCTTGTTCAAAAGTGTCTTCATGTTATCCATAGAAATCACCAGACATAATTATGCAAGAATCCTTTCTCTCATCTGTTCTTCTTCTATTCTGACATTAAGTCTTCTCATTTCCAGAATGTCATAAAGACTTTTGGGCAGATTAGGCATAATTTCTATCAAAACTTTATTGAAAATATTCATGTGTTTTATTGTTGCTTCTTCAAGAATTCTTTTATCAGAATCATCAAAAGACTCGTACCATTTACAGAGAGGTTTAATATTACCATCCTTGACTAATGCATTTTCAACCTCTACAATTGACATACCTAAACTGTCTCTCTTTGTCTTTTTCTTCACTTGAACATCTTCACTGGAGGGTTTTCCCTTTGTGATAGTTGCTGCCTTGGTGCCTTGATGTTTTATTTCTTTGACACCTTCATCTGACTCAGTTTCCTCATCATCAGAAAAAACCATGTACACTCTTTTTCTCTTATTTTTCTTCCTTTTGCCTTCTTTTCCGGATATCTTGGCTTCAATTTTTACAGGGATGGACTTTGCTATAGGAGATGAATGAGATACAGAGCTTCTAGTTGTTCTAGTTCGGGCAGATGGTGCTACCAGACCAGTTGATTGAGTTCTAGGTACCTCCTTAGCTACTTGCTTTGTTGCTTCAACTTCTTCCCTCTTCTGTCTAGCTTCTTTTAAGAGATCTGTAGGTATGCCCATAGTCTCTGTAAGAACTTCTACTTCTTTTATGAATACTTTAGTAACCATATGTTTTATGAGTTCATTATGAACCTGTATGTCCTCTCAGCATAGGTACCAAACCTTTCTTCTACCGGATCCAAAGGTTTTCATAGCAAGTGTTGTGCATACATGTCTAAAATGTTTTCTTTGACTTCATACCCCATAGGCATGATCCAGATAGTTCTTGGATCAGAAGCTTCCATCATACACTAATCAACATCCACCATGAAGCAAATTGAATCTTTGTACTTATCTACAATATTTGAGGTGGGAATCCTCTCCCTTGCTTGCATCATAGCCTAAAATATTTTAAAGTATCCCTAGATAGTTGCATTCCTTGTTTTGGTATCTACAAAATTATACAATAGATCTCTAATCTATGTGGCTACTGGCTTGTCCTTTTGCCACTGAAATTTTCCAACTCCTGAAACTTCACCCATGAAATAATAGAATAAACACAAGAGAAAGTTACCATATTTGAAATAGTTTTTCTTGTCTTTATTTATCTTTGCTAGATTCTCCATTAGTTGAATTCTTAGCAGTTCACATAGATCATAATCTGCATTTTCCTTCACCATTTGGTAGGTGGCATAAATTGTTGTTCCATACACAAAGTTGTCTTAGCTAGAATGGTAAATATTGTATCCAATGACCATAGATGCAAATTTGACATCTATATCAAAATTTTTATCAATAGTCATTTCCCTTTTGTCATATGTAGAGCCTATAGCATCAGTGACTATTTGGTTTTTCACAGACTTCAGAATTGATAGTCCACCAAAAGAGTTTAGACCGGTTATTGCACTGATAGCTTCCTTTGTAATTTTGAAAGGAATTCTAAGCCACGTAAATTCATCATGCACTCGACTCAAAACATAATGAACCCACTCTGACACTTCAAACATGATAAATTTGATAATCTTTGTGAACTTCTTTGTTTCCAGGATTTTGTGTTCTGGCTTTACACAATAATCTTCACCAATGATATGATTATTATACAAATTCAGTAGTTGATAACTTCCTAGTTCTTCAATATTGGCATGAATATAAACCCTAATGTCTTATGTGTGTAAAAATTCATACGAAACAGATGAAAATGCTCCTAATGGATTTGTCTCAAGAGACTTGTAAGGATGCCATTTGAATTTAGGATGATGTCTTTCGTTGACTTCAAATACTAGAGGAGTATTCATTTTGACCAAATCACAACTTCGCGAAGTTTTCTAAACAATACCATTTTCGCCAGATCGAAATTTGATTATCGAATCACATTCATGCTTGAGTCTCGCCTCAATTCGTCAGGGTTCGCTTTAGAGCTCTCCAAATTTCTTTTCTCCAAATGCAAAGTGACAAATGAAAAGTAGAAATGACCTTTTATCACTTGCATACCTAACTCTTTTGTCACAATAAATTATTTAACCCTAATACATCTGGTTACCCTATTTCTATACACTGTGATAGGTAAATATTCTATGGACCTCCAATATGGCATACCACTTCCTCCAAAGAGTTCAACAACATATGCTAAGAATCTTATGCATCTACTGTACACATCCACATCCGATGTCACCTAGTGGTTAGGGGGTTTGTATGGTTTTCTTGACTGCTCCCCCTAGGCCAAAGGCCTAAAAGTAATTCTCGAAGGAATTACCAGAAGAAAGTTCTGGTGCTGGAACACTTTCATCAATAGAGGGTTCTTTCTTCATCCATTTCTTCTACATCTAGTGTCTGACCACATCTGTAGTGACTTTTCCTTTTCCTTTGATATCCTTCTACATGTTTTCCTTTGATTTACCAAACCTTTTATGTTCCAACAGAATGTAGCAATGTGTCCAATTTTGTTGCAGTTATAACACACAACATTTATTTTTCCAGACCAGTTGTTCCACTGATTTCCTCTTGATATGCACTGGTTAGCAGTATGGCCAAGTCTATTGCATGTATAGTATCTGATATTTCTATAAAATTGATTCATCATATTTCTGCATTCATTTGACTTATGACTAACCTTATGAAAATTAAAACACTTACCTAAGAAATATGGACCACTTTGATTCATTCTACTTCTACATTGAGTAGCCATGTGTCTGAATTTATTACAACTAAAATAGTATCCATTAAATCTCTGAGCATTAGGTTTCCTTACTGGATACCTTCCATATTTGTTCATTTGATTTTCTTGTTTGAATCTCTTTTTCTCGGATTTGGAACTTTCTCCTTCTTCATATCCAAGACCTCGCTTGTCACAATGAGTCCTTTGACTGCTAATTAGTTCATCAAGCATGGCAGATCTAGCTTTGAACTTCTCTTTGTATTCATTTGCAACAACAAGTTCATTTTTGAGATCATCCATTTTCTTTTCAAGTGCCTCACTATTTTTATATTGTTCCAGTTCAACATCCAATCGACTGCGTAATTCAGATTTTTCTTTTAGGGATTGTGCTTAGTTCTCTTCATTCTTCTTTATGTCTTCAATCTCCTTGGTCATCTTCATCATGATATATTCCATCTCATGCTTTAGGAATGTATTATCTTTGGTAAGCTTTTCATATTCTTCTATCTTTTCTTTCAAGGCTTGACTGAGTTTTTCTTCTTCAGTGCTCTTACTGTCACTCTGCTTAATCTGATCACAAAGTTCCTTTCTCTTCTATCTAGACTTATTGATTTTGTCTTTCAGAGACTCAATGAATTTGTCAGCATCTAAGAGGTTTGCTTTCAATTTATGAACTTTAGCCTTTGATTGATCAAGATCATCTAGGGCCACCAAAAGTTGTTGTTGAAGAGTGCTTGAATCCATTAGAACAACTCCCAAGATCTCCTCAAGTGATTAGAATTTTTTTCGAGGAACTAGCTCTGATACCAATTGTTGGAAACAAGCTACACTGAGAGGGGGGGGGGGGTGAATCAGTGTTGTGTAAAAATTAACTTTATAAACCTTTATCTTCAAAGCATTAAAAACATGAAGCAAATGAACACAACACCATAACACAAGGATTTTTACATGGAAACCCTATTAGGGTAAAAATCATGGTGGATAGCCAATCCACAAGTTAATCTGAGTATACTCAAATGAAGTTTACAAAAGGGGAATGCACTTGCATTCAGGCACGCTACCTAGAGCTCACTGCTCAAAGGGAAGGCTCACTGCCTTACAAAGAAAATTAGATTAAAACCATCTAAGATTTTGAACTGAGAAAAATAGCATCTACATATGCCCGATTACAATTCCGATTAAGCACAATATACAATATTTTGTCTTGCTGATTGATTCTACACTTCTGCTCTATTCTACTCACACTCACAATCCAAATTCTCTATACACAAGTGAAACTGCACATTATCGCTCTTCTACTCTATTCTAACTCACAAAACACATCAATACACAACTCATACATCATGCAAAATGATATGGAAGGTCTTATATATATATCCACAACATAAAATTCAATTACATTGTCGGCTTCAACAGAACACAAACATAATTACCATCATCGGTTAGATCCTTAATTAAATATTTATGCGCACCCTCCAAAGTTGGTTAAGGCATAGAGGGGACCCAAACAAAGATGTACAAACACAAAAATACTTAACCAATTTATTCTCATACATCTGTGACATAATACATTCATGAAGTTGACTCCAACACAAGAAAGACTGAGAATAAGCCAACTGGATCTACTAACTTCCACACGAATTGATACGAGCCACTGTGCTTTAGTAGTAACAAGGATAATATACCAAAAAACATTTCCTGATATGTGCAACATAAAATAATAACATGAAATATTCATACAGATCGATGAACAATGTGCTACCGAATACTCTATTCTTCCTGATTAATCTTCAATCTGCCTGTTGGTATGATTGAATGATAGTGTGCATATCTAATCATCAATTAGATTTTCCATCAATGAAAACATCAAGTGATACTGCAATGTCTCTTGCCAACATGGTTGAGAATGAAATGAATGCTAAAATCAAGTGCTTAAGATCTAATAGAGGAGGTGAGTTCAAATCAAGTGAGTTTAATGGATTTTGTGAAGAACATGGAATAAGGAGGCATCTATCTACTGCTATAACTCCTCAATAGAATGAGGTAGTGGAAAGAAAGAATAGTACTATTCAAGAGATGAAAAGGACCATGTTGATGGAAGAAAATTTTCCTAATGTTTATTGGAAAGAAGTAGTTCATACTGTAGTCTATATTCTTGACAGAATTTTATTAAGGCTTAACAACACTAAGACCCCATATGAGTTATGATATGGAAGACTGGAAATGATCAAGTATTTTAGAGTCTTTGGAAGAAAATGCTACATTAGAAGAGATGATTTTTTTTTGGGTGAGTTTGATTCAAGAGCTAATCAATGATTTTTTTTGGGATATTCATCTCAGAGTAAATCATACAAGTGCTACAACAAAATATTGGGAAGAATAGTTGAAAGTGAAAATGTTAAGGTTGATGACAATATACATTAGAATATGAATGAAATTGAGGATTGTGAATCTGATGCACCTCCTTTCTTAGAAGAATAATATGTTGAAGAGAAAGAAGAAATAATAGAAAAACATACTAGGAATCCTACCAAGTATGTTCAAAAGAATCATTCAAAGGATCAGATTATTAGAGATAATAATGGAGTGTTGACTAGGAGAAGGTTTGCAAAGACAAATGAATAAGTAAACTTTTGTTTGTTATCAAATATAGAACCAATTTTTTTTGCTGATGCTAGCAAAAATTAAGGATAAATACAAGTAATGGAAGAATAATTGAATCATATTGAAAAGAATCAGACTTGGGAAGTAGTTCATGTGTGTTTATTTATTTATCTTTCATTAGTATTGATTTATTTAAGTGTTTTTGCTCTATTCATAAGTTGTTGATCCTATTAAAAGTCTGAATTTGCATATTGTTGAAGGGTTTAAGATCTGAAGGGTTTAAGTTTTGATAGAAACTGAATCATCCCCCTCTTAGTATTTGGGTGTGTTCAATAATTGGTATCAAAGCCAATTTCCTCTTAAGAAGCTTAACCACTTGAGGAAAGGTCTGATATGGAATATGATGGATCTTAGAAGGTTCCTAGGTTTGATGGGACCAATTACACCTTTTTGAAGGTAAGAATGAAAGGCCATCTAAACTCTTTAGGGTTTGGTGTTTTGTAATTTGTCAAGGATGGTTATATTGCTCTTGTTTCTCCTCCAACATATACAACTAAGATTATATTGAATGAGAATAATTCTAAGGCTAACAATGCTATCTTGTGTGGGTTAGTTGATTCAAATTTTTTGAAGGTGATAAATTACAATTCTACTAAGGATGTCTAGGGAAAGCTTAGAAAAAATTATGAAGGAGATAATAAAGTGAAGCAATCCAAGATGAAAATCTTCAAGAGAAGATTTGAGACCCTAAGAATGAAAGAGAGTGAAGATATTTATAGTTATATGCTCTAGGTGGATGAAGTTTTTACTAGCATCAAAGGTCTTGGTGGAGAAGTGAAAGAAGATGAGATTGTGAAGAAGGTTCTGAGATCTTTCCCTAGATCTTATAGTCATAAGGTATTTTCTATTGAGGAGTATAAGGTATTGGATAAGTATTCAGTAGATGAAATGTTTGGTGCTCTCACAACCTTTGAAATGAGATAGTTTGACAAAAATGTTCTAAAGAAGGAATCGAAATTCATAACCAATAAAAATATAGAAGATGAAACAACTGACCAAAATGATGACTTTAATGAGATAGAGAAAAAATTTGTAAGAATGTTGAATAAAGCCACTGAAAAATACAAAGGTAAGTTACGTTTCAAGTGTTTTAATTGTGGGAGAATTGGTCATTTTTCTTCTAAATTTCCTTTTAAAGAATCAAAATATGGCAACAATATAGAGAAGTTCAAAATGAGTCTCTATTCCAAGAAGAGTAATTTTTCTTCAGAAGTTGATGACAATGATTCAAATGATGAAACCCTATTCATGGTTATGAAAAAAAAAGGATGATATTAGATAATGTAAGAAGTCTCATAGCATACAAGTTGATAAAGATAATGAAATATTAATGCTTTTGTGGACTTCGTTTCATGCAAAGGAAGAAGTAAATGCTTGGGTGATTGATAGTGGTTGATAAAACCACATGAATGGTGAAAAAGGAAGGTTCATTAGTCTTAAGGAGTGTAATGGTGGAGTTATTAAGTTTGGAGGTGATTCGTCAACACAAATTTGTGGAAAGGGTGCTATAACAATTGATGGAAAGAATAGGACTAAGGTCATCCTCTATGTCAAAGGATTGAAGCATAATATTCTCAGTGTCAGTTAGATGTACAATAAAGGATATAATATTACATTTCATTCTAGAGGTCATGAGATCAGGAAGGAAGGGTCCGCAAGATTAGTTACAAAAGGTACAAGGACAAATGGAAATGTCTATCATCTAAAAAAGGAAAATAGAATAATTTTCTTATTGAAGAAATTGGATGAGTGTTGGTTGTGGCACAAGAGAATGAGACACATAATTTTTTCCAATATAGTAAATATAAGCTTTACTCATGCAGTGAGAGATATGACTAAGATAACTAAGCCTACAAACACTTTATACAAAGAGTGTCAAATGGGAAAGCAGACAAATACAAGTTTCAAGAGCAAAGAGTGCTCTGGTACAATGCCATTGGAGTTGATTCACGTTGACCTACGAATAACTACAAAAACAAGGAGTCAAAAAGGTTAAAGGTATTTCATGTTGCTTATTGATGACTAGTCTAGAATGATAGGTTACATTTTTAAGAGAAAACTTAGAAACCCTTGATAAGTTTAAGATTTTCAAAGCAAAAGTTGAGAATGAAATGGATGCTAAGATCAAATGCTTAAGGTTAGATAGAGGAGGTGAATTTACTTCAAATGATTTTGAAAATTTTTGTGAAGATAATGGTATTAGGAGACATATGTCTACTCCTAGGACCCCTCAACAAAGTGGGGTAGTGGAAAGGAAGAATAAGATCGTGTAAGAGATGGCTAGGGCTATGTTGAAAGATGTTGATCTGTCTGATATGTATTGGAAGGAAGTAGTTCACACTACTATCTATTTTCTTAATAGAGTATAGTTGAGGGTCAATAGCACTAAGAAACCTTATGAGCTATGGTATGGAAGGCCTCCTACTGTTAGATACTTCAAAAACTTTGGCAAAAAATATTACATCAGGATAGATGAAGAAGATATTGGAAATTTTGCTTCAAGGTGTGATGAAGGGATGTTTCTTGGTTCCTCAACTACGAGCAAGGCCTATAGATGCTACAACAAAATATTGGGAAAGATTATTGAAATTACAAATGTTAAGGTAGATGAATATTTGTGTCAGATCTCACAAGAACCATAGGTTTGTAGATCTAATATACTTCCCTGCTTTGAAGAAGAAGAAGAGAAAGAAGAGAAGAAACAAGAATCATAAAAGGTTCCTAAGACTCTAGAAAAGTACATTAAGAAGAATCATTCTATTAATCATATCATTGGTGATAAAAATGAGGGTGTGCTAACTAGGAGAAGGTTTGCAAAAGAAAGTGAGCCATTAAATTTGTGTTTACTGTCAAAGGTAAAACCCAAGAACATCGTTGATGCTAGAAAAGATGAAGGTTGGTTGAAGGCAATGGAAGAAGAATTGAATCATATAGAGAAGAATATGACATGGGATTTGGTTCCCAGACTAGATGATAAAAATGTTATAGGAACAAAGTGGGTACTCCAGAGAAAACTAGATGAAGATGGTGAAGTTATGAGAAACAAAGAAATATTGGTGTGTAAAGGTTATTCACAAGTTGAAGGTGTTTATTTTGAGGAGAATTTTTCTCTAGTAGCCAGAATGGAGGTAATAAAGATGTTTCTTAATTTTGTTACTCACAATAATTTCAAGTCTATTAGATGGATGTCAAGTCAGCCTTCTTGAATGGTGATCTAGATGAAGAAGTCTACATTGAGCAACTAGATGGTTTCTAGCTATTAGAAGATCTAAACATGGTATGCAGACTCAAGAGATATTTGCATAGACTCAGGCAAGCTCCTAGAGCTTGGTATGCTTGGTTGGATAAGTAATTACTTTATAAAGGATTCAAGAAAGGTGCTGTATATAGTAATCTTTACATTAAGGTTGATGAAGATAATATTTTTATAATTGTTGTACATGTTGATGGAATCATCTTTGATGGAGATGATAATATGTGCAAGAGGTTTGTAGAAGATAAATAAAAAGAGTTTGAGATGTCTATGATTGGTGAGTTGTCTTTCTTCCTTGGGCTTCAGATTGTTCAACTAGATGATGGTATCTTTATTTCTCAAGCTAAGTATGTCAAAGAGATGTTGAAGAAGTTTAGCATTAAGGATTCTAAAATAGTAAGTACTCATATGGTTACTAGTTGTTACTTGAGCAAGATTGATGAGTCTCCTAAGGTTGATCAAACTCTTTCTAGGTCTATTATTGGAGTATTTTTGTACTTGACTGCTTCTAGACTTGATATTATGCATACTATATGTTTGGTTGCCAAATATCAATTTAATCCTAAGCAGACTCATGAGAAGGTAGTAAAAATAATATTCACATATTTGAAGGGAACTTCAGATTATGGTTTGTGGTGTAAGAAAGATGATAAATTTTTTGAGTGCTTATACTGATGTTGATTGGGAAAGATGCATGGATGACCAGAGAAGCACCAATGGAAGTGTATTCTTGTTAGGAGATAGGTTGGTCTCTTGGTTTAGTAAGAAGTGGTACTCAGTGTACTTATCCACAAAAAAAGCTAAGTATATTATTGCACCATCTTGTTGCACCTAGGTACTTTGGATGAAGCATACTCTAAAGGATATTAAGGTGGTCTATGATGAACCCATTCCCATATTTTGTGATAATACTAGTGAAATTAAAATTTCTAAGAATCTGGTGATGCATTCAAAGACCAAACAAATTTCTATCCAGTATCACTTTCTAAGGGAGAAGATTGTAGAATAAGAAGTTATATTGGAATATATTCCTATTAAGGATTATATTGTAGACATCTTCACTAAGGTGGTTTCAAAGGATACCTTTGAGTATCTCCGACAAAAGTTAGGAGTTATTTCCCCTCCTTTTTCCAACTAGATGCATAGATGGTGCATCTATCTAGGGGAGAAATTCATGTCGTATCCTTTTCTCCTAGATTGATGTGTGCTACCTCTCAGGGGGAGTAGGTAGTTGGCTGGTTATTGGTGATAGGGGAGCATGTATAGTTGTTTGAAGAAGTGTTGTTGGTCAAATGGGGAGAATGTGTTGATGATTCAAGTGAAGATATTTTTCCCCTTTGTCCTTGATGTCAAAGGGGTGGAATGTGTAGGTGTGTGTTTCCATCAATGCTAAATGGAGAGATTGTTAGCATTGGTTATCATTGATGTCAACACTTGGGAATATTGTTACACACATGTTTATGAGATTGTTGAACGTTTTTGGTGTTATTTTTCATTGATGTCAACACTCAGTTAGGGTTGTCATTGATGTTGTGCTAATAGTGGAGTTACTGATGTTCATGTTTTGATATAGTTATACCTTGTTTGGATGAGTTGTTGATGTTCATGGTTGGGTGGCATGCCTTTTTTTGATGCATTGTTGATGTTCATGGTTGGATTCCATTTCCTTTTTAATGATGTTAGAGTTGTATTGTGTATGGTTGTTGATAACAAAGATGATATCATGATGATATATTAAGATGAGGATTAGAAGCATTAAGATGACGATTAGAAGTAATGCTAGAGTTGGAGAGATATTTTTGATGATCTCTATTATGTTGTATGCTCTCTCCTATTGTTCTTGGGGAAGAATGTGTTGTTGCAAGGAATTTTTGGTTTTTGCATGTTGGTGAAAGTTTCTACTATAGGAAGTTTTGTTGAAGACTCTTTGGGAGAATTATTTGCATTCCTCCACCTTTGAAGATATGGACTTGTAGTTTGGGTTTCAGTGTTTATGTTTTGTGGATATTTCACTCCTATTTTTTGGTCACCAATGTTGTTGAGGAGGTTTCTAGTATTTGCAGTGTATTGTCAATTTTGTTGGTTGTATGGACTGGTTCAAAAAATGATCTACATTTCTCTGCATTGATGATTCTACTCTTGTGGCTTAGTCAAAATTATCTCAATGTTTGTGCAGTATCTCAATTTAGTTTTCATGTAATAAAGTGTTCCACAAGTTGGTTTATTAATGTTTCATATCATGTTTGTGTATTTTGTGCTTCTAGGATGAAGTGTTCTATATTTGTTTGGTTTGTGGTGGTTGCTTGTGGTATGACAATGTGAAAGAAGTATCTGGAAGTGTTTATGGATGTTCATAGAACATCTCTTTGTGGTTTGCATGTCAATGATTGATCTTTTCAATGTTGCATATTATTTTGAATTGGTTTTTTGGGAAATTTATGGATTTCTAGATGACAAGGAATATTTTCTTGGTTGCATTATGTGCTTGGGGGTTTGCACTAGACTTTGAGGTTGTGTTAAGATTTATTTGGGTCTTGGCCTATCTTGTTGAGAACCGCATTGAGTAATTTTAGTTGAAGATGTGTTTTTGGGCCGATTGGTATTTTGCTACATGTTTACTTATTGTCAAATTAGGTTGATGTGCACCAACATATGTGTTGTTTGGGATCAAATTGAAAGATGCAATAAGTTGTTATTTAGTCCTCTCTATCTCTCGCATAGGACTGCGTTATGTTTTTGTGGCCGACTTGTTGAGGTCATTGTTTATCCTCTATTCTGGCCAACCTAATTGATGTTTTTAGATCTTGTAGATGATATAAATGAAGGGAAATTTTAGTTTCATGTTGTTGGTGAGTGGTTTTATGTGTGAGTATGGAATGGAGTAGTGAGTTATGGAAAAGAAAAGAGAAATGAGCTTTAGTGCCTTAGTCAACAAAGTGTACTTTTCACATATGTTGTATTCATATTTATATGTATCATACTATCAAACAACGAGTCTCTTTAGTAGGTAATTGTAATTTGTATCTTTCCATGAGGTTTTACTCCTTAGTACTACAAGTCCTTTGTATCTTGACCTAAGGTTGTGCACCTTAGGCTACAATTCTTTTAGGGAGCAGTGTGCTTGCTTAAGCAATGAGCCTTAAAACAAATTGTAATTTTGTAAGTAGTGAGCTTCCTATATTGAGAGATTTATCTCCATGGTTTTTCCCTCCTTGGGTTTTCCATGTAAATTTGGTGTTATCTTGTGCATGTGTGTTTATTTATTTATCTTTCATTATTATTAAATTTTTTAAGTGTTGTTGATCTATTCATAAGTTGTTGAACTTGTTAAAAGTTTGAATTTGCATATTGCTAAATGGTTTAAGATCTTAAGGGTTTAAGTTTTTATAGATATTGATTCACCCCCCTCAGTATCTAGGTGTGTTTAACAGTTCCAAGGTTTGCAGACAAAAATGTGATAGGGACAAAGTGGGTTTTCAGAAATAAGTTGAATGAAGATGGAGAGGTTGTAAGAAAGAAAGAAAGACTAGTATGTAAAGTCTATTCATAGGTAGAAAGAATTTATTTTGAGGAGACTCTTTCTCTAGTATCGAGAATAGAAGAAATTAGAACGTTTCTTGCCTTTTCAGCCCACAAGGACCTCAAAGTATATTAGATAGATGTAAAATCAACCTTCCTAAATGGAGATTTGGAAGAAGTCTACATAGAGCAGCCTAATGGAGTTTGATTATTATAAGACCCAAACATGGTGTGTAGACTCAAAAAAGAATTATATAGTCTCAAACAAGCTCCTAGGGCATGGTATGCAATATTGGACAACTACTTGCTTCAACAAGGTTCCAAGAAAGGTGCCATATATAGTAATCTTTACTTCAAGATTGAGGATGAAATAATTTTGATAGTTGTTGTATATGTTGATGATATAATCTTTGGTGGAAATGATAAAATGTGCAAGAATTTTGCTGAAGAAATGTAGAATGAATTTGAAATATCTATGATAAGTGAGTTATCCTTCTTTCTTGGTCTTCAAATTACTTAGCTAGATAATGGTATCTTTATTTCTCAAGAAAAATATATCAAAGAGATGTTGAAGAAGTTTGGTATAGAGGATTGCAAGCCTATGAGTACTCCTATGGTAACTAGTTGTCATTTGAGAAAAGATGACGAGTCTCCCCTGGCTGATGAGACTCTATAGATCTATGATTGGAATCTTGTTGTACTTAACTGCTTCAATACCTAATATTATACATGCGGTATATTTGGTTGCAATATTTAAAGCTAATCCTAAAGAAACTCATGTGAAGGCAGTCAAGAGGATCTTTAGATATCTAAAAAGCACTCTGAATTATGGATTATGGTATCTAAAAGGTAATGAATTTGATCTGAATGTATATACTAATGCTAACTAGGTTGGTTGTGTTGATGATAGAAGAAATACCAGTGGTGGCACTTTCTTTTTAGGAAATAGGTTGGTTTCATGGCACAATAAGAAGCAAGATTTAGCATCTTTTTCAACAACAAAAGAAAAGTATATTGTTATAGAATCTTTGTGTACTCAAGTGTAATGGATGAAGCAAACATTCAAGGATATCAAGATAAAGTATGATGAACCCATTCATATTCTATGTGATAACACAAGTGCTATCAATATTTCAAAGAATCTGATGATGCATTCTAGAACCAAGCACATATAAATTAGGTATCACTTTTTGAGAGAGAAGGTTGCAAATAAAGAAGTAAAGTTGGAGTATGTATCTACAAATGATCAGGTTATATAAATTTTCACAAAGGAACTTTCAAAGGATACATTAGAATATCTCAGATAGAATTTAGGGGTAAGTTCCCCTCCTTTTTCTTGCTAGATGCTAGTGTGTGCATGTATCCAATGGGAGTAATTAAAGTCATATATTTATTCTTGGACTTATGGGAGGTACCTCTCAAGGGGAGAAGGTAGTGGTTTTTGCTGACAGGGGGAGATTGTAAGTTGTTTCAAGGAGAGATTGTAAAAAGGGGGAGTTTGTTTTCCCTTTTTCCTTGATGTCAAAGGGGGAGAGATTGAGGGGGATAGACTATGCACCAAAGTGGTGTGAGGATGGTATTTCCATCAATGAAAATGGGGGAGATTATTGCATTTTGGTTGCCATTAATGTTAAAATTTCATTGGAGTATGTTGCAATCTAACTGTTTGGTTGTCAGAGTCTCTGAGAAATGCTCTACATTTCTCTATTAATGATGTTTTACCCTTGCAATTTTGTGGATAGATTCATGGTGTGTCAAGGCATGTGTGATCCAATTTTCAAGTCCTTTGGGTTACCAAATTTAGGTTTTTTTGAAAGTGACAGTTTGAAGACTATGTTGATTCTATGAGGATGTTCTTAGATGTGAAAATATTGGCTCTACAAATCTTCACATTTACAAATAAGGTTGTGTGGATCAGAAGTTAAGTTCATTGTGATGTGAAGGTGTTATATCCAAAGTTTCATGTCAATAATAATTTCAAAAAGAAAGTTAAAAGTGACAAAGTGCAGGACTGTATTATCCAACAACTAGTTTTAATGTCTATCTAATTGTGCTAGTAGAAGGTTGTGGATTCTTGTTGTATGATTTTGTGTGGACACTCAACGTGTCTTATAGTTTCTTTGGTTTGAAGCACATGTAGATATTTCTTGTTTCTAGTATCGCACATATGTCTCAAGTTATTTTGTGAAGTCATGTTCATGTTGAGGTCGACTAAGATATGTTAATGGTGTGTGCCACAAGTTCAAGATTTTGTAGAGCTTATGGAGTGTTTGAAGGTGTTGTATGGCTTATGCCAACTCATCTAGGAAAATCACAATTAATTTTTTATCATTTTTATGTATCGCCAATGGTTGTGAAGGTTGACATGCTACAAGTTACATGTTTTCTCGCTTATGGATGACCTATTTTTCTTTTGCAAAGTGTGTGGATGATGTTTTAAAGAAGTTAAAATATGCGAAGATTGTTTGGGTCTAGGTTAAGCATGTTTTAGGATTCGCAAGGCGTGTTCCTCTTCTTGGTGTTTCATGTAGCCTTTTGAGTCTTTCCCTCTACATGTTTTATGTTGATTGTTTTATCTTTGGCTGACTTGGAGATGTAATATTGTTTTCTTTTTGGATGTCACGAGGCATAATCTTGATGTAATATCTTGTATAAACTGTAAATCTAGTTGGCCTAGGGAAAATTGTGATGTGATGCATTATGACAAGTATGTAAGATACTGAAAGAGAAAGAGAAAAAGTGGTAGATCCTATCTAGTTTCATCTTGATCATATCTTTGTGACAAAAGGAAAGAGAGGAAGTGTTCTTAATTTTTTGTTGGAGGTAGTGAGACGAAGGCAAAATTTCTTGATTTCTAAAAGTAGTGAGCTAGTAAGAAACTAAGAAGACATTTGAAGAAGCGACAAAGAAAAATTACAATCATCAAAAAATAATTGATAAAGCAAATTACAATCATAAAAAGAGAAGTGACAAAGCAAAATTGCAATCATCAAAAGGAGAGATAAATTGTCAGTTTCAGACAGTGGAAGGACTATCATTCTAGAATCATTGCTGAGTGTGTGCTCAAATAAAGGATTTGTAGCTTTCTTGGTTGTAGCCCTAAAAACGTGTTATCAGGGAGTTGTAGCTTCCTTGGGAGTGACCCTAAAACTTGTAATCAAGGAGTTGTAACTTCCTAGCAAATTTTCTCACTATTGTTTTCCCTTGTGGGGTTTTCCATTTATATCTGGTGTTGTGCTGTGCATTTTCTTCATCTTTCATGTTTTTGTTTATGCAGTAGAGTTTGAAGTATTTTTTCTTTTTAGAGGGTTTGAGATTTCCTAGAATATTGATTCACCCCCCTCTCAGTATTTTGATGTGTTCAACAAGGGCATCCAATTTTTGACATTATAGATAAGCCAAGTTCCTAATTTAAATATGTATAAGGCTGATATAATGGTTTGTATTTCCAATTAAATTTATACTTAATATAGGTAAAGTTCATAAGCACACAAAAATTAAATATGAGGATAGTATTAACTTCAAAGGTGGACTTGACTTAAATTAGATTGAATGAAAGATGATGAGTTATTGGTGAGATTGACTAAGATTTAGTTTGAATAATTGGATGTGGAATAAAAGGGGATGAGAATTAGGATGATACTAGGATGGGAATCTACATGATAGGTTTGGACTTAGAATTTGGTTTGTGATGTTGGAATGTTGATGTGGAATAAAAGGGGACATGGATTAGGATGATGATATGATGAGAATATAGATGATAATTTTTTGGATTTAGAAGTTGGGTTGGTAGTTTGATTGGAATTAGATTAACTAGGGTTGTAATTGAAGACCTAGGATTAATTATGAAAGAAGATGAGATTATGATGAAAATTAGGATATGCTTTGAAGGAATGTGATGAAAATTGGAAAATTAAATTGTGTGGATTTGGGGTATGGTCAAATAAGGATGCTTAGTTGATGATAATTTTTTTCCTAATGCATATGAAGATTGGATTTATGGGGTAGCTGTATGTTTTGATAAAAAATTATAGTGCATAATTAATTAGAGAAAAAAAAAAAAGAACAAAATACATAGATTTAGGTGGAAAATCTGGTAAAATTATACCAGGAAAAACCATGGGCAAAGATCTTTCAATTTTATTTCTCAAGAATAATTCAAAGTTAAAAAAACCATCACAATGTACAAAAATAATGACTTTGAAATGCATAAAATATTTGAGTTGTATAGTCCTTTTTGAAAAAAACTTTCAAAAAATGGAAAGTACGACTCATGCAACTACATTTTAGACATTTTTCAAAATTACAATTAGTAGTAAGTCCCAAGAAATTTTTTGAGCTTCATCAAAAAACATATTCAACATAGCAGGGGAATACAATAGCCCCTCTGCAACCCCCCATTGGGCCTCCAACTGTGCTAGACACATACCTGAGTAGACTACCAAGGTACTCAATATCGACTATTTCTCATTGCTGAAATACCTATAAAATTGACTTCAAATGTCAGTGTTGGCTTATAGGAGATGGTTGATGTCTAAACAAAAAGAGAAAAAACCTAAAAAATATTCAAATAAAGATAAATATTTTATGTTTTTAATAATTTGTAATTTGGTTTAAATGTTAGAATATATATGGTATTTACAACACTCAATAAAGAAGACACATTAGAAATCCTAAATTATTTAATTAAAAGGGACGCACTTTGACTGTAAGCCCACCAATATGTATTTTCCAAGTGTGATGTGTAAGTCCTATGTTGGGAAGCTAATTTATTTTGGTCACCCAAGATCATTCATAATGTGGTGAAGGGAGAGCATACGCCACATACACATTAATTTTTGGGGACACGAGGTGAGTAACTTCCAAAGGCTAATCATTTGTGGATGCAATATAACAAAGAACACTCAAAAGGTCTTGTACAAGTTCTCTAAGGTATCCTCAATATACCTAAAAGAAAATGAGGCTTAAATCTATGATCTAGAGCCTATCTAGAAAAATATGAGAAAATAACAAGTAATTATCCCTTTACCTTGTGTCTTGATGAACAAGGGCCCCAAGGTTGTGCCAAAAATGATGTGAATTATTTTAGCTACAAATTTCATTCTCCAACCATTATATATCCTACCAAAACATGTGGTTGAGGTCATCCTCTAGGGTTATGAAATCTCTAAAGAAACCTCCTAAAAATAAATTTAGAAAAAAGTGTGTTTTGGATTCTCAATATCACGCAAGTATTGAGAGAAGAGCATACACACCCCGCTCCTTTAGGATTAAATAAATTTATAATTTTGAATATCCAAGTCAAAATGAATACTATATTTTAATCCAAATTACAATGATGATTGGACAAAAAAGGAAGCAAAAACATATTAAATTAAAAATGATTTATAAAATATCTTCAACAAAATGTCCAACAAGACCACAATATTAGTAGTTTTTTAGCAAATGTCTTGGTGAAGTATGATTTTCTTATAAATCGTTGATTAATAATTTTGGAAATTTTTTCTTTGATAGGCGTCCCATGCACAAAATGTTTGTGTTTTATTTTGCAATAACATATAAATATTCTACAAGAATATGCAAATACATGCAACTCCATGCAAGCTTTCTATTATAATATGTGTATGACCTAGAAAATGATTAGGAAAACTAATAAATGGAAACAAACAATCATAATACATAATCAAATTTAAAAAAAGTTCATATCAATGAAGTATAAAAGAATCACATAAAGCTAAAACCATAAACCTACGTGAATCACAATAGCATAAAGCACTTAAGATACTGGTATAGTTTCTCTGCAACGATCTGGGAGAGATAGAAAATTGATGAATGACAGGTTTGTTTTATAGATTG
Source organism: Sequoiadendron giganteum (assembly GCA_007115665.2). Classification (NCBI taxonomy): domain Eukaryota; kingdom Viridiplantae; phylum Streptophyta; class Pinopsida; order Cupressales; family Cupressaceae; genus Sequoiadendron; species Sequoiadendron giganteum. The sequence goes on from CM021102.1 coordinate 516,159,617, forward strand.
CGTGATATCGATCAATGGTTGAGATCTGGTGAGAGGCTGAGCAGATCAATGGATGAGAATCCATGAGAGGAATTGATGGATAGTTAACTGGCTACACGATCTTAGCTATGAAATGAGTGTAAGAGGTAGTGAAGTAGATTGATTGATCAAAGAAGTGGAAGTGACTGTGAGCCAGATATGATAGATTTATTAGAAGATTAATTTGATTGAGTGAACTTAGAGTGAATGGGAGTTGACTGGTGAGGTGGAAATACATGAGTAATTAAAAATTAATTAATTAATTAAATTATTATTGACATGTGCAAATGTGGAAATAAATAAAAGAAATAACTTTAATTATTTTAGAAGAGGATAATGTTGAGATGAATAATTGGATAAATTAAATAATTATATAATTTGAGAAGTGGGAAATGGAAAATTAATTAATTAATTAAACTTGGAAAGAGGAATAATTAGTAAGTCAATTAAATATTAAAATTATTTAATTAAATACATAAGACATATTAATGATACCCAATGATGGAAAATAATGATGTTTTGGAAGAAATATGTTAGTCAAATTTAGGTGTCTACATTATTCCCCTCTTTGAGACAATGCATTTTTATAGCATTGTTTCAAAGAAAGTATGAAAAAATTGTGATGGCATGCCCAATTAAATGAAGAAATGAATAAATGAAGGTAGAATTCCCCCTTGAGAGGTTGGCATAAGAATTAAATTTTTAAGTCAAAATCTCAAAATGGGTTGGATAGATGTGATAGAGGTGAAGAAAATGGAAAGATTAGGATAAGAAAGATATGGATGAGGAAGGTGGGGTGAGAGGAGGTAATGAGATTGTGGGTTAATATGGTGGAAGATAGTGATGAGATGGTTATTGTTGATCAATATCACATAATTGGATGGATAATGAATGAGATGAAATAGATATAAATGAGATAGATGAATGGAAATAGATTGATGTGGATAGATATTGATAGATAGTGTTCTTTCTATTTTGTTCTTTTTTATCATCATAGAGCTTATTTTGATAAATAGATATATGCACACCAAATTGAGACAAACCTTGGTGACTTTGTTATCCTTTTCATGGACATTGACATTGCAAACAAGAAGTATTGTCCTTATTCATACCAGACATAATAAAACCTTGCTAGAATATGTGAGGGAAATTATTTTATATCAAAATATCCCTAGTGCAAAAAGGTATTAAATGAACTTATATACAAAGGAAGTTTGTTAATGTTGGAATTGATTTTGAAACACACAAGGAATGTACATGCCCTAGTAGTGCAACAAGAACAATCCACAAACATTCCATATGAAAGTAATGACTTTGCCCCATTCTTTCTCCTCTAATCTCATGGAGATATCCTTGAGTAGTATAGGAATATGACAATAAGACAAATCAAGCAATAAAAATACTCACTGACCAAACAAATCAATAACCATTAGATTTTCTTGTCAATAAATATTTACTCAAGATGGATAAATTTCCATTGTAGGAAGTATGCATCTGTTAAGGCATGATAGTTTTGATAAGATGTTTAAATATGATTTGGAAATAGATCTATTATCACTAAGATTTGCACCCGGTTGAATTTAGAATTCAACAATCTAGTGAAACATGGGAATGATCCCAAGGTGTGGATACCTTAAATGAGACCAAACCTCCAGAGAATGTCGACTTCCTAATGGCTATCACCTAAACTATTCAATGACGAGGAAAAGGGAAGAAGGATATGCATGAACTAAAAAGCTAGTACTCAAAACTAAGGTGATACACCAAAAACTATAATGGACCTATAAAGTTTCTTGTACACACAATTCAAATTGACCAATAAGCTCAGTATGCACAACTCAAAAATCTTATATGTTTTGCATAAATATTTCATGAGAAGACCAATTCACTCAATTCAAAAGGGAAAAGAAAACTTTCATAGTTTGAATTATTTGCAATACAATACAACTCACATCCTGCAAAAACATATGTATTTATGCATAAAGGTGATGCTAATGAGACACTATAACAAGGAATATGATAACTTCACATGAAATGGTATCAATCATCGAATTCACACAATAAAATAGAAGATGAGAAGGAAAAATTCTTATCTTTATTGATTCTCAAGGTGCAATATGTTGTACATGACTGTAAATGAGTTACAAGACTTTCTCCTCCCAAGGACTTCAAAATGAGTAACAAAACAAAAAAAAACATAAGTTAGAACTAACTCAAAAATGAGTTACAAAAGAAATATATCCATCCAGTCCAAGTAGTTCCACCAAAGAAGGTTCTAGAAACCTCATTTTCATAAGCCTCTAAAAAGCCTAAAATCTAGCATGCAAATATTCATAAAAAAGGCTCCAAATGGGTGAAAATGTCAAATTTGACTTCATCAAACATGAAGGCATACAAAGAAGCTCCAAGATGCTCTCCTAAGCTCATAAATGAGTCAAAACTACTCCTATATCTTTGAAATGTGTTGAAAACTCCTTTTCAACCTCCCTAGATACTCTCCTCATGTTTGCAAACTAAAAATAACTTCTCCCATATTCTCTCCAAGATCATAACTCAGAGCACATATTTTCTCCCTTATTATCATGCATTGGAAACTAAAATTATTCTTGCATCAAAAGAACACTTAAGTCAAAAATGATTTATAAAGCATCATTAAGACTTAGTGTCTCACAATTTTTAAATACCATGAAAAAATAAAAAGCAATAACTATAAGTCTTTAAAAGACTTTCATTAAAGATAAATCACTAGGGAATAAGACTAAGAGTCTTAGCCCTCAACTTTAATTAATTTCACATCACATTTTTAACCCAATGACACAAAATTCCATGTCTTCATCAACACCTCATAGGGTTTTAACCGTAAAACAAAAAGAAAAAAAGAATGAAACTTCATCTCATTTTGTATCGAAGCTTCAGGAAGAAGCTTGATAGCCGCCATCAGAGGGTTTTCTAGAAAACTTCATAGGTCTTGAATGGAGAGTTCTATACTTGGTTAAGTTTTGATAAATGAAATTTTTGCATCTTCCTTTTCATTTTTTAAGAAAATAGTGCTCAAACTCAAGCCATTTTTTGTAGATTTCCTTTTTGTTTAATGACCACCATGAATTTTATTTCTCTATTCTTCAATTTCCTTGAATAAAACCAATGAGGGTCTTTTATCTCAAATTTCAAGGAATATAAGGGTTAATAAAACTTGTGGTCCTTATCTATGGAAATTTTGCACACCTCCATACTCTGTGTTTCTTACTTAGATTTTGAACCTACGATCGCTTCATTCTGGGTAATTTGTTTTTATGTTGCAGATATTAAGGCTCCTATACATTCATGTACCTTCTGTAAATATATGAAAGAAAAATGGCCATAGCCACAAGCTTCTATGTAGGCCTTCTGGAAGCATCTTTCACTTTCTATTTCGTGGCTATGAGTCTTTGTAAAAACTCGGGGGCTCCTTTCCATTCTTTCCAGTAGATATATTTTTTTGATGTAAAAAACTTGGATGTGATAACACCATGGAAAATTATAATATGAATGAGATTTCCTGAAAGGACGATTTATTGAAACAAGGGCTATCTCAGCCAACCTTTCCATGAGAAATGTTTCCTTATAAAGAAACTTAATCTTGCAAAAGATTTGAAACCCTTGCACAATATAGGTATAATTCAAGGGCCCAATGCATCTCTTCCATTCCTTCATAAAATGACCCTTTCACTAACTGTAGGCCATGGCCATTCAAAGTCTCACATTACTAATTTTATTGCTTTCAATCGAGGGTTTGAATCCTCCCTCATGGCCCGGTCCTTGAATTAGTATTTCTAATTTTGCATTCTCTGTGTCTGCATTCTTTAGAGGTTGTAGCTTCATGCTCTTATATTGCACACCCACATTGACTATGCATTAGTCTTGCATGATGTCTTAATGAATATACTTCCTCCAAATTTATGATCCTTTAATGAAATGATGACCACAAGAATATGTTAATTGTTTCAAATTGGTAACTACCTTTTGAAGGAAACATGGCACTTAGAACAGGAACCACCTAACCTCATTGATAGAGATTATTATTGAAAAATATTAGTATGACCAATGTGTTAGGTATTCTCCAAGATTGGCCTCTGGTCTTATCTTTGCTTTGACCATCAATTGTCATTTTGTTTCTTTGCATATCTAGGTTTAAAGGTTAGATTGATCCCTACAAATTGTAAACTATAAAGAGGAAAATTTGATTGTTTAATTTCACTAGATTAGCACTGCCTCCTGCCTTGTAATACTCTTGATCATTTTATGAAATGACTATCCTCATAAGTTGATGAGACCACCTGAAAAAAACAACAAAAGAGGTATCCTTGATTGAGTTTTTCTTTAGTTACAATACTCTGTGATGAAGAAATAGTGTCCTCTAATAATGAAAAGTCATTATGACATTTATGTTTCATCAATAAGTTAATGTTGTCATTAAAGTTGAGCATAAGTATTAGACATTACACTAAACTGTTCCTGTAGCTTGTATTGCACAAACTATCTTTCTCCCTTATCTTGCTCAATGGCTACCTTGAGACAGTTGTAAAATTTCCATATGAATCTTATGCATTATAAAATAACTTCACGATGCATAGTACAACTTCCTACTCACTGTTCTTGTAGCTGCTCCTTGACATTTTGTACTACATAACCTCAGGACATTTGTATTCCTATTCTACCATAATGAGACCTTGAATCATCATGCACATGAATTATTGATGATTGATGGCAATATCGTATCATTGCCTCTAATTATTCTATTATCTTTTTGATCCCTCATAAAGTGAATATTTTTCATTTATGATAGAGAGGACTATCAACTCACTATCATAGGTGAGAGATATTTACTCAAAGAAAAAAGACATGATGATTTATACTCTCACCCCTTTGAATGAACAAAGGGAAACAACATGCTAGGCTCAACCCTCATGGGAGCCATATTCTATCCCACATGTTGGTATTGAATGAATTTAAACAACAAAAATACTTTTCCTATACCTACACATGAATCAAACAAGTTAGAAAAATAAATGCATATTTTGGATGTGTTTGATGACTTTCTATTTTCTAGGACATCCAAGGTGTGCATACTTGTTTAATGTGCTAGAAGATCAATTTATATGTTCATGGGTGTTTCTGCATGTAATGTTAGAGACCTTCATTTCTCTAACAATATTTAATCATTATGATGCAGGAACTTGGAGCAAGGAGCTAAGGAGGACACAAGGAAAGTCGAGACAAAAGTGGAAGCAAGGCAACTCAGATTGAACCAGTCATTTAGGCAATGACTGGCCTCTTTCCTTATATGCGCATTTTATTTTATTTATCCATCAATGTATAAAATTTTCTTCTTTACATTGAACAAGTTAGTCTCATGCTTGTATGAGACAATTATGCACTTTGGTATCAATAAAGATTACCTTTTCAGAAAAGATTTGTGTGAATCCTTCCTATGTTATATGTACTTGTATAAATGCAATGATTTGTTACTTTAATCTTGTAATCTTCTTATTTTTCTATTTATCCAATTGAATGTAATATAGGAAAGATTATAAAATGTACCTTTCTCTTAGTTTTAACACAATCAATAAAGATCACTAAGCTTGTGAGGGGAAATGGGCTTTGTGAGAAACTTGATTCCAAGCCTGAAAGTGATTTGGAAACAAGGAAGGAAATAGTTCTAGTTACAACTGATGATCCTATAGATGCTACACCAACAACAGGTACAAGTTGCCTACAAGACATGACTCACTTCTTGCACACTGGTGAGTGTCCACCAGGTTTAGATAGAGCTAAAAGAAGATATTTTAGACTACAGTCTATTCCTTATGTGCTAGTTGATGATAGCCTGTTTAGAAAATATTTTGGTGTTCTTTTAAGGTGTATTAACCATGATCAGATTAACAAAGTGCTTCATGAGTTCCATGATGGAATTGTTGGGGGCCATTTTGCCCCAACAACAAACTACATGGAAAATAATGAGAGCTGGATACTATTGGCCAAGCTTGTTTAAAGATGCCCATGCCCGGGCCCAAAAATGTGTTAAATGTGTTGTTTTTGCATGCAAGGAGAGGCTGCCAGCCTTACCCTTGCAACCAATTCAGGTGGAACAACCCTTCATGAGATGGGGAATTGGCAACATTTCTCATGGAAAGGTTGGTTGAGATAGCCATGTTGGCAAAACAAGGATAGACAACTAAGAGGGGGGTGGGTGAATCAGTTGTCACAAAATTTAATACTTATTCAACCATGTTAACCTTTAATCTTAGATCTGATAATTAACAGTGAAAGCATGAATCAAAAACACATCAACACCAATATTTTATATGTGGAAACCCTATTAGGGAAAAAACCATAGTGGATGTTAGTTCACAAGATTATAACCTATTGGAAGTATAATAATAGATGAATAAGTAATGCACATGCATTCAGACACACTACCCAAAGCTCACTTATCAAAAGGGAAGGCTCACTTCCTTACATAAAACAATCAGATTAAATCCATTTGATGAGGTTGACCTGAGAAATTAGCTTCTACAAAAGCCTGATGACAATTTTGATTAGGCACATTAACACTTCTTCACACTATGCTCAATCTTCTTCACACTCTGCTATGAAATTGAATGATCTGATATTTATTTGCATATTTTGCATTCACACTTCACATACATTCACCAAGAATACTTCAGAATGAGGAAACAATCACTCTTATATATCCTCTACATGAATTTACATAAACAACTCTGTCAGCCACAAATAAAGAATAAATGAATTACAAACCGCCGGACCAATTCATGAACAAATCTCAATGCGTACCAACTTAAGTCAGTCACAAAATAATGAAGACCTAAATCAACATCCTCGAATATGCCAAGCATTCAAAAATTAATCCACAAAGATCTGCAACACACTACCACCATCATGTCAGCCAAGAACATGAAAAACTCGAACACAAAAAGGAAAATATTCAATCACGAGCACATCGATCAACACAGACATACCACAATAACAGAGAATGATCTAAAACCATCACTAAACATCACAGTAGCATACAAAACAACTTAATTTACCAAAAATGAATTATCTTCTTCTAGAAACACCTGCTACGGTAACATAATAACTGTAGGAACTCAGAAACTCATAACTCACTCCAATCTTGATGCGTACCACTGAAACTTTTGGAAATTATACTAGATAGGCTCAAGAACAAATCCTTTAATGCATGACTTATGATTACCAACTTATAGAACTTTCCATGATTCTGATCATCACAACTTCACATACTGCCTGCAACATATTTATTCTAATTTTCTCAAAATCTTTGACATATATAGCCTTCAAAATCATCAATGCTAATAGTGTTGACATCAATTAAAACCACATATCAGAAACACAACCACAAAATCCAACAATCTCCCCCTTTGGCATTGATGGCAACACATGATGTGAAAAAAATACCATTAACACAACTAGCTCTTCTCCAACAGTCTCCCTCTCATACCGTTCTTCTCCCTCTTAAATTACTCTTCTTTCATGGCTCTTCTCCCCCTTTCTTCCTCAAAGGTTTTTCACATTAATCTTCTCCCCCTTTGAAATCAATGGAAAAGGTAAAAAATCTCTAAACCACATATCATCTAAATCATCTGACTACTCCCCCTGAGTAGCAGCCACCATAACATCAATCCAAAATAAGATATGACTATAAGTGCATAGATTGATGCAAAGACTTGCATCTTAGTTTAGATTAGGAGGGAAAATCACCCTTAGGTTTCCTATGAGATACTGAAAATCATCCTTAGGCAATGGTTTAGTAAATATATCTGCAATTTGTTCCTTAGTGGGCACATATTCCAATCTGACTTCTTTATCACTCACTTTGTCTCTCAAAAAGTGATACTTGATAGATATATGTTTTATCTCTGAATGTAACATCGGATTCTTGGAAGTGTTTATGGCACTTGAGTTATCATAAAATATAGAAATAGGCTCATTATACTCAATTCTGATATCTCTCTCAGCATCTGTTTCATCCATAGAACTCGAGTACAATTATTTGCAGCAACAATAAATTCTGCCTCAGCAATAGATAAGGAAATGGAATTATGCTTTTTACTTAGCCAAGACACCAAATTTTTCCCCAAGAAGAATGCACCACCACTTGTAATTTTCCTATCATCCATATCTCCTTCCCAATTTGCATCTGTAAAGGCATTCAGAGTAAGATCATCATCCTTAGGATACCAAAGACCAAAATCAACTGTACCTTTCAAGTATCTAAAAATTATCTTTAGAGCAGTCACATGTGATTCCTTTGGATCAGCTTGATATATAGCAACCATACATACAACATTCATAATGTCTGGTCTGGTCTGAGTCAAATAGAGAAATCTACCAATCATTGACCTATACCTTGTTTGATTAGCCTTAGGAGAATCACCATTTTGTGTTAACTTGCATCGAGTTACCATGGGTGTACCAACTAGTTTTGAGTCTTCGATGCCAAACTTTTTCAGTAACTCTCTTACATATTTGGACTAAGATATCAATATTCCATCATCTAACTGAGTAATTTGCAATCCTAAAAAGAATTTCAGTTCTCCAATCATTGAAATTTCAAACTCATTTTTCATTTCATCAAAAAACTTCATGCATAAGTCATCATCACCTTCAAAAATAATGTCATCAACAAAGACTTCAATAATCAACTCTTTATCCCGATTGACCATCTTGAAATACAGATTGCTATCAGTAGTACCTTTATTGAATCCAAGCTTCACCAAGTATTTATTGAGTCTTGCATACCACGATCTAGGGGCTTGTTTGATTCCATATAGTGCATTCTTCAATCGACAAACCATGTCTTTTTCATCAGTCAACTGAAATCCATCCGCTTTCTCAACATAAACTTCTTCTTCTAACTCACCATTCAGAAATGCTAAATTCACATCCATTTGATAGAATTTGTAATTATTGAAAGTAGCATAAGCAAGAAATAACCTTATAGCTTCAATTCTAGCAATAGGGGAAAAGGTTTCTTCAAAATCAACACCTTCCATCTGTGAGTATGCTTTACATACCAATCTTGCTTTATTTATGACCACTTCACCTTGTTCATTCAACTTATTCCGAAAGACCCATTTGGTTCCAGTCACATTTTTATCCTGAGGTATGGGAACAAGAATCCATGTATCATTTTTCTCTATCTGCATAAATTCTTCCTTCATTTCTTCCATCAAATATTCATCTTTACATGCTTCATTGACATTGCTAGGTTCAGTTTTGGGAATCAGGAAATACTCTTCTACAATTCTTCTTCTAGTCTGCACAACTTTGTTCTTATCTCCTATAATTTAATTTTCAGAATGATTTAGCTTTACATACCTTGGGACCTTGGGATTCTCTCTAACTTCTAGTTCTTTTGTTCTCTCTTTTGCATTTCCACTAGCTTCTCCTTCATGATTCTCTTGATTCACCAGAACAATTTGAACTTGATTATGTTTCTACACATTCTTTTCATTATCAGTACTATTTTGTTGGTCATCTGAATCATATCCATAGTATCTAGATGATCTAATAGTGTCTTCATCAACTCTAACATTTGCACTTTCAACCATTTTCTTCAATCTTCTATTGTAGCACCAGTAGGCCTTGCTCTTAGTAGAGTAACCCAAAAATATTCCTTTATCACTTTTAGCATCAAACTTACCAATATCTTCATCTCTCTTGATATAACATATACTTCCAAAGATTTTGAAATACTTAACAGTAGGATTATAATGAAACCACAACTCAAAAGGAGTCTTACCAGAATCACCATTGACATTTACCCGGTTGATAGTGTATAGAGCAGTGCTTACAACTTCTCTCCAATAGATATGAGAAACATTACCTTCCAACATCATAGTTCTGGCAGGATCTAGAATTATTTTGTTCTTTCTGTCAACAACTTCATTCTATTGAGGGGTCTGAGGAGCAGATAGCTATCTTTTGATTCCATGTTCTTCATAGAATGAATTGAACTCCTAGGAAGTAAACTCACCACCTTTGTCCGACCTTAATCATTTAACCTTCAAACCTGTCTCATTTTCTACCATGGATTTGAAAAATTTGAAATTTTCTAGTGCTTCATGTTTTTCTCTCAAGAAAGCAACCCATATCATCCTAGAGTAATCATCAATAATCAATATAAAGTACCTTTCTCCTTGTAGAATTCTGATTCTGGATGGACCACATAGATTACTATGTACCAACTCCAGTACTCCATCAGAATGATGTTGTTTTCTCTGAAAATAAATTCTTGTATGCTTTCCCATCTGACATTCCTTGCATATAGTGTTAGTAGGCTTCACTAACTTAGGTAGATCTATGACTTCTTGAGTGGAGCTTACTTTGATAATGTTATCAAAATTCACATGACATGACCTCCTATGCCATAACCAGCTTACATCAACTTGAGTAGTTAAACAACTTTCACTAGCAACACTTAAGTGAAAAATGTTACCTCTTGTCTTTGTACCTAAAGCAATTATATTTCTAGAGCTTCCCAATATCTTGCATTTTACATCTTTGAACTGAATATTGTATCCCTTTTCAACCATCTATCCAACACTCAACAAATTATGCTTCAATCCTTCAACATAAAGGACATCATCAGTATTATATTTACCACAAATCACAATAGTATTGTTATCTCCAAATCTTACAACACAACAACCATATTTTTCCAATCTTATGAAATTGATTTTGTCACCAGTCATATTATGTGAGCATCCACTGTCAATCACCCACTCATCTTTTTCATCAATTTTGGCTGCAAGAGCTTTCTTAATAATTTGATTGTTAGTAGATTCAGTGCACACCGTAAAATTTTCCTTGATAGCAATGAATACCCATCCATCTTCATTTCTAGTTTCTTTATCAAATTCATCATTAGTAACACCTTCTTCAACATAATAGAATTTATTTTGAAATCTAGACTTTTCAGGTTTGTACTTAGAAACTCTTTCGGGACACTCGATGCAAAATGACCTATCTTACTACAAGAGAAACATTTAATAGGAAACTTTCCTTTATACTTACTTTGATCTTTGGCTTCTGTTTTCACAATCAATGCTTCTAGCTCTTCTAGCTCTCTTTCTTCATCTTTAATCTATTTCATATCATCTTCATATTTGAATTTTTTCTATAGCTTTCTCCTAGATCATATCTCTATTGGATTTTTCCGGATACAGTAGCTTTAAATGAAGATTATGTCATAGGAGTAGACTCACCAAATTCACTCAACTCAAAGGCAACTAGTTTACCAATCAACATGTCTCTTGTCACATTTGTTACTGTTCCGAGTTCTTCAATAGCATGAGCTTTTGTTTTGTAATAAGTAGGCACTGATCTGAGCACTTTATCCACAATCTCATCTTCTTCCATAATTCCCCTGACACACCTAATACCCATCACTAGTTCATTTACCTTTTGCATGAAAGAAACAATGTTTTCATCTTCACTCATCTTCAAGTTCTCCCACTTTCTTTTCAGACTGGTTAGCTTGGCAATCTTCACTTGTGCATCTCCTTCATACAATGTTTCCAATTTCTTCTAGATCTCATGTGTTGTCTTTAGACCTATCACATTGGTGCAGGAGCACCTATGGGTCCAGTGGGCCTAGTATGTTTTGGTTTTTGTATTTGTGATGAAATAAGGTCCTAAGGATCATTTAAAATTTTCAAATGTTTATGTAATAGGTCTCCTAGGTTTGGTGTTGAGTTTTTGGTCTTGGTGACCAACTTCAATGTAAAAACAAGGTCTCCATCCTCACTTTGTAAGCTTGGTGCACCTTGGAAAATTAGGGAATAAGAATTCCATGATGAAACCAGGCATCTGAGGGGAGTTACCTTGATAATTTAAAGGGTTTTATATGCCTTTGACACATCTTGAAGTCTCTTTGTGGTCGAGTTGATGAAAGTTGCACAAATTGCCTTAACTAGGCAATTAAGTGTCAAAAATGAAGTTTTGTGTTTCCAACGGGAAACTAATTCAAAATTTAGTTGTAGGACATTGGAGGGAGGTTATGAGACCTTAAATATTCCTTTCTTGGTTGAGGCAAGGTTGTTGATGGAGGAATTAAGAAGTTTTCAATAAAACGATTGTTGTTTTCTTGCGTTTTTGTGCAAAAGTTGCTGATCTCGTACTTGGTATGGCCTTTTCTTCCATCTCCACATTGTAACAGTGCCAAATCTTAGTGGGATGGAAGGTATTCATGTATATTTTAATATTTTAAAGGTTTAGGAGGATGATATTCTGTGTGGTGGAATTTGTGCATTGTTCTAGGCTTGGCATCCTCATGTGACAAGCCTAGTTTATGAAGCAAAAGTTGGATTTTGCTTGCTTTAGGGTAATTTTGATTGTGAAGGTACTTAGGAGTGATATATATTGGTGTAATTATCCTGTAAGAATCTATGTCAAGGCTTTGGGGTGAAGGGGAGAGCCTATATAGTCAACTATTCTGTTGTAGCCAACCAATTAGGCCTCTTGGAGCAGTGTTGTTTTGGACCATTGTACCTTTTCCACTCACTTTGATAAAGGGAGACTTTGGGGTCTTGTAGGGGTGTATCATACCTATCTAAGTCTAGTGGTTTGGGCTTGGTACAATTTCATATGTGGATTTTATTTTGACTGTCCTCCTGGGCAGGACTACAAGCCTTATAGGAGTAAAGAGGCCTAGTGGTTAGAGCATGAGAAAATAGAGTTTCCTAAGTGAAAATTTGAGTGTTATGGTTTGGTTTAGTCTTATTGGAAATGTTCCAAGTGGATACAAACCCTCTTGTTTGTTGGAGCCAAAGAACCCTAGGTGTTTTGGGTTTCATCCTTGAAGGAATAGTAGAGTTGATGACTCCTTATAAGAGTATTTGAGAGAAGCATTGTAAGAAGTGTCTTTTCCATTTGTGGTTGATTGTTTTCCTTCCCTACCACTCTACATAATAGTGCTATGAGAGCCTAATTGTAGGTAGTTTTTGAGGGGAAGACATCATGACTCCAAAACCTGGACCGGTGGTTGCAAAGGAGTTGAAGGCCTCGAGAGAAGATATAGAGGCCTTGAAAGAAAGAGACAAAAGGAGAGGAGTGGAAAATAAGGAAGAGAGTTCCTCTGAAGAAGAGCTATATGGTGAAGAAGATGAAGAGAACCCTCAGGGGGAAGAGATACCCCCTCATGAGAGAAGAATCCTTAAAGCCTTGCAAGCATCCAGAGGAGAGTACTGTGAGGTAAAGATTGATGTTCTGGTATACATTGGAAATATGGATGTGGAAGAAGTGTTAGAGTGGGTGGAGGCATTGAATAACTATTTTGAATACAAAGACATGACATAGAATAAGAAAGTAAAGTTTTCCAAAACAAAGTTGAAGGGATCTGCCTTAACATGGTGGAATTTCACCCAAGGAGAAAGGGTCAAGTTGGGTAAGTCTATGATCAACTCATGGGATAGGATGGTGCATAGGTTGAAGGTACAATTCCTTCCTTCTAATAACGAGGTGCAAGAATTCAGAAAGAGGCAAAATCTAAAACAAAAAGACATGGATGTTTCATCCTACACTGAGCAATTCTACAAGTTGAGCATGAGATGTGATCATGTAGAGAGTGAGAAGGAAAAAGTGGCCAGGTATATCAATGGCCTAAGAATCAACATACAAGATGAGATCAGTTTGGTTATCACCAAGATGATGGAGGATTGTATACAAATTGCATATAGGTCTGAAGAGAACATAAGAAGAAAACAAGAGTAGGAAAGTAGAGGGAGGCAATAATTTCAAAGGTAGAGGCAACTTTGGGGGCAGAAATCAGTCCCAAAAACATCAAGAAGAATCTAGCCACAATGAAATGAGTGGAGACTCAAGTAATAGAGGGGGATTCAAGGGTAGGAGACCCAATGGAAAAGGTAGATTTAATGGAGGAAGAGGTTCTGATAAGTTTTCAGGGAGATGTTACACTTGTAACCAGCCTGGGAATCCAACCTTCAAATGCCCTGAAAAGCAAGGTTCAAGCTCTCATGGTGGAGAGAGGAGGAATAAATTAGTGCATGAAGATGAAGAGAGTGTGACTTAACCTACAATGAACCTCACATCAAAAGTTGGAGAGAACTTGATGATTAGGAGAACATTTCTCAAGGTACCACTCCCTGAAGAACCCCCATAAAGGAAAGCACTCTTTAGAATCAATTGCAAGGTACAAGGTAAAGTGTGTAAGATAGTAGTGGATTCAGGATCAATTGATAATCTTGCTTCAATTGAGATGGTAGAAAAATTGAATTTGAAAAGGATTTTTCATCCTAACCCATACAAAGTTTCATGGATTAGTAAAGGACAACAAGTCTTGGTGGATGAGCAAGTGTGGGTAGAATTCAACATTGGGTCATACAAGGATAAGATCCTATGTGAAATCATCCCTATGGATGTGTGCCACTTGTTGCTTGGTAGACCTTGGCAATTTGATAGGAAGTCCAAGCATGATGGGGAGAGGAACAGATATTCCATTGTGAAGGATGGGGTGACTTACAACCTCTCACCTCTCCTAGAAGAAGAAAAGACAAAGCATGATGGGTCTAGTGTTTTGATGGTGGGTGAGAAGGAGTTCATGAAGACCTTGAAGGGAGGAGGAGGAAGATGATTCATCTTGATTATGAAGCCAAAGAGTGAAGCAGATCTGCCCACAAAGAAGAAGGAAGATGCACCTAAAGAAGTCCAAGAGTTGTTGGAAAGATACAAGGACATAACGGTGAGTGAACTACTTAGTTCCATACCTCCATTAGGGATATAAGCCACCATATTGATCTGATTCCAGGGGCTACATTGCCTAATAAGGCTGCATATAAGATGGCACCTACCCAAAATGAGGAGATTGCAAGACAAGTGCAAGAATTGTTGGATAAGGGGCTAGTGAGGAATAGTTTGAGTCCATGTGCTTTTCCTACTGTCTTAGCACCAAGGAAGGATGGTAATTGGAGGATTTTCACTAATTCAAGAGACATTAATAAGATCACAATCAGATATAGGTTCCCAATGCCAATGATGGAGGATCTCATGGATTGCCTAGCAGGAGGATCTTACTTTTCCAAGATTGATTTGAAAAGCGATTACCATCAGATAAGGATTAGAGAGGGTGATGAATGGAAGATAGATTTTAAGACTAATGAGGGCCTCTATGAGTGGTTGGTGATGCCCTTTGGGTTGTCAAATTCCCCTAGCACCTTTATGCACCTTATGAATGAGGTATTGAAACCTTTCATTGGAAATTTTGTTGTGGTTTACTTAGATGATATTCTTGTGTTTAGCAGGTCTAAAGAAGAACATTTAAAGCACCTTGACATGGTATTGAAGAGGTTACAAGAGGAGAAGCTGCTGATCAACATGGAAAAGTGTGAATTCATGAAGGAAGAACTAGTGTACCTTGGATTTGTCATCTCCAAGGGATGTTTGAAGATGGATCCTTCAAAGGTGGATGCTATTCTTACTTGTCCAACCCCAAAATCCAAGGGAGATGTGAGAAGCTTTCATGGAATTGAAAGATTTAATAGAAAGTTCATCAAGAACTTTAGTAAAATTTGTGCACCAATCTCGGACACCATCAAAGGAGGTAATAAGGGTAAGTTTTCTTGGACCAATGAGGCTGATAAAGGGTTTGAATATCTAAAAAAGGGACTAGCACAACAACCTATACTTGTGCTCCCTGATTTTGATAAGATTTTTACCATTGAGTGTGATGCTAGTAACCAAGCAATAGGGGCTATTTTGAGCCAAGAAGGTAGACCTATTGCATTTTTTAGTGAAATGCTTAATCAAGAAAAGAGGAAGTATTCTTCCTATGATTTGGAATTGTATGATATGATCCAAGCCCTCAAAAATTAGAGGCACTACTTGTTACCTAAAAAAATTATTGTTTATACTAATAATCATGCTTTGAGTTTCTTGAATGCACATGAAAAACTCAATCATAGGCACATGAAGTGGGTGGAGTATTTGCAAGCCTATACATTCACAATAAAGAATAAGAAGGGCCAAGAAAATAAGGTGGCAAATGCTCTCAGTAGAAGGGCACTTGTAGTGCAAGAGATCCAACTCGAAAGTATGGGGGTTGATGCATTGAAGGACATGTATCATGAAGATTCAGATTTCAAGGAGGTATACAATGTTTGTGAGCATCATTTGAATACTTTTCATGGTGAATACTCTGAATTTTTATTTAATAATGGTTTTCTCTTCAAAGGAAGTCAATTGTGTGTGCCTAAATTCTCAATGAGGGAGAATATTATAAAGGAGAAACACAGTGGGAGCCTTGAAGGTCATTTTGGCCTTGATAAGAGCTTAGAACAAGTGAGGAGGTTCTATTATTTGCCAAGGCTACAAGCAAATGTGAGAAAGTATGTGGAAGGATGCACAATATGCCTAAGAGAAAAGGGAACTTCATCAAATGCAGGGCTCTATCAACCACTCCCCATTCCCAACAGGCCTTGGGAGAGTGTAAGTATGGATTTTGTATTCGGGCTGCCTAGAACTCAAAGAGATTCTGATAGTGTTTTGGTGGTGGTTGATAGGTTTAGAAAGATGGGCTCATTTTCTTCCTTGTAAATGTACCAATGATGCATCTCATATAGCAGGTCTCTTCTTTAAGGAGGTTGTTAGGATACATGGTTTGCCTCTAAACATTGTTTCTGACAGGGATTCTAAGTTCATTGGTCACTTTTGGAGGACCTTGTGGAAGAAACTTGGCACAAATATGTCCTTTAGCTCTACATACCATCCAAAAAAAGATGGAAAAACTAAAGTGGTGAATAGATAATTGAGAAATATCTTAAGATTCCTTACCAAGGAGCATGGACAAACTTGGAATCTGATCTTACGTCAGGCTAAACTTGCATACAATGACTCCATGAATAGGAGCATTGGTAGGAGCCCTTTTGAATTAGTCTAGGGTATGCACCCTAGAGGGGTCTATGAACTAAGATGTCTATAAGGAATTGAAAAAATAAGTGCTCAAGGAGAGGATTTTTTTGTTGCAATCAAGGACATTCATCAACAAGTGAAGGAAACCCTTCAAAATAATGTAAAGAAATACGAAGAAAAGGTAGAGCTTAAGAAGAGGGATGTTGAATTCAAGGTTGGAGACTTAGTGATGTCACACTTGAAGAAGGAGAGACTCCCAAAAGGAAAGTATACCAAACTCATGATGAAGAAGATAGGACCTTGCAAGGTGGTCCACAAGTTTGGCCAAAATGCTTAAATAGAGCTACCTCCTGGGGTGGAAATCTCTCCTATCTTTAACATTTCTGATTTGTATCCTTTCAAAGCTTCTATGAATGCAGGGGATGCAACAGGTACAACAACAATGGAGGATGAAGATTGGGTCAAGGAACTACCCCCGAGCCAACCTATGACTCTTGAATGCATCCTAGACACCAAGGAGACAAAGTGGACTAGAAGGAGGGTCTACAAGGAATATTTGGTTAAATGGAAAGGTCTACCTAAAGAGGATGCCACCTGGATGTCTGATACTGACATTAAACAACATGGGGATACTGTAGAAGACTTGATCTCAAAGAGGACTTGAGATATTTTTCTTGCTTGGGAGTATGGTGCAGGAGCACCTATGCATCCAATGGGCCTATTATGTTTTGGTTTTTGGCTTTGTGATTAAATAAGGTCCTAAGGACCATTTAAAATTTTCAAATGTTTATGTAATAGGTCTCCTAGGTTTGGTGTTGAGTTTTTGGTCTTGGTGACTAACTTCAATGTAAGAACAAGGTCTCCATCCTCACTTTGTAAGCTTGGTGCACCTTGGAAAATTAGGGAATAAGAATGCCATGATGCAACCAAGAATCTAAGGGGAGTTACCTTGATAATTGAAAGGGTTTTAGATGCCTTTGACACATATTGAAGGCTCTTTATGGTCGAGTTGATGAAAGTTGCACAAATCGCCTTAACTAGGCAATTAAGTGTCAAAAATGAAGTTTTGTGTTTCCAAAGGGAAACTAATTCAAAATTTAGTTGCAGGAAATTGGAGGGAAGTTATGAGACCTTAAATATACCTCTCTTGGTTGAGGAAAGGTTGTTGATGGAGGAATTAATAATTTTTCAATAAAAAGGTTGTTGTTTTCCCGAGTTTTTGTGCAAAAGTTGTTGATCCCATACTTGGTATGGCCTGTAGATTTACTTTCACACTTCAAGGATATAAAGGTTTGAAAGGGGATTGAATTAGATTATTTTTTGCATTGGAGTGGTGAGTTTTCATCAAGGGACAAGGGAGATATTGATATTTCTCTACTAGGTGGTCTGAAAACCCTTGAAACCAGGGTTTTGAGTGAAGAATGGCCTTTTCTTCCATCTCCACATTGTAATAGTGCCAAATCTTGGTGGGATGGAAGGTATTCATATATATTTTAACATTTTCAAGGTTCAGGAGTAGGAAATGTTGTGTGGTGAAAGATGTGCATTGTTCTAGGCTTAGCATCCTCATGTGATAGGCCTAGTTTGTGAAGAAAAAGTTAGATTTTGCTTGCTTTAGGGTGATTTTGATTGTGAAGGAACTTAGGAGTGATAGATATGGGTGTAATTAGCATGTAATAATTTGTGTCAAGGCTTTGGGGTGAAGGGGAGAGCCTAGATAGTCAATTGTTCTATTGTAGCCAACCAATTAGGCCTCTTGGAGCAACATTGTTTTAGACCATTGTACCTTTTCTACTCACTACCATAAAGGGAGACTTTGGGGCCTTGTAGGGGCATATCATACCCATCTAAGTCTAGTGGTTTGGGCCTGGTACAAGTTAATATGTGGATTTTATTTTTTTGCCCTCTCGAGCAGGGCTACAAGCCTTATAGGAGTAAAGAGGCCTAGTGGTTATAGCATGAGAAAATGGAGTTTCCTAAGTAAAAATTTGAGTGTTATGGTTTGGTTTAGTCCTATTGGACATGTTCCAAGTGGATAAAAAACCTCTTGGTTATTGGAGTCTAAGAACCCTAGGTGTTTTGGGTTTCATCCTTAAAGGAATAGTGGAGTTGATGACTCCTCATAAGAGTATTTGAGAGAAGCATTGAAAGAAGTGTCTATGCCATTTGTGGTTGATTTTTTTCCTTCCCTTCCACTCTGCATCACACATTTGTCATCTCTAAATCTATCAAAGCACTTAGTAATGCTTCTATAGCCCTGATATTAGTTTTAGCTTCTTTGATCTCATTAGGAATAGTGGGACCATTCTGAGGAATATTATATCTATTCTTTGTAATCTTCCAGAAGGTTTCACCAATGCACTTCAAATGAAACTCCATTCTGACCTTTCACAAAGAGTAATTTGTACCATCGAATTTGGGACTATCCTTCTTGTATGATGCCATATCGGATCACCTCAAGCTATTAAACTTCTTCAAAGGAACAAGCTCTGATACCAATTGTTGGCAAAACAAGGATAGGCAATTGAGAGGGGGGGTGAATCAGTTGTCATAGAATTTAATACTTATTCAATATTATTAACTTTTAATCTCAAATCTAATAATTAATAATGAAAGAATGAATCAACAACACATCAGAAACAAAGTGAACAACATTTTCTTGTGGAGCGGGAATGGGTGAGCAGGAATGATGGTTTGAATTTTCTCTTGCTCAACAACGGGTGTCTGGTTTGAAGGCAACTAGATCTTTGATGGGGGGTGTAATTTACGTGGATGCGGTAGGGGAGATATAGGTGAAGAGTAGGGGGAGTGATTTCTGAGGTCTGGGGATCAACGAAGCAAGGGGACCCAGGTGGTATGGTGGACCTTAGAGGTAAGGTGTTCTTTGGCCCCTCTTTGAATGGCAGGGTTGGTGGGGCTGAGTTTTTGGAAAACCAAGATGCGATTAAGGACTCGAGAGACCAGTGTTGGGAGGACTCTAAAAGAAGATGGGTTTCGCTGTTTGGAACGAAGCCTACTGGTAAGTCAATTTTCCTTGCGATTAGCAATATTTCGGTCCCTTCAAGCGAGACATTTGCAATTCTGTTTCCTTATCTAGTGATTGACCATAATGTTTCGTTGATGGCCTCCTCGCTGGTATGAAAATTTATGGCCTAAGACCAAATATTGAAGTGGTTAGGGATTTTGTTAGAAAGAAGTGGAAAGAAAAAAGACAAATTGCAGTTGTGGCCCTGCCCAAATTTTTTTTCTCCTTTTTTTTTTCATGTGAAGAGGATAAGCTCACAGTTCTTTGTGGTGGTCCTTAGGTCATTGACAAGTCATCCTTGGCCATTAAGAAGTGGTCCCCAAAAATGGACTTCTCGAATACCTCTTTTGAAGCGGTTCTTGTGTGGGTTTGATTACCGAGATTACCTTTGGAGTTTTGGAATGAGGATGTTTTTAGGGGAATCGCAAACTCCTTTGGGGAACTACTTTCTATAGATTCCATGACCTCAGCTAGAAAAAGGTTGGCTTTTCCTAGGATTTGTGTGGGTATAACATAGTCTACTGACCTGCCGTCCTCTATAGAAATCATGTCTAAACTTGGAAAGTGGGTTCAGACAATATAGTTTGAGACTCTTCCTTTTATGTGTTTTACCTATAAAAAATATGGTCATTGGGCTAGGAAATGCCCAAGTAATGTGTCTAAGTCGGAAGCTAAGTCAGTTGCCAAGGAGACCAAAATATGAAAGGAAAAAACATCAGAGAAATCCATGGATGATGTGAATATGGGTGAGATGAATAACTTTGGGGATGGTCAAGATAAGAATGAGGAGTGCTAGAATTCTAATCTGGGGGCTAATAATGTTGAGGAGCCTTTGAAAGGGAACACTTTTGACAACTTTGAAGATCCAAAAGTAAATGAAAACGATCAAAATAGAGAATTTATGGACTTGAGCTCCAAGGGGTCCCAGGGAGAGTATGAAAAGATAGATGGAAGAAGTTTTGGAAAGCTTGATGAAAACCTGAACTTAGAAAAGATGGTTCCAAACACCTTGGCTGAGGGTTCAGAGGAAACATCTTGTATTGGGCATGGGGCAGGAAGTAAAGCAATCTTTGAGGAGGGCTCTATGGTGGTTGGGGAGAAGACTCCTCCTTCTTCTATCCAAGATGGATCTCATAGTTCACCGGAGGTTGTGAAATCCACATTTGGGATTTTTGTGGATACCTATAAGGAGAAGAATGACTTGGGGCATTCACCGATCAATAAAGTTACTGCAGGAAGCGATTTCATGGATGGTTAAGAATTCATGAGACTTGAGGACTTGGACCTAGAAGGGGATAGCTCATATAAAAAAGTTTGAAAAGATGAAGAGAAAAAAGGGAACAAAATTGTGGGGTTTTCTACAAGAAATAGGTCAAAAGCGGACTGTGGTAACTAGAGAAGTTTGGGTAGAAAATCAACAAAGTGGCATAGAGAGAAGGAATGCATTCAAAATATTTCTGATGGGGTTCAAAGAACCATCTTGTAGATTTTTTGAGAAAAACCCCATCAAAGAAATGAAGTTCATGTCATGGAACATTCAGGGGCTAAACAGTTCCCACAAACAAGACATTTTGAACAATTTTGCTAGGGACCATAAGCCTGATATTTTAAGTGTTCAGGAATCCAAGATACCGAAGGATAAATTGGAAAGGATTAATATTTTCAAGAATTGTGGTGTGCAAGGTAGGAGTTCGAAGGGTGCATCAAGAGGTTTAGTGACTTTTTGGAATCAAGATCATCTTCATGGTACTCCAGTTTGGGAAGTTGATAACCATGTGGCTACTAGATTTAGGCACATTAGACATGACTTCAACTGTATTTTGTCTAATATCTATGCTCCCAACAATAAATCTGCGAGACAAATTTTTTGGAAAAGACTTGATTCTTTTAGGCTAAGCTTCCCTAATGAGAACAGGATCATTAGGGGTGACTTTAACACCCCATTGCTTGGTTCAGAAAAATTTGGAGGGTCTCAAATACAGATGGATAGTAAATTGGACCTGGTGGATTTTATCAACTCCCAATGTTTGCACAATGTGGATCTTAAGGGGGGCTCCTATATCTGGTCTAAAAGCTGGGAATGATCTTATCCAGGTCTAGCTTGATAGGGATTTAATTTCAAATAATTGGATGAAGGACTATTTTTTCTCTTTAACTGCTCTTTCTAGGATTGGTTCTGATCATTTCCCTATAAGTTTTGTGGTTGACTCTATGTCAGATAAGAGGAACTTCCCTTTTAGATTTGAAAGAATGTGGTTGCCTCATCCTCAAATCTTTAATTGCATTCAAGATTGGCGGAACATTAAGTTTAGTGGTACTGCTATGTTTCAGGTGGCTAAAAAGCTTAGTGAGGTCAAAACTAAGGTTAGGCTTGGGAATGAGGAAGTGTTTAGGGATATTTTGTAACTAAGTCTATCATACAACTTGAGTTAAAGGATATCCAAGAAAGAATTCAGAAAGATGGTTATGTGGAAGACTTTCTCTCTAGAGAGAACAAAATTCTCACAAGCTATCATGATATTATCTCAAAAGAAGAAGAATTTTGGAAATAGAGATCAAGATTGGTGTGGCTTTCCTCTAGGGATAAGAACACCAGGTCTTTCCACATGACTACTATGAAACAAAGGGCATCTAATTGTATCACTCATATTTTGAAGAATGACATCAAATTTGATAAAGAGGATGAGATAAGGAGTGAGACTAACCAGTTCTTTTCTAATCTCTTAACTACTGAAGAGAGGCTAGATGTGAATGCTCAACAAACTCTCATTGATGCTATCCCCAAAATTTTGAATGAGAATAAAAATAGATCTTTGACTGCTATTCCTTCTTTGGAATAGGTTAGAAAGGTTGTTTTTTGTTTTGAAGGCAACAAGGCCCCTGGTCTTGACGGGTTTCCTATGTTCTTTTTCCAAGTTTTCTGGGAGATAGTGGCTAAAGATGTGGTTAATACTATCAAAGAGCTTTGGATCGAGGAAACTGTTGAAGGAGCTTAATTCTACTTTTCTTTCTCTCATCCCCAATTTCCCTGGTGTTGATGCTTTTGATTATTTTCGCTCGATCAACTTATGCAATTCCTTTTATAAAATTATTTCTAAAGTTGTTACTACTAGGCTGTTGGGTGTTCTCCCACTGTTGATTTCTCCTCAGTAGAATGGCTTTGTCCCTAGCAGATAGATTCTGGATTCTATCATCATTGTTCATGAGAAAATTCATTCTTTAGAGGTTTCTAAGAGCCAAGGTTTTTTACTAAAGTTGGATATGTCCAAGGCCTATGATAGGGTTGATTGGAAGTTCTTGTTGAAGGTCTTAAGATCTTTTGGGTTTTCAAAGAGATTTATGCAATTGATTTGGGAAATGATTTTCCACAACCAACACTGCTGTTATCATCAACGGGTCCCCTTCCCATTTTTTCAAAGTCTCAAGAGGGGTGAGACAAGGAGATCTAGTTTCTCCTATTCTCTTTACTTTGATGGTGGAAATCTTGGGAAGGTTACTGCACAAAACTATGATGGAAGGGAGTTTAAAAGGGTTAAAGCCATCATCTGCTAATCTTGTTTGTTCACATCAGCAATTCCTTGATGACACTATTCTTATGGGAAGTTCAACAATTGGAGAAGCCAGAACTTTGAAGTGCTCCCTATTTCTTTATGAGGAAGCCTCAGGGAAAAAATTAACAGGACTAAAAGCTCCCTCGTATTTTTCAATACTCCAAAACCTAGACAAAGGAAGATTGTTGATATTATTGGTTGTGTTGTCAATTCCCTTCCTTCCATTTAACTAGGGCTTCCTTTGGGAACCAAACCCCCTGAATCATTTTGGATTTCTCTTGTGGATTGATTTAATTGTAAGTTGACTGGCTGGAAAGGGGCCCTTCTAAGTTAAGCTGGTAAAGTTATGCTACTAAAGTCTTCACTTCAAAACTTGCCAGTCTATGCTCTAAGTTTGTTCAAGATTCCTTCCAAATTTTTTGAAATTATTGAAAAGATTCAAAAATGTTTTCTTTGGTCAAGGGTCAAGGAGAAGAAGAGGATTCCACTAGTTTCTTGGGAGAATGTGTGCAAACCCAAAAAATATGGGGGTCTTGTTCTGAGGAACATCAAAGTTTTTAAGAAATCCCTCTTGGCAAAGCAAGTCTAGAGAACCTTTGTTGACGATCGTGAATGGAATGCTTTATGGCACAAAAAATATTTGTGGGGTGTTGTTTCTCTCAAATAATTTCTTAGTTCTCAAAATCTCCCTCCTGGCTCTACTCTTTGGAATAATGTTATTAAGGCTAGGGATATTGCTGGGAAAGGCATGATTTGGAAGCTTGGAGATGGTAAAAAAACCTTGGTTTGGGAAGACAAATGGATTGGGAATGAACCCCTTTGTAATCACTCTATCTTTAGGAGTCATATGTAGGAGTGCTAAGCTAGATTTGGTACTCTATTTTGGGACTATTGGAGGAATGATCAGTGGGTTTGCATCTCTACTATCAGTCTGATTCTATCCCCCTTGCAATCTCTTCTAAAATTTATTGTGTTGAGCCCGCGGGGCTAGGGAGATTCTATGGTTTGGAAAATGTCTTCTACTGGGACCTTTTTTGTTTCCTCGGCGGTGGCCTCTTATCATCATCCCCCCCCCCATCCTATGTGGGAAAAGGCTTGGGTGGACAACCTCATAGCCAGAGTCAATATTTTTGTGTGGGTCCTCCTTCAGAATAAAATTTTGACTAATGACAATCTTTATAAGTGTGGTTTCTCTTTTCCTAATAGATGTTATCTTTATTGTGCGGAGGCTGAGACTATTTCAAATCTCTTTCTCCTCTATCATATTTCCTATGAAATTTGGTGCAAGGTCTTGCAGTTGTGGAACCTCAGCTAGGTTTTTCCTGGTACTATTTTAGACTTCTATTGTCAGTGGAAGGCTCCTTCAAACAATCAGGTGCTGAACCTTCTTTGGAGATATATCTTTCCACACCTTGCATGGGGTATTTCGAAAGAGCACAATAATAGAATCTTTCAGAACTCTACTCTTTTGGAGGAAATTGTCTTTGGGAAAATCATTAGATATGTGAGAGAGAATTTAAATTTTCTTAACGACAATACTAAGGTCAAAGGAAAGGTCAAATGCCAATATTATGAGCTTAGAGTCGCTGATGCTTGGAAGATTAATGTTGATATTTCTTATCCTCTTAGACCAACTAAGAGACCAAGAGATGGTATCCATTAGAACCTTCCTCCTCCTGGTTGGGTTAAAATCAACTTTGATGGGCCGACCAAGGGTAATCCTGAGCCTGCTGGGTGTGGGGGAGTGGTAAGGGATGAGAATGACATTTTTATTTCAGTAGTGGCGCTCCCCTTGGGCACCCAAACCAACTACATTGCTGAAGCCATAGGGGCTTTCCAAGCTTTAAATCTTTCCCGTCATTTGAACTTCAAAAATGTGTGGCTTGAAGGGGATTCAAACAATATTATATAATGCATTAAGGGTCTCCAAAAGCCTTCATGGACCATAGAGAGCTGGATTAATCTATCTAAGGGGATTATAAGTTCTTTTGATAATTGCTTCATTTCCCATGCTTATCGGGAAGTTAATATGGTGGCAGACTTCTTTACCAATAAGGGAGTTCAGGCCAATGACAAAATTATGTGGCAAAGGAGTGACAAGCTGGAGGCTGATGTCATAGCCTTATTGAGTTATGATAGAATTCACGAGAAGGTTTGAAATCCCCTATCAACTAATGATTATGGGCAATGAGTTTCATTTCATGTAGTCTCGGTGTTGTTCTATTATTTCTCATCGAAGGATGGAGTACCATATATTTATTAGCTATTACGATATTTTTCGCTTCGCATGCTTTCTGGGTATTTTGGTTATTCGATTATTTGGTTTTTAGGAGTCTTCTAAGCGGACTTGTAACTCTATCAACATGGGTGGTGAGCATCATCGTGTGGAACCAATAGATTGTGAGGAGATGAGAAGTAACACTAAGGTATGGAAATGTCTGGAGAAGGGTGGGATTACAAGTTATATAGAAAAAATCCATGGTTGGGACCAAAAGGTCACTAGGTTTTTTGCCAAGGAATGGAAGAATGGAAAAGTTAACTTATTTGGGAGAAAGGTTAGCATTGATGACCAGTTAATTGCTGAGGTAACAAGGCTTCCCATGGAGGGTCTCAAGTTTTACGGGGACAAAAAACTTTTAGACCAGGCTATAAAACATTTCCGAAGATAGAGAAGGAAAAGGAGGACATGCGCAGGGCTACCAAAAGCAGTTATGATTCCATGAATATCAAATTGCTCTGGCAAGAGGTGTTGAAGGTGATAATGGAATACATCACTTTGGATGAAAGGTTCACTAGGGTCTTTGGCTACCATTTTGTGATTCTCAATCACTTTCGACATCGGGTTAGGGTTTCTTTCCCTTTCTATCTTTCCACCTCTTTGAATGCCAGCCTTCATGATCATAGCTTGAACCCGATTAGATACCCCATCCTTCATGAGGGTTTTCTTGTTTTAATCTATGAGAATTTTAAAGCTATGCCGACTCTATCTCATTCGACCCCTTCTCCCCACTCTATTTATGCTAAGGATGAATTGGGTAGTAGTTACATAGATAAGGATGAATTGGAAACTGATTTGGAGGGTGAGGAAGGCCATCCCTCAAAGGCAGTAAGGAAGGGTAGTAGCAAAGGAAAATCTAAGACTCGTGCCCTTCCTAAACCTAGCTCTATAACTTCTAAAGGCAAAGCTAAAGTTTTTTTCCCTAGCTTTGAAGAGGATAAATTGAAGGCGAAAAGAAAATCCAATGTCTCCCCCCAGGAGAAGGGTAAGAGCAAGGTTTTGGAGGATCCCTCCTATGAAACTAATCAAGATGATCCTCAGTCGACCCCTTCATCAGAGTATTCTAGCTACCCTACTATTGATAGAGAGGATAGGGCTCATTATCCCAGTGATCTCAAGGATGATGACCATTACTTGAAAGCTAAACACGAGTTTCTTGCTGACATCCTTGCTATTGCTCGTAATGGGTCTAAGGATTTTTTCAGGTTGATTAGATGGGTGCTCTTTGAGATTAAGGAAATTAAGTTGAATCAGAGGGCTATTAGTAGCAAGTTGGAAAGGCGTGATATGATAGATAATACTATAAGACACAGAGAAAAGGCCACTAATTTATGGATTGAGGATGAAAAGAAATGCATGGTGGACTACCTAAAGAAAACAATTGAAGACCCATAGAAATTTAAGAGTAACCATGATGGTAAGCTTTCTGCTATGGAGGATAAGCTTAAGAACATAAAAGAGTCTATCAAGATGGTGATGGAAATGAGCCACAAGATCTTAAAATCCATTGTGAACACAATGAATATAATGGTAGAAAATCTAGAGAATGTTTATCAAGTAAGGATTGTTGTGGATCTGGATGCTAAGAAAGAACAAAGCCAAGTGGAGGGTGTCAGGCCAAGGAAAAGAACTAGAGAAAATCTTTAGAGGAAGGCTGACATGATCCCTGTGAACAATCAGGAGATTAAGAAAGCAACGTTAAACATGAACAATTTGGAGCAGGATGCGATGAAAATCTTGAGGATTTTGGCTTAACGGTTGGACTTTTGTTGGTTTTTTGTCGTGCTGCCTATGGGCTGGTTCTTTTTATTTTATTTGTAGGTAGATTTCTTTTCTTCGTTCTAAATTGTTTATTGCTATATTTGTCACTTCTTTGCTATTAAAGGGTTTCAAGGCCCCTTTAAAACCTATTTTTTCCTTAATAAAAAACAACACATGAGAAAGACATGAACACCAAGATTTTATATGTGGAAACCCTGTTAGGAGAAAAAACATAGTGGATGTTAGTACACAAGATTATACATTGTTAGAAGTATAATGAAAGATGAATAAGGAATGCACATGCATTCAGGCACACTACCTTGAGCTCATTGCTTAGAAGGGAAGGCTCACTACCTTACATAAAAAAATCAGATTAAATCCATCTGGTGAGGTTGAACTAAGAAATTAGCTTCTACAAAGCCTGATGATAGTTCCGGTTAGGCACAAAAACACTTCTTCAGACTTTGCTCAATCTTCTTCACACTCTGCTTTGAAATTGAATGATCTGATCTTTATTCACACATTTCACATTCACACTTCACATACATTCACTAAGAATAATTTAGAATGAGGAAACAATCACTCTTATATATCTGCTACATGAATTTACATCAACAACTCTGTCGACCATAAATAAAGAATAAATGAATTACAAACTGTCGGCCCAATTTATGAAAAAATCTCAATGCGTACAAACTTAAGTCAGTCACAACATAATGAAGACCTAAATCAACATCCCTGCATATGACAAGCATTCAAAAACTAATCCACAAAGATTTGCAACACACTACCACCATCATGTTGGCCAAGAGCATGAAAAACTTGAACACACAAAGGAAAATATTTGATCATGAGCACACCGATTAAAGCAAACATACCACAATGATAGAGCATGATCTAGAACCATCACTGAACATCACAGTAGCATACACAACAACTTAATTTACTAGAAATGCATTCTCTTCTTCCAAAAATAGCTGCTATAGTAACAAAATAACTATAGGAACTCATAAACTCATAACTCGCTCCAATCTTGATGCGTACTACTAAAAATTTTGGACAACATACTAGATAGGCTCAACAAAAAACCCTTTAATGTATGAATTTTGATTACTTGCAAAAATTTCCTCCATTCTGATCATCACAGCTTCACAAACTTCCTGCAACATATTTATTCTAATTTTCTCAATATCTTTAACATATACAACCTTCAGAATCATCAATGCTAATAGTGTTGACATCAATGACAACCACATATAAGCAACACAACCACAACATCCAACATGCCCTTGTTTCAATAGTTCGGCCTTTCAGGAAATCTCATTCATATTATAAATTTGTTTCGTTTTATCACAACCAGGTTTTTTACATCAAACAAATACATCTACAAGAAAGAATGGAAAGGAGCCCTTGAGTTTTTATAGAGACTAACAGCCACAAAATAGAAAGTCAAAGATGCTTCCAGAAGGCCTGCAAAGAAGCTTGTGGTCATGACCATTTT
The DNA here is from genome assembly GCA_007115665.2 of Sequoiadendron giganteum. Classification (NCBI taxonomy): domain Eukaryota; kingdom Viridiplantae; phylum Streptophyta; class Pinopsida; order Cupressales; family Cupressaceae; genus Sequoiadendron; species Sequoiadendron giganteum. The sequence goes on from CM021102.1 coordinate 516,188,698, forward strand.
TCTTTCATATATTTACAAAAGGTACATGAATGTATAGGAGCCTTAATGTCTGGAACAAAAAAACAAATTACCCAGAATGAAGCGGTTGTAGGTTCAAAATCTAAGTAAGAAACACAGAGTATGGAGGTGTGCAAAATTTCCATAGATAAGGACCACAGGTTTTATTAACCCTTATATTCCTTGCAATTCAAAACAAAAGACCCTCATGGATTTTATTCAAGGAAACTGAAGAACAAAGAAATACAATTCATGTCAGTCATTAAACAAAAAGGAAATCTATAGAAAATGGCTTGAGTTTGAGCACTATTCTCCTGAAAAATGAAAAGATGCAAAGATTTCATCTATCAGAACTTGCCCAAGTACATAACTCACCATTGAAGACCTATGAAGTCTCCTCCAAAATTTCCAGAAAACCCTTTGATGGTAGTGGTCAAGCTTCTTCCTGAAGCTTCGATACAAAAGGAGATGAAGTTTCATTCTTTTTTTTATTTTTGTTTTAGGGTTAAAACACTATGAGGTGCCAATGAAGACATGGAATTTTGTGTCATTGTTTTAAAAATGCGATGTGAAATTAATTAAAGCTGAGGGCTAAGACTCTTAGTCTTATGCCAATGATTTATCTTTAATGAAAGTCTTTTAAAGACTTTTTTTTTTTTGCATGGTATTTGAAAATTGTGTAACACTAAGTCTTAATGATGCTTTATAAATCATTTTTGACTTAAGTGTTCTTTCGATGCAAAAATAATGCTGGTTTCCAACACATGATAATAAGGGAGAAAATATATGCTTTGAGTTATGATCTTGGAGAGAATATGGGAGAAGTTATTTTCAGTTTGCAAACATGAGGAGAGTATCTAGGGAGGTTGAGAAGGAGTTTTCAACACATTCCAAAGATGTGGGAGCAATTTTGACTCATTTATGAGCTTGGGAGAGCATCTTGGAGCCTCTTTGTATGCCTTCATGTTTGACAAAGTCAAATTTGAATTTTTCACCCATTTGGAGCCTTTTTGATGAAGATTTGCATGCTAAATTTAAGGATTTTTGGAGGCTTACAAAAAATGAAGTTTCTAGAACCTTTTTTGGTGGAGCTACTTGGAGTGGATGGATATATTGCTTTTGTAACTCATTTTTGAGTTAGTTTTGACTTATGTTTTTATTTATTTTTTGACTCATTTTGAAGTCCTTGGGAGGAGAAATACAAAGTCTTGTAACTCATTTACAATCATGTACACCATATTCCACCTTGAGAATCAATAAAGATAAGCATTTTTCCTTCTCATCTTCTATTTTATTGTGTGAATTCGATGATTGATACCATTTCATGTGAAGTTATCATCTTCCTTGTCATAGTGTCTCATTAGCATCACCTTTATACAAAAATACATATGTCTTTGTAGGTTTTGAGTTGTATTGTGTTGCAAATAGTTCAAATTGTGAAAGTTTTATTTTCCCTTTTGAATTGAGTGCATTAGTCTTCTCACAAAATATTTATGCAAACCATATAAGAGTTTTTAGTTGTGCATATTGAGCTTATTGGTTGATTTGAACTATGTGTACAAGAAGCTTTACAAGTCCATGATAGTTTTTGGTGTATCACCTTGGTTTTGAGTACTAGATTTTTAGTTCATGCATATCCTTCTTTCCTTTTCCTCATTAGTGAATAGTTTAGTTGATAGCCATCAGAAAGCCAACGTTCTCTAGAGGTTTGGTCTCATTTAAGGTACCCACACCTTGGGATCATTCCCATGTTTTGATAGATTCTTGAATTATAAATTTAACAGGGTGCAAATCTTAGTGATAACAATTTTTGGCATGCCCGGTGGGACTGTAAAAGTTTCACAATGTTAAATTTTTTGTCATTTTTTCTAGTTTTTGATGTGCAACTAGTGAATTTCAGACCCTCGAAGGGTTAAGTATGCACATCTGGCAACTCCAGGTCTGGTGTTTAGTAAAATCCAGTGTTAAGAAACACATGAATAGAGTACAAACAAGAAAAAGTGCTAAACCATTTGAATACCTATAGTTATCTCCACTTAGGAGAATTGGAAGAACTGTACAATGAACTCTTGTTTCATCAAAGATAGTTCAGTCAACACTGCCTAGTTTTAAACCAACAAAAACAACTGTATCAATACCCTTAGTTGTTATATCAATTAACCCGCCTTAGGTTTCACAAATGGTGAGGAATCAACCTTTTGTTGCATTCAATGGAGGCAGTCCTTTGAATCTTGCACAACATAATGATATACATATGGCTACCTTAAAAATCTTACCCATTTTCATAGGGGATGATCATACTACTCCCGTTGAGCATATTAGAGACGTAGCTTCTATTTGTGGAGTCCACCATATTATCGAGGAGGATGTTGTGGTGAGATTGCTTGCTGCTTCATTTAAAGGGAAAGCTCTACAATGGTTCAAAGGTTTGGTAGTTGGTTCTATTACGACATGGGATGAACTGGGAGACAAGTTGCATAAGCATTTTTATTACAAGTCTGACCATTTGTCACTGGTGGAGAAGTTGACCATAATTAAGAGAGCTACCTAGGAGCAAATGATGGATTTCAACTACCACTTTCAAAAGACATGGTACAAAATCCCTGATACGGTAAGGCCTTCCCCAGAATATGCTTTCCTAAATTATTTGAGGGCACTTAATAGTGATATCTCAGTCATGATACAATCTATGGGGGGATTTTCTTTACCTGATGCCTATGAAATAGCTATTAGGGCTGAAAACAGTCTAATACAAGTTGATAAGATAGCACCTAGACCCCCAATGCCAATCTTCCCAAAAATTCAATCTTCTATGCCTCTGCAAATACCACCTTTTGCTCCTTTACTTGTTGTCCCAACATTACCAACTACTGTCAGCCAATGAACAACTGTTCCTTAACCATCTTAGGAGTTACAGGAGATTAAAAATAGTCAACAGAAGATTGAGAATATACTGTAGACCTTTGGTAATGACCTGGTAATTATTAAGAAGCAACCATTTTAGAATAGACCACCTTATCAACAACAAAATTCAGGGCCAAGTTAGTCATATCAAGGTAGAGGTCAAATTTTTTAGGGGAATAGATAGCCTTACCAACGCAATTATCAGGGTGCTAAGAAAAATGTCAATCCCAAGCCTTTTTAGCCATATAATCTTGCTCTTGTTAGTGCAGCTAGGGACCTTGTCCCTGTTTAGAATAATATTGCAACAAATTTTGAGTCGTGCTTTCCTTGCAACCAGCCTCATGATCAGGCCACATGTTCAAATAGGATTATCAACCAATAATTTATGGTACATAACATTTCAACTACATAGCCTTCTATACCTAATGATGATCCTCACAATAGCATAATCAACCTCCAACTGATGTCACTCTCCTAAATTGGCAGGGAGAAGAATTATGTTGGGTAAGTAGGGATGAATCTCCAATTGTAGTAAATACAAGAGCCAAGAAGAGGGATTTTGAGATTGAACAACCAACAAACAAAGGGAAAGAAGCTACATAACCATCCACATCCCAAATGCCTCGCATTTTATAGAGGAATACACAAGGTGTTGTTAGGGAGCAACCTCATTTGCAAATGGACCCTATTGCTGCAAAGACCCATCAAAAGGTAAATGTTGTTGCATCCTTTAATATTGTTGAAAATATGAAGAAGATGACCGTGATAATATCTATATGGGATTATTTATCCATCCCAAGCCAGAAAGACCTATTACAGTATGCTTTATTTGATTTGAGTGTGTCTAGTGGTGTTTTAGTTGAGTCAGTTAAAGCAATTCTTATAAATACACCCTAGGATAAAAGAAAACAACTAGGTAAAGATGTTAAACCTCCTCCTTTATATTTTTCTCTAATCATAGGGGACAAGTTAGTCCATACTTATATGGTGGATAGTGGGGCTAGCAGCTCCGTTATGCCCAAATAGATAGCAAACAAGTTGGGTTTAATGCATCAGCCTCTTGAGAAGGGGGTAGTGCAGCTTGATGGGTCAGTTGTTAGTACTGTAGGTGTTGTTAAGGACTTGAGCCTTACACTTCATGCCTATCCCAACTTTTCCATCCTTCAGGAGGTCTTTATTATTGATTTACTGCCCTATTTTGCTTTATTTTTGTCAAGAGACTTTATAGCCAAGATAGGAGGTTATTTATCCTCAGAATGGTCCCACATGCTCTTTAGGACTAGGTATGCAACAAAGGTAACTATTAGGTATGAGTCACTAGCCAAGGATCATATTGAACCCTATACCCCAAGTGCTATGAATTCCAATTGTGTGGTTTTAGATGACAGTGAGCTTGCTACTGCTTAAGAGTTGCAAGCTGAGAGTGTACCTGATATACTCCTTAATGAGTAGGTAGCAGAGAATATAGTGGAAAATCCAAGTGGTAACATTGAGGAAACTGGTTTGGGAGTGTATATGTTTCATGAACCTGAAGCAGTGGTGCCAAACCTTGAAAGAATGGAAAAACAACATTTGGATCAGCATGATGGAATCTGGAAAATGTATTTTGATGGCTCAAGGAGAAAAAATGGAGCTGGTGGGGGCGCAATGCTTGTGTCCCCGCAAGGTGGTAAGTATTACTCTGCTTTTCATTTTTCTTTATCTTGTTCTAACAATACTGCTGAGTATGAAGGCTTGATCCAAGGACTGGAATGGGTAAGGAAAAGAGGAATAAGATTCCTTCAGGTTTTTGGAGATAATGAGTTGATAGTCAATCAGGTAAGAGGATTGAATGCGACTAAGAATGATGCTTTGAAATCCTACAAGCATTGAGTCTGGGATATGATTGAGGAATTCAATGCTTTTAATTTTATTTCTATTCCTAGGAATCAAAACAAAAATGCAGATAGATTAGCTGCAGTAGGTGCATAATTCGATATTCCTAATGACATTAAGAAGGAAAAGGTTCAGAAGTATGTCAAGGTTGTAGTTAGGCCTTCAATTCCAAATAACAATGTGCACTGACAAGTTTTTGAAAATGATGAGCGGGTTTTAAGCTTTTTGCTTGAGGAGGATGAATTCTTTATGTCAAATCAGGACAATCTCAAGTAGTAGTATGATGATCAAGTCATCTAGTTGAGAAAAAATAAGATGCCTAGAGGTCTTGTTACTTTGGAGTCTATTTTTAGCACTGATGATTAGTTGAAAAAGAACAAAACTGGTATGCAAATCAAGGAAGAGCATTACAAGGAGCTCGAGATCTTTAAAAGTAAGATCCTTAAGATTGGTAAGGTCTGTTCACATTAAGATAGGCAAGCATTTATTTCCCTTTGCCACGATTTTCAGGTTATATTTGCTTGGGATTATTCAGATGTGAGGGGATTTGATCCCCAAATTGCACAACACACTATAAAGTTAGAGCCCAACGCAAAACCTGTCAGGCAAAAATAGAGGCCTCTAAACCAAAAATTAGAGCCTCTTATGATTAAGGAGTTGACCAAATTGGTTGAGGGGAATATCATCTTCCCGTTCTAACATATGTCTTGGGTGTCCAATCTTGTTCTTGTTGGGAGAAGAATGGAGAAATTAGGCTTTGTGTTGACTTTAGGGATTTAAATAGGGTTTCTTTGAAGGATCATTACCCACTACCCTTAATGGAGAAGATCATATAGGTAGTGGTTGGTTTAGAAAGGTTCTCTCTTCTTGATGGTTATTCAAGCTACAACCAGGTTTTAGTTAAAGAGGAAGATCAATATAAGACTACCTTCACTAGGAAATGGGGCACTATGGCTTACAAGAGAATTTCATTTGGCCTATCTAATGTTGGTGCTACTTTTCGGAGGGCCATAGACATGGCCTTTTAGGGTCTGATTTTTAAGCTAGTACTTATCTATCTTGATGACATAAATGCATTCTCTAAGAATGTAGATGAACATTTATCACATTTGAAGCAAGTCTTTGAGAGATACAGAGAGTTTGATCTCTCTCAATCCTAAAAAGAGTATCTTTGTTGTCCATGAAGGTAAAATTCTTGGACATGTTGTGTCTAAAAGAGAGATCACTATTGATCCTGAGAGAGTGAAATCTATTTTAGAGGTGCCTTTTCCCAATCACAAAAAGGGATTGAAGAGTTTTTTGGTCAGAATTAATTTTCTGAGAAGGTTCATTCCTGATGTTGCTAATTTATTAAAATCATTAACTTCCATTCTTAAGAGGAATGCAATTTTTAAGTTGGTCCAAGGAAGCCAAACATAGCTTTGAAGCTATAAATGAGGCTTTATCAGTAGCTCTCACATTAGTAAATCCATATTTTTTTAAAGAATTCATTTTATATGCTTATGGTAGCATTGATGTTGTCTTTGTAATTTTGGTTCAGGAAAATAACGATGGTTTTGAATAACCCATTGCTTTTTATAGTCAAGGGTTAGAGGAATATGAGCAGAGACAAATTTATTAAGAAGTATGTTATTACAATTATCAAAAGTCTGAAAAATTTTAAACCTTTGATTTCTAACAATAAAGTCCATCTAATGGTAGCTCACCAAGGTGTGAAAGAATTTCTGTTGAGCAGGGATGTGAACAAGAAAAGGGCTGGGTGGATTACCAAGGTAAAGGAATACAACATAGACATAAAGATCACTAAACTTGTGAGGGGAATGTGTATCTATGAGCAACTTGCTTCCAAGCCTAGAAGTGAGTTGGAAATAGGGAAGGAAACAGTTCTAGTCACAGTTGATGATCCTACAGATACTACACCAACAACAGGTACAGGATGGGTACAAGACATGAATCACTTCTTGCACACTGGTGAGTGTCCACCAGGTTTAGATAGAGCTAAAAGAAGATATTTTAGACTGTAGTTTATTCCTTACGTGCTAGTTGATGATGTTCTATTCAAGAAAGATTTTAATGGTGTTCTTTTAAGGTGTATTAACCATGATCAGATTGACAAAGTGTTTCATGAGTTCCATGACGAAACTATTGGGGGTCATTTTTCCCTAAGAACAACTGCATGGAAAATAATGAGAGTTGTCTACTATTGGCCAAGCTTGTTTAAAGATTCCCATGCCTAGGACTGAAAATGTGTTAAATGTGCTATTTTTGTAGGAAAGGAGAGGTTTCTAGCCTTACCCTTGTAGCCAATTCAATTGGAACAACCTTTCATGAGGGGGGGACTTGACTTTATAGGACCTATAAATCCTCCCTCAAGTGCAGGCCACAGGTGTGTGCTTACTACAACTGATTATTTCACACGGTGGACTGAAGCAGTGGCTTTAAAAGAAGCCAATGAGTCAACTATTTTGAAATTTTACGATGACTTAGTAACCAGGTTTGGAGTACCGAAGTCAATCATCTTAGACAATGCTTTAGCATTTGTTGGACTCAGGGTGACTAATTGTGCAGTCAGAATTGGTGTTCATTTGAATACATCTTCAAATTATTACCTACAGGGTAATGGCTTAGTAGAATCAACTAATAAAAATTTGATAAGGATTATTAAATAGATTATGGAGGACAATCAAAGAGCTTGGCACACCAAGCTGAAGTATGCCTTGTGGGAAGATTGGATAACCCCCAAAAGGTTTGTTGGAAATTCTCCATATGTGTTGGTTTAAGGTAAGGAGGCAAGATTGCCTTTATCAGTGGAGCTTCTAGCTCTTGATATCATGCATCAATTGGAAATGTTTGAGTAGCAGGACCCAATGGCTATTAGGTATGCTCAGCTTATGGAGTTAGAGGAGTTGAGAGATATGGTGATGAAGTCCATGGAGTATCATTAGCTCTAGAAAAAAAGAGTCTTTGATAAGAAAGCCACACCCAAAGTTTTCATAGAGAATGATGTTTTGCTCAAATAGGATGTATTGAAGAGCAAGCCAGGTCAACACATGAAGTTTTTCAAGATGTGGACTGGCCCTTTTATTGTCATTGAGTGCAAGGAGCACAATTCCTTTCAATTTCAAGGATGGATGGAGAAATCTTGCCTATCCCAGTTAATAGGATACATCTCAAACAGTGTTTTGAGGTTTGATCTTCCTTTGTATATGTTAGATTAGGAGTTTTGATTTCAATAAAGTGTTGGTGCACTATAGATTAGATGTAAGTTTTATTTCCCTAAGTTCTTTTCAGCACATCTAGATAGTTTCCCTTTTGAATTTTTTCTTTTGAATAAGTTCCAGGGTGTCATTCATGCTATCAAGTTTGAGTTACATAAGTTTTGATTCTATTTCCTAAGCCATAAGCCTAGTTTCTGAGTGATTTCGTGCCCAATGGACAAGCCTAGGCAACTGGTCTTCATGTTTAGCAGGAAAACACCCAACATGAGTCATCAAAAATGTTACCAAATTTTCACTTATAGCTCAATTAGGTAGAGCTTATTGATTGTGTTAAAACTAATAGAAATGTACATTTTATAATATTTTCTATATTACATTCAATTGGATAAACAAAAAAATTAGAAGATTACAAGATTATAGTAACATTTCATTGCATTTATACAAGTGCATATAACATAGGAAGGATTCACACAAATCTTTTCTGAAAAGGTAATCTTTATTGATACCAAAGTGCATAATTGTCTCACACAAGCCATGAGACTAACTTGTTCAATCTAAAGAAGAAAAATTTATACATTGATGGATAAATAAAATAAAATGCACATATAAGGAAAGAGGCCAGTCATTGAATAAATGAATAGTTCAATCTGAGTTCCCTTGCATCTACTTCTATCTCGAGTTGCCTTGTGTCATCCTTAGCTCCTTGCTCCAGGTTCCTGCATCATAATGATTAAATATTGTTAGAGCAATGAAGGTATCTAAAATTACATGTAAAAACACCCATGAACATATATAAATTGATCTTCCAGCACATTAAACAAGTATGCACACCTTGGATGTCCTAGAAAACAACAAGTCATCAAACACATCCAAAATATGCATTTGTTTTTTTAACTTGTTTTCTTCATGTGTAGGTATAGGAAAAGTAATATTGTTGTTTAAATTCATTCAATATCAACAGGTGGGTTAAAATGTGGCTCCCATGAGGGTTGAGCCCAACATGTTGTTTCCATTTGTTCATTCAAAGGGGTGAGAGTATAAATCATCATGTCTTTTTTCTTTGAGTAAATATCTCTCACCTATGATAGTGAGTTGATAGTCCTCTCTATCATAAATGAAAAGTATTCACTTTACAAGGGATCAAAAAAGATAATAGAATAATCAGAGGTAATGATATGCTATTGCCATCTATCATCAATAATTCATGTGCATGATGATTCAAGGTCTCATTATGGTAGCACAGGAGTGCAGATGTCTTAAGGTTATGTAGTACAAAATTTCAAGGAGCAGCTACAAGAACGGTGAGTAGGAAGTTTTACTATGCATCATGAGGTTATTTTATAATGCATAAGATTCATATGGAAATCTTACAACTGTTTGAAGGTATCCATTGATCAAGATAAAGGAGAAAGATAGTTTGTGCAATACAAGCTACAAGAATAGTTCAATGTAATGCCTAATACTTATGCTCAACTTTAAAGACAACATTAACACATTGATGAAACATAAATGCCATAATGACTTTGTATTATTAGAGGACACTATTTCTTCATCATAGAGTATTGTAACTGAAGACAAACTCAATTAAGGATACCTCTTTTTCTATTTTGTTTTAGGTGGTCTCATCAAATTATGTGGACAGTCATTTCATAAAATGATCAAGAGTATGACAAGCCAGGAGGTAGTGCTAATCTAGTGAAATTAAACAATCAAAGTTTCCTCTTTTTAGTTTACAATGCATAGGGATCAATCTAACCTCTAAACCAAATATGCTAAGAAACAAAAGGATAGTTGATGGTCAAAGAAAAGATAAGACGAAAAGCCAATCTTGGAGCATAACCAACACACTGGTCATACTAATACTTATCAATAATCATCTTTGACAATGAGGTTAGGTGGTTCCTATTATAAGTGTCATGTTTCCTTCAAAAGATAGGTACCAGTGAGAAACACTTAACAAATTCTTGTGGTCATCATTTCATTAAAGAATCATAAATTTGAAGAAAATGTATTCATTAAGACAACATGCAAGACTAATGCATAGTCACTATGGGTGCGCAATATAAGAGCATGAAGGTACAACCTGTAAAATTTGCAGACACAGAGAAGGAAAAACCAAAAATACTAATTCAAGGACCGAGTCATGAGGGAGGATTCAAACCCTCGATTGAAAGCAATAAAATAGATAATATGAGACTCAAAATGGCCATGACCAATAGTTAGTGAAAAGGTAGTTGCTATGAAGGAATGGAAGAGATGCATCGAGCCCTTGAATTATTATTTTGCATGGTTTTATCACAACCAAGTTTTTTACATCAAACAAATACATCTATAGGAAAGAATGGAAAGGAGCCCCCGAGTTTTTACAGAGACTCACAACCATGAAATAGAAAGTCAAAGATGCTTCCAGAAAGCCTACACAGAAGCTTGTGGCCGCGGCCATTTTTCTTTCATATATTTACAGAAGGTACATGAATGTACATGAGCCTTAATGTCTGCAACAAAAAAACAAATTACCTAGAATGAAGTGGCTATAGGTTCAAAAACTAAGTAAGAAACACATAGTATGGAGGTGTGCATAGTTTCCATAGATAAGGACCACATGTTGTATTAACCCTTATATTCCTTGCAATTCGAGACAAAAGACCCTCATGGGTTTTATTCAAGGAAATTGAAGAACAAAGAAATAAAATTCATGGCAGCCATTAAACAAAAAGGAAATCTATAGAAAATGGCTTGAGTTCAAGCACTAGTTTCTTCAAAAATGTAAAGGAAGATGAAATTATTTCATTTATCAGAACTTACCCCAGTACATAACTCACCATTGAATATCTATGAAGTTTCCTCCAAAATTTCTAGAAAACCCTCTGATGGTAGCGGTCAAGCTTCTTCCTGAAGCTTCGATACAAAATGAGATGAAGTTTCATTCTTTTTTGCTTTTTGTTTTAGGGTTAAAACACTATGAGGTGTCGATGAAGACATGGTATTTTGTGTCATTATTTTAAAAATGTGATGTGAAATTAATTAAAGCTGAGGGCTAAGACTTGTATTCTTATGCCCTCGTGATTTATCTTTAATAAAAGTCTTTTAAAGACTTATAGTTATTGCTTTTTATTTTTGCATGGTATTTGCAAATTGTGAAACATTAAGTCTTAATTATGCTTTATAAATCATTTTTGACTTAAGTGTTCTTTTGATGCAAGAATAATGCTGGTTTCCAATGCCTGATAATAAGGGAGAAAAGATATGATTTGAGTTATGATCTTGGAGAGAAAATGGGAGAAGTTATTTTTAGTTTGCAAACATGAGGAGAGTATCTAGGGAGGTTGAGAAGGAGTTTTCAACACATGCCAAATATGTAGGAGCAATTTTGACTCATTTATGAGCTTGGGAGATCATCTTGGAGCCTCTTTGTATGCATTCATGTTTGACAAAGTCAAATTTGACTTTTTTACCCATTTGGAGCCTTTTTGATGAAGATTTGCATGCTAGATTTTTGGATTTTTTGAGGCTTACGAAAATGAGGTTTCTAGAACATTTTTTGGTGGAGCTATTTGGAGTGGATGGATATATTGCTTTTGTAACTCATTTTTGAGTTAGTTTTGAATTATTATTTTTTTGTTTTGTGACTCATTTTGAAGTCCTTGGGAGGAGAAGTACAGAGCCTTGTAACTCATTTACAGTCATGTACAACATATTGCACCTTGAGAATCAATAAAGATAAGAATTTTTCCTTCTCATCTTCTATTTTATTGTGTGAATTCGATGATTGATACCATTTCATGTGAAGTTATCATATTCCTTGTTATAGTGTCTCATTAGCATCAATTTTATGCATACATACATATGTGTTTGTAGGTTGTGAGTTGTATTGTGTTGCAAATAGTTCAAACTGTGAAAGTTTTCTTTTCCCTTTTGAATTGAGTGCATTGGTCTTCTCAAAAAATATTTATGCAAAACATATAAGAGTTTTGTGTTGTGAATATTGAGTTTATTAGTTGATTTGAATTGTGTGTACAAGCAACTTTACAGGTCCATGATAGTTTTTGGTGTATCACCTTAATTTTGAGTACTATCTTTTCAGTTCATGCATATCCTTCTTCTGTTTTCCTCATCAATGAATAGTTTAGGTGATAGCCATCAGGAAGCCGACCTTCTCCAAAGTTTTGGTCTCATTTAAGGTAACCACACCTTGGGATCATTCCCATGTTTTGATAGATTGTTGAATTCTAAATTCAACAGGGTGCAAATCTTAGTGATAACAAGATCAATAGGTTGCAAAGATTTTAATAGGGTTCTTTAATTGTGATTTTTTCATAAACACTCAATGCCTATGGGTATCACATTGTTTTTTATTGCTTGAATGTTTTGTCTAGGAAATAGAAATGTATGATGGATATGATGGATTATATTATATTTTTTATGTTTTTGGTTTTTTGGAATTTTTTGGTGTAATGATAATGATGGTGATGAATGGTGAAGAGATATGGATGGGTAGGGATATCAAAGACCTTTTGAGATCTTGTTTCTATCCAAGCTAAAGTTGATTGATTCGATTGATTGATTTTTGTTAATATAGGAACAAAAAAATGATTGGGAAGGATATATCTTGATGATGATTGATTAGATAAGATATATCAAGATTTGTAGCAAGGCTAGGAACAAAATTCGTTAGATGGTTTGATATCACGCTAAAGTGTAAGTGAGATGAGATTGATGAGTATTGTTTAGCTTGATATTGATGGAGAAAATGTATTCATGGTGTTGGTTCTCAAAAATGCAGGTTGTAACCATAAGAGTTTTCCAAGCTCTTACAACACTTTTGGCCAACGTACAAGGCCAATTACACAATTGAACCTTTTGCTCTTTAGGTTCTGTTAGACCTAGGCGGGTGAACCTATATGAAACATGCAGATTTGAACTGAATTTCCTGCTAAACAGTCTACCCACAATGGCAATTGAGAATGGATAGACCAAATGATACTACAACTACTCCTACTACACGAATGAAAGGTTTTGAATATATTGTTTATAGTGAATTCTATCCTCCGGGATATGACAAAGCAGTGCCTTCTATCTATTGGGCAATGGAGTCAAAAGATATTACTAACTACACATACATCTTCCTCTCTGAAACAATTCATATTGTTAGACACTTTTAGGGATGAAGTTCTAATGACTGGCATGTGACTTCATTAATTTAAAACTGGCATAAATAGTGTTGAAATATTTTCTTACTTAGCTCTCCTTCAACAATCCAAAATAAATCTCACAAACACTGTGACTCATTTAAAGGTATTTGATTCTGACTTGCAGACACCAGTAAACAAAATCACACAGATTGAAGAAATGCACCTTGATGAATTAAAATATACTTGATATTTAAACTCAAATGATCGAAAGAATTCAAAGTGGAGAGAACCAAGCAAAAAATTAACAGTTATCACATCACAACAATGAAAAAATCAGAAAGGAATTCGGTCAAAAAATCATATCCATTGCACCGTTTCCAAAACGTTTTTTACATTATTTCATTCCCAGTTTCATTTCTGAGAAAAATCTCTCACTGCCCTCGAACCGACCCCCTGCAACTAAATTTTCAAATCATTTATACATTACATTCCAAGCATTGCAACCTTTCACATTCCTATTACAACCATTTGAATTTTATGACAGAGATAAAAATATTTAATTAAGTTGCCTTTTGGCAAATTAAATATTTCTGCATAGTTCGCTTCTGATTTTTCTCTAATATCTTGACCCGCCTTCAATATTTCTCTTTATACCTTGACCGGTCTTCATATTTATTTTCTCGTGCCCCTTGTTATATTTACCGCTATACTGCGATCAACTAGTTGACCGATCGCGGTATTGTGATGGCCAGCCTTTACTGTCATCTCTCACTGTCAACCGCCTTACCGTGGTCTTCCTCCTGACTCCTCGCAGTTGCGTGGTGACCGACTGCTACTATCTTCATTATTTACCATGGTCACCACGGTCTCCTCGCTTCCTTCCCATGGTACCATGGTATCCAACTGTCATTTCCCTCTCTCCTCCTACCGCTCTATTGTGGTCTTCTTCCTAATCATCGACGGTACCGCGGTGTGACCGTTAACCATCATCTCACCGCTTCCTCTTGACCACTGTAGTCACCACGGTCTGTGGTTTAAACATACGTGATACAGCGGTATTGTTATGCCTTGCATAACCACCCCATCTTTTTCCTTCGTCAAAATGGGTCCCCCTTTATGTTTTTATCCTTGGTTAATTTTCAAACAAATTTTGGAGTCTTTTGTTTCCAACACTTTGTTTTTCTTTGGTTTAGTCTGTCGGAACTGGAACTGAAACTAAATCAGGTTTTGGAACTTCCTTTGAAACTCATACCGATTCCCATCCCGGTAGTCTCTCTTTTTGAACCTTTTTTCTTGTCTTTGTTGGAGCCAGAGCTAGAGTGGAAGTTAAGTTAGTATTTATTCAAGATTTCAAAATCAAATCTCATTCCGCCTTCGCTTTTTGGACTTTTGTTTTAGACTAAATTTTTATGTTATGTTTTCTTGTGTCGGTCTTTTTTATTTTATTTTCTCGTTTTGTTTCGCTTTTATATTTGTTGGCTGAACTAGACCCGGAACGTGAACCAAGTTGAGAAATTACTCAAATTTCCAAATCCGTTTCTATTTCGATTGCGCTCCTAGTGGGTTTTGGTCGTTGAATTTTTACTGAAATCACATGGTAGTAATGGGCTAGTTCTTCTACAGTTCCTACTCCGCTCTACTGCACTTAATGCATTAATGACAGGTACCAGGCATGCGTGAGACTCTGAGTTTTACCTTAATTAGGGATTAATGCATAGTTATTATCACTATTCTTAAGAGATTGAAGAGCAAACTGTTGATGGTTAAAATGACACAAACAACATTAAATTAGAATATTTCTATTCTATTTCTCCTAAAAAAGAAAGACTACATGTAGTGGCCTAACTCCCAAGGTCCTGGTAGTTGGTTCTCAACTGTCTGATGTCACTCAATTGGTTCATGCAACTATAATATTCAAGGGATCTAGACTGGTAACAAAGGATTCAAGCTATGACTCTCTTTGTCAAAATAGTTTTTTGTAAATCAAGGGGTTTAAAATAAAAGAAAAAGATAGATCCAAGGGGTAAATCAGTAAGTATGAATTAAATTTATCTACTATCTAGACATATACTTTTAACAATGAATGTTTTCTTAACCAATCACAAAAACCATAACATGACACAACCCACAGTATAACTGTACCATCATATACATCTTAGGTGCTTAATTCAATTCCTCTGTTCACCTATCACAAATATTTCCAAGATCTCAAAACCACACACATTCATTCATCATTAAAACTATAGATCAACAGACTTTAATAACCTTAATTCAATGACAATTTAACAAGATAATCTTTAAACCTGGTTTCTTCTAATGACTTTCATCATATAAGAAACTATCATGCTTCAGCACAATCACTGGCATTCAAGTGGATTATAACTCATTAATCTTATCAAACACACAATTTAATGCCAAACTCCATATTTCGTAAACCTGCAATTCTATTAACTGTAAACAAGATTTGGTACAATGTATCTCTGCAAAATGCTCTCTGAAAATTCTATCTCCTAACACTAGGTAAGCCGACCCTTACAATGTAATACCCCACTGGTATTTATAGAATACAAAAAAAATAAGTTTGAACTTTTACTTCTATCTTAGGTTTTCCACCTTTTTAGGAACAATCAACTGTCTTGGAAACTCAGATCAATTTCGATCTTGAGTGCTTACATTACACATTCAGTTTGATCTAACAATAGAAGATAGAACATAGGAGAAAAGAAGATCCCACGTCCTCGAGACTGCTAGTGCTACATGCATGCAACATGCAAGGAAGAAGAATATCATGCATGCAAGATTTTATGCATGTGATGTTGGATCCGCTATGAACTCATCATAACTGGTGAAGACCTGTTGTAGCATATCCATATCTGGCCCATCAATCCAGTTATCTTCAAATTTAATGCGATCCAACTCAACTGCAGCAAATTCTTTCATGC
Organism: Sequoiadendron giganteum; assembly: GCA_007115665.2. Taxonomy (NCBI): domain Eukaryota; kingdom Viridiplantae; phylum Streptophyta; class Pinopsida; order Cupressales; family Cupressaceae; genus Sequoiadendron; species Sequoiadendron giganteum. The sequence goes on from CM021102.1 coordinate 516,204,766, forward strand.
TTTTTACCTTGACCAACTCTCTTCCTGTAGCTTTTATCTCTTCCTTGACCTCTACAAGTTGATCTATCACCAAGTCTTCTCCATCATCCTGCATGAGTCCTTGGAATCTTTCCCTCCATTTCTCTCTCACCTGACTTAATGGGATGCCATCTTTAGTCATTAAATTCACATCTACTATTATAGCTATAACTGCTTCCAACTCCTCCAACTGCTCAGTCAAATTATTAACTGCTCCCCGAATTTCATCCTTATGTTTGCTCAAGAAGCCAGTCCTAAACTTAAGGATACGAGAAGTCTTTTCTACAAAATCTTTATTATCATCTTCGAGTATAGATTCTTCTAAAAGAGTAGTTAGAGGCAATGTATTTATCTTCTCCAATTTTTCACTATACTCTTTGTACTCTTCTTCTAACTTCTCGGAGGCCTCAATATATTGATGCATCTCTTTTATTACTCCTTCTGCCTCCTTATAGGTTTCAAACCCCTTTTCCAAAACCTCACCTACCTCCTGGTTCACTTTATCTATCCACTTGTCAACCATCTTCGCCTTACCTCTAACCTGCATCAAATCATCAACCTCCTTTTTGCTTAGCAAAATAGGAGTCTCAATTGCTGCAACCTTTTGTGACCTTGGAGAGGAGACACTCTTCAAAAATGAATGTAACTGATCTAACTGAGCCTTAAGCTCATCTTTCTTTTGTTTGTCCTTGATCATTCTGGATTTCGTCGTTGAAGCCACCACATCAATCAAATTCATTTGTTGATTTCTAGTGGGTCTTCCCAAGTTAACCGTACTCAATTGATAGTCTGTAAGCTGCATATCCCCTACCTCCTTTTCAATCATAGGCACGACACATTCAACAACTATCTCCCCTTTATCTGTGAGTCTGGTAGAGTGAAAAACTTTAGCCCTCTTCTTAGGCCTTTCCTGTTCAATCTCCTTCATCATGTCCTCCCAATTGAGAGATTTAGGAGGTGTTCTAGCTCTTTTCTGTAGATCTAATTTCAACCAAGTAGGAGCACCAGGAGCCATCATCATGGAAGAGGAAGCAGCAACTGTAGAGGATGGCTGAATATCTACCTTAGGTTGAGAATCAACCTTTGCCTTTTCTTGTTGCTCCTGCAATACATGCAACTGCACCAACTTCTCAGCCTCCTCTCTATCTCTTTGTTCCTGCATCTTCCTGTCTCCTTCTTCTTTTCTCAATCTTTCCTCTTCCAAGGCTATGAGTTTCTCTGCCTTTTCCCTTTCTTTCTCAGCTAGTTGTTTCTTTACCAGCTCTTCAGCCTCCTTTTCTTTCCTTCGAGCTTCAGCCTCTTGTTCTTTCAATCGAGTCTCCTCTGCAAGCTTCAATCTATCAACAAGGGCTTCCTTTTCCCTTCGGTTTCTTGCTTTCTCCTCCTCAAGATCATGGATCTTTTGTATCAATTCCAGCTTGTCATTTTCAGCTTTGACCTTGATCTCATGCTCTCGTTGCCTCATTTGCTCCTCCATTGTATCAGCTACCGTTCTTGTTTCAACTTCTCTTTCCTTCGATTGCTGCTGTTGAAGTAGAGCATCAAATTGCAACTTTGCCTCTATTTCCTTTTGTTTCTCTGCATTAGCCCTTGCATCAGATTCTCTGGTAGCATCTTCAAACTATTTCCATTGCTCCTCCTATGTAAGAATCTGCTCAATAGTAGGATCTAGAGGCATGCTTTCTTGCAAGTCCTTCTCTGACAGAGTTTCATCTGAATCTGTCTCAATTTCTACCAACTCTTCCTCCACTTCCTTTCCTTTAGTAGCTTCAGCCATGGCATAAAGCACTCCTTGAACTTCTTTTCTTTTCTTTCTTGTGAGTGGGGCTTGTGTAGATGACTCACCCAATGCGGGCATAGGAACAACATATTCAATTGGGACATCTCCCTCGGGTGTCTCTTCTTCTTCATCAACCACTTCCAACTCTGTTTCTTCAACATCCGGAGGAAAGAATTCCAATGGTTCCTTGGAAGGCGCCTTTCTTTTAATCCTCTTATACCCTTTACCTTTCTTGAGAATTGGTCCCTGAGGAGCTTGAGTCCTCATCATCAACCATTGCACACTTCTATCCAAGACTGTTCTTCCCAATTTCTTAATGTCAATCGTTTCTTCTTCATTCCAGTCTATTGGATCTAAGTTTTTGGTGCCAATATTCAAAGCTTCATATGAGGGATCTAATACCACTCCATCATCCACCAAAGTGTTAGGAATATTATCTTTAATACCCAGCTCTACCATAAGTGAGACTGGTAATCTCTCATAATTCTTCCTCCTCAAGTCAAATTCATCCTGCCTATCACACCAAAAATCCTCTAACAAATTAAAGTGTCTAGTAAACACAGAAGGTAATAAAGTATACATATTCTTTTTCGGATCAAAATACTTATGAGCTGTATACAATCCCAATTTCAATTGTATCAACTCATTACAAACCACCTTAGCCGCCTTCAAGTGTTGACAACTATATTCCCCCAGTGTCATAGGAAACTTATGGCATCCTGTCTTGTGCTTCATCCCAAATCTAGCATTAACTCTGATGGCTTGATATACAAATTCCATAAGCACTATTCTATTGCTGCAGCATCTTGGAAGTAAATGAGGATGACCTTCAAACCCAAACAATCTGAAGTATGTAAATTTGGGGTATTGGATGTACCAACTTCCCCATTCAGAAATGGAAGCCATAGCTTCCTGACTTAACCTGTATCCTGCATCTCCACTCAACTGATTGATAACCACATATAAAAATGCATCATTGACTCTTCTAAAGTGAGTCTCAGCAACCTGAAGGGATAATTGATCATAGTGTTCCCATACCTTCTTTTTTCCATCCAAAGCTCCCATTATACCTACCCTATTTAATCCTAGGAAAATCCCCAATCTTGCTGCAGCATAGACCACATATGAAGTCATGAAGAAAGATTTGGTTTGTCTGACCCTTGTGAGCTGATCATGTATGGCATCAGAAATAATCATGGACCAATCAAATTGATAATCACCCTGAAAAATCACTTGAATAAAATGAAACATCCATTCCTTGAAATGGAAGGCATCCCTCTTCCCAAACACTCTAGACAGCATCAATATTAAATCAGATATCTCCTTCTTGAAGTCTACCCTCTTTGGCTGATCTGCCAATTTGCTCAAAGACTTCTTCTCAGTACTTAACCATATTTTATTTAAATGAGACTTATTGGAGTCTTTATGCTTACTGTATTTCTCCAATGCCTCAGCCTCAGTTAACTGCACTAAATTCTTGGGATTAGGAACATTGAATATGTTTTGGAACATCTGCGGAGTAATATCTATAATTACATTATTCTGTGAATCCATGCATAATCTTGTAGCTGGATTATAAGTACTGGCCACTGTATATATCAACTCCGTACACTGAACTGACAAAGGAAACACAGTGATATGTGCAAGACCGGAGTCAACAATCCTTTGAGTTCTCCCTGTCAAGTTTGCCCTTTCTGCAAAGGTCTCTTCATGTAATTCTTCGAAATTATACTGGCCCAAATTGGTATCTGTGATATCTGACCAATTTGATTCCACCTTGCTCGCCTTCACCACTGGATTCCTATGATCATACCTTTATCTGACCAATTTGATTCCACCTTGCTCGCCTTCACCACCGAATTCCTATGATCATACCTTAATGTATAAGGTAACTGTTCTGGTTTCACCTTCTTGATCTTTGGTGCAGGCTTTGATGTTCTAGCCAGTTGATTCCTTCGAGCAGCCTCTCCTAATGTTCCTGACATCTCTCAAATCTCCTACAAGCAAACCTCTAATTAGACCCCTTCCAATTCATTATAAAACTTGTTTTAAAAACATACCTGTTACATATGTATCGGAGTCGGAGTCGGACAGAAACACAAAATAATCATTTTTACAAGACTGGCAGACTCGGAGCAAAAACCAATATAGGAACTTCAGCTAGTAACAAACAGGCTTGGAGTCGGAATCGGGGAAGTTATCGGAACCGGGATCGGAATAAAAAAAGATTTGGTTTTTCTTCAAATTCCTCTCATTTCATATTCTATTTCCATTCCGCCTCCACCTCCGATTTGTTTATCGTTAATTCCACAATATGCGGAGCCGGACACGGGATGAAAACGGAACTGATAACCTTTACAAACAAAAATTCTTAAGTTTAAGACCAGTTCCGATCCCGCCTCTGCTAATTATCACATACTTTAAAAACCTTTTTAGAACTCGAAATCAAAAACAACATAGAAATGGAATTCACATCTTCGATAAAAACAAACTCGTATGCCAATACCCATTCCAATCCCACCTCCGCATATGCTAATCATGACATCATCAACTTTATTCATTTTCATCATAACTTCATGATTAAACCTAGGTCGCCATAACATAGCAAAGGAGCTTAAAAAAATCTACCCTCATATGACCGTGGGGAACAATTATATTTTAGAGCCATTCATTTAAAACTTAATGCAGAGACCGACGAAACCCTAAATTAACAAACTTAATAAAACTAGGGCACGGGTTTTAAAACCCTGCCATTCTACCAACAACGAAACCCTAAATTAAACCATAAACCTAATCTACCTCAACTCACTGTAAAAATCTGTAATCTACCTCACTGTAAATTCTTAATCTAACTTACACCATAATAAAAACCTTTAATCTAATCTAAATCTACTGCAAATCGAAAACGACCCGAAGCGATCACGATTAAGTCATGAAAACGACAATGCCCAAAAATAGAAAGAAACGACACAAAAAAATAAAACAACAAAGATAAAAACTAAAACAAACTAAAACAAGAACCTACTCATTCAATCACATCGTAGATCATAAAATTGCTTTAAACACAATGATTGAACACGCGAACAGATACAAAGCAAAACACAACGAACACAACCGCAAATAAAACAACGAACAACAAAAAACAAAAATAAAAAACCTACCTTAAATGCAAACAAAGCCACGCTGAATTTCTGAATCAATTCGCACACAATCCCTTCTCTATCTCGATCAATTCGCTCAAAACGAACTCTGCTATTGCTCTTCGCGCTCTCAGACTTGTAATAATAACAATAATAATCAGCTTTAACCCTTAATAAAGAAAAAAATGTGAATTTCTACCTACATCGGCAGCCACCATTAATGCATTAAAACACAGTAAAGGTGGAGTCGGAACTGTAAGAGAACAAACACTGGTCTATAGTGCAACTTCCATCAAAAATTCAACGACACAAAAAAAAGGCGAGGTCGGAACCAAAATGGAAACAGGATCTTAAAATCATAAACTTTCCAAACCTTATTCCCATTCCGACTCCGCGTCCGATAACTAAAAATAAAACAAAAACAAAAACAAAAGTTAAGTAAAAGATCAACCTAATAAAACAAAACACAAAAACCGAGACAAACAAACATTAAAAAGGTAGCGGAGTCGGAATCAGAATTGAATTTGATTTTGCAAATTTTGAATAGAACCATCCCAATTCCCACTCTTGCTCCGCTTCCGCTAAAGAGCAAAAACAAAGGCAAAGAAAAGACTGTCAGGATCAGAACCAAAAATACACCTCAAAAGACCTTTCAAAACCCGATTCAGCTTCGGTTCCGCTTCCGACAGAGAAAACAAAGAAGAAAAACAAAATACTTGGCAAAACTATACTCCAAATTTTGTTCCAAAAACAACTAAGTACAAAAACACAAAGGGGGACACATTTTGACCAAGACAAAAGATGGGGAGGTTATGCAAGGCATAACACAAACCAGAAGTTGTAGTGAAGCATTTGTGCAAGTAAATCGATTGAAGGAGAGACAGTTACTTGCGGATTTCTTCAGAAGGTTTGCCTATTTATTTGCATTCGAGGTAGGGTTTCCTATTTTCATTCTTCTTTTATTAACTTTCACGTTTTTTGTTGTTGTTCATGTTAGATCATTTTTCTTTGGGCAGGTTTGTGATTCTTAGTAGGTTTGCATGTTTTGTTTTTCTTTGTTTGTTTGTTTGTTGTTCTTGTCTTCTTCTTTTTTATGCTTTTGTATCTGGTTTCTTTGTTTTAAGGCACGGTCATTTTCAGGTTTTAGTCTTGATCGCGTCATGCTGCTTCATATTTTAAATGCGTAGATTAAATTAGGGTTTTACAGTGAGGTAGGGTTTAGTAAATGGTAGTTTTTACTTAGAATTTGTTGCATTTTCGATCTGGTTAAATTAGAAGGGTTAAATTCATGCCCTAGTTTTTATATCGAGTTTGTTTTAGATTAGGGTTTAGATGCATTTCTGTATTTGTGTTTTAATTTAAATATGATGCCCTAGAAAGTACAGTCGCCCCCGATCATATGGGGATGGTCTTATCATGTTATATGTTAGCCCCTTTTCGTTTAAATATGACCTAGTCTTTAATCATGAAGATATGCATTAAACTATTAAAATCATTTATGACATCATGGTCAACCTAGGCAAAAGCGGGATCAGAATTGATTTAGATTTTGGGCATATTTTATGATTAGTGTCAATTCCATTTTCATCCCATCTCCAACTCCGCTTATAGTGAGAAGCCTTCTTTCAAAATAGCGATAACCTAGACGGAACTAGAATCGGAACCGAAACGGAATGTGAAAATAGAAAAGCTGAAAGAAACCAAATCCGTTTCCACTCTAGTCCCGATTCCGATCACCATTACAGTTCTGACTCCGGTCCCGCTTCTTGTTAGTGTATCACAATGCTTGTTTTGGTTCCAAGCCTGACAGTGTTTTAAAGAAGACTGTTTTAGAATGTTTTTATGTTTGGTTCCACCTCCGATGTATGTATGAAAGGTATGATTTTAAGTCATATTTTGTGATGTTTATTCAAGGATCTAACTAGAGGTTTTGTTGCAGGAAAGCTAAAGAATGTCAGGAACATCAAGAGAAGTTTCCCAAAGGAACTGGCTTGTAGGAACATCAAAGGTAGTAGCTAATCCCAAGAAGATCAAACTAGAACAGTTACCCTATACCTTGAGGTATAACCATAGGGGTCCTACGGTCACAACAAGCAAAGTGGAATCGGATTGGTCAGACATCACCGACACCAATCTGGGCTCATACAATTTTGAGGAGCTGTATTCAGAAATGTTTGCTGAAGATATATTAGGGAGAACACAAGGAATTGTTGAGTCTGGTTTGGATCATATCACCTTATTCCCTTTATCTATCCAGTGCCTAGAGTTGATTATGACAACAGCCAGTGCCTACAATCCAACCACAAGGCAGTGTGTCGATTCATAGGACAATGTGATTATTGATCTCACTCCTCAAATTTTTCAAACTATGTTTAGTGTCTTGGAAGCAAGGAACCTGGTATAGTTAAAGGAGGCTGAAGCTTTGGAAAAATATAGCAAATACAAAGCATCCAACAAGGCTCACTAGAATAAGAAATGGTTGAGAACAGAAAAGAAATCCCTGACCAAACTTCATGATCAACCGAAGAGGACAGAGTTCTACAAAGATGTATCAGATTTGATCATGATGTTGTCTAGGGTGTTTGGGAAGAGGGATGCATTTCACTTCAAGGAGTGGATTTTTCCTTTCATTCAGACCATTTTGAATGGAAAACAACAGTTTGATTGGCCAATGGTGGTGTCTAATGCTATACATTACCAGTTGACAAAGATAAGGGAAACCAAATGTTTCTTTATGACTTCTTATATTGTTTATGCAGCTGCAAGAGGAGGTATATTTCCAGGTTTAAGGAGAGTGGGAATATTGGGAGAAAGAGATGGACAAAAGAAAGTGTGGGACCATTATGATCAATTATCTCTGCAAGTATTTGAAACACAACTTAGAAGGGTTAATGATGCATTTCTATATGTGATCATTAACCAACTCAACGGAGATGCAGGGTACAGACTGAGCCAAGAAGCTATGGCATTTATCACTGAATGGGGATGTTGGTACATTCAATACCCCAAGTTCACATACTTCGAGCTAGCTAGATTTGAAGGTCATCCATATTTGCTGCCAAGATGTTGCAATAATAGGATAGTGTTGATGGAATTTGTTTATCAAGCTCTGGGGGTTAATGCTTAGTTTGGATTGAAACATAAAATAGGATGTTGTAAATATCCCATGCAGTTGGGTGAATACAGCTGCCAGCATCTGGTGGGAGCAAAGGTAGTGTGCAGTGATTTGATACATCTAAAACTAGGTTTGTATACAGCTCGAAAGTACTTTGATCCAAAGAAGAAGATGAATGCCTTGTTGCCTTCTATTTTTGATAAACATTTCAATTTGTTGGAAGATTTTTGGAGTGACCGACAGGATGAGTATGACCTCAGGAAGAATTATTATGAGAGGTTACCCATCTCACTCATGGCAGAGCTTGGGATCAAAGATGATATCCTTGACTCATTAGTAGATGATGGAGTGGTATTAGATCCATCATATGAGGCATTAAACATTGGCACTAAGAGCTTGGATCCGGTGGACTGGGATAGTGAGGAAACAATTGACATAAAGCAAATAGGGAGGACAGTTTTGGATAGAAGTATTCATTGGCTGGTCCTAACAACCAAAACTCCTCAAGAACCAACTCCTAAGAAGGGGAAGGGCTACAAGAGAATAAAAAGAAAATTACCTTCCAAGGAGCCCTTGGAGTTCTTTCCTCTAGACATTGAAGAGATTGAGCTTGAAGTAGTGGCTCAAGATGAACCAAAGAGACAAGAGGGAGATGCCCAAATAGGGTCTGTAATTTCAACACCTACATTAGGTGAGTCCTCTACTCAAGTCCCACTTGCAAAACAACAAAGTGACGAAGTGCAAAAAGGGACTCTTCATAATATTGTTGAATCTATGAAGGGAAAAGGAGTAGAGGTAGAGGTCCATGATGTTGGAATAGATTCTGATGAGACTCTGTAAGAGAAGAGTGTACAAGAAAATATGCCTCTAGAGGAGGATACTAAATAGGTGATGATAGAGGAGGATCAGTGGGCGTTATTTGAAGAGGTCAAGAAGGTTGTTGATGATCAAGCACTCGTTGCAGCAATAGAGAAACAAAAGGCAATTGATGCTAAGACACAAGCTGACGCCATACTACAACAACAACACATAGAAGCTAAGTCAAAAGCTAATGAAATAGAGAAGCAATAGAGGCAAAAAGAGCGTGAGCTCAAGGTTAAGGAGGACAATGATAAATTAGAATTGATACAAAAAATTCATGACCTTGAGGAAGAAAAGGCAAGACATCGAAGGGAGAGAGAAGTTTTGGTGGCTAAGCTAAAACTTGCTGAAGAAGCTCACAAAAAGTAGGAAGAAGCAAAACGATTGCAAAAGGAAAAAGAGGCCGAAGAACTGATCAAGAAGCAACAAGAGGAAAAGGAAAATGCAAAAAAGATTAAAGCATTATAGGAAGAAAGAAAATAGGAATTGGAGAAAAGAAGATTAGAAGAAGAAAGGTTGAAGAAAGAGGAAGAAGATAGGAGAATACAAGAATAAAAGGACAGAGAGGAAGCTGAAAAGCTGGCACAAATAAGTGTGGAACAAGAGCAGCAAGAGAAATAGAGGGTTGATTCTCAACCTCAGATAAATGTGCAGCCACCCTTAGCTACCACCTCTTCTTCTTCAACTATGATGACTATTACTCCAGGTGCTCCTACTTGGTTGAAATTAGATCTTCAGAAAAGATCATCGACACCTTCACAACCTCTCAATTGGGAGGATATGATGAAGGAAATTGAGAAAGAAATGCCTAAAAAGAAGGCCAAGATCCTACATTCTACTAGGCTAACTGACAAAGGAGAAATTATGGCTGAATGTGCTATACCCATGATAGACAAGGAGGTAGGAGACATGCAATTGATAGATTATCAGCTAGGCAATGTTAATTTGGGGAGACCTACCAGAGATCAACAAATGAATTTAATTGATGTGGTAGCATCCTCAACCAAGCCAAGGATGCTGAAGGATAAACAAAGGAAGGATGAGCTTAAGACTCAGTTAGATCAGTTGCATGTTTTCCTTAAGAATGTTTCTGCTCCAAGATCACAACAGGTTGCTACTATTGAGACCCCAATTTTGCTGAGTAAGAAGGAAGTAGATGATTTGGTATAGGTGAGGGGCAAGGTGGAAATGTTGGATCGGTGGTTTAATAAATTGAATCAAGAAATAAATGAAGTACTAGAAGACAATTTTGGGGTTTACAAAATGACTGAGGAACTGATAGAAGAAATGAATCAATATGTTAAAACACTAGAAGAACAGGAGGAGGAGTACAAAGGATACAACCAAAAATTGAAAGAAGTTAATCAATTTCCTAAAACTACTCTTCTGGAACAGTCGATACTTGAAGAAGATAGTAAAGATTTCTTGGAAAAGACTTCTTGCATACTCCGGTTTAGATCAGATTTTCTATATAAACATAGAAATGAAGTTCAAGATTTTGTTAAGGATCTGAATGAACAATTTGAGGAGTTGGAGGCCATTATTGCTATTATAGTAAACGTTGATGTACTAGTAAAGGAAGGCCTACCTTTAAGCCAAATAAAGGAGAAGTGAACTGAAAGGTTTAAAGGGGTTATGTAGAAAGGAGATGATGGAGAGGATTTATTGATAGACCGGTTAATGGACATCAAAGAAGAGATAAGGGCAACTAAGAGGGAGTTGACGAAGCTGAAGGATACGAGAGGGTTTGCTGCAGCGGAGTTTGAAAGAATTAAGTTTGAAGACAACTGGGTTGATGGGCCGAAATTAGACATATTACAACAAGTCTTCTCCAGCTATGATGAATACATTGTGGAACAAACTTCACATGCATAAATCTCATGCATGCATGGCTTTCTTCTTCTTTGCATGTTGCATGCAGGACTGGTAGTTTTTGAAGCACATGAATTTCTTCTCTCCTATCTTCTTTTCTTCCAGTTTAACTGAGTTTCCAAGATAACTATAATCCCTAAAAGGGTGGGTCGACTTAAAATAGAAGAGGACTTCATATTTTGTATTCCTATAAATACCCTTGGGATATCATATTGTAAGGGTTGGCTAATAGAGAATAGAATTGGCCACCTGATATTAGGAGATAGAATTTTTCATAGTTGTTATAGAGATACATTGTTACTTCATTTTTTATAGTTAAATAAAATTATAGGTTTATGCAATATGGTGTTAGAATTAATTTTTACTTGATAAGGTTGATGAGTTATAATCTATCTGTATACTAGTGATTGTGTTGAAGCATGATCGTTTCTTATGTGATGAAAGTCATTAGAAGAAGCTGGATTTAAGGATTATCTCGTTAGATTATTGGTGAATTGGATTTATTGAAGTCTGTTGATCTATGATCTTGGTGATGAATGAATGTGTGTTCTTTTGGAATCTTTTAAGTAGTTGTGATATACGAATTGTGATGTTAAAATAAGCACCTTAGATGCATGCAATAGTATGGATTATTCTATAAATTGTGTCATGCTTTGGTTTTCTTGATTTGTTGGAAAACATTCATTGTTGAAGATATATGTCCAGATGTTAGATAAGTTTGATTCATGTTTACTGATTTACCCTCTGATCTATCTTTTTCTTTTATTTAAAATCCCCTTTCTTTATTAAAATAGCTCGATGAATAAGTCATTGCTTGTATTCTTTGTTACCAGCACAAGACCCTTGAACATTACAGTTGCATGGACCGATTGAGTGACACCAGATAGTTGAGAACCAACTACCAGGACCTTGGGAGTTAGGCTACTATATGTTGTCTTTCTTTTTCAGGAGAAATAGAGTAGAAATATTTTGTTTAAACGTTGTTTGTGTCATTTTCACCATCAACGGGTATGTCTTTTGACTGCTCACATACCGGTGACTTACCTCCCACCACAACTTCGCGGTCTATGTTTAGACCGCATGCGATGGTGTGGTAAGCACTTTATGCCTATCTACTAACCGCTACCGCCATACCGCGAGCCCATTGTGGGAGGCCGCGGTAAAGCGGTAAGTGATGTAAAATTGAACATTAAGGGAACGGTAAAGGGTATAAGCTATATATGAGTGGAAAAAATGTTTTTTTAATGGAAAAGATAGCAAATGAATGGGTTTAAATGGGCAAAAGGCCTTAATATTTTCATGTAAAATTCTAGCTCTAACACATGGAATAGTGGAAAATGCTTGAAAGTGTTTTTTTGTTTGTTTTTCTAAATATTTGTTTTTTTTTTTGGATTTTTGGAAGGTGCGTAGATATTTAAGTGATCTAGAACGAATATATCAAGATTTATTCCAAGGAAAGATGTAATCACCTGCCCCTAGTGACTAGCAATACATGTGACACTATGGATGGATGGACCAATGCGATGAAAATGGATATGTTGAGGATGGGGAGGATAGGCATTATGGAAATAGTTCTAGGATAAAAGTTTTTACTTCCAAGGACTATCTCATAATAGGATAGATGTTTTACCCAAGCTAAATATTTGGATAGTTTTTTGTAGGTGATGGTATGACATGGGATAGTATATGGTCAAAGGAAATGACCATGCCAAAAGTTACCCAAAAGCATGTTTTGAAGTATATGCCCCTAGTATTTATCAATATCAATGTGGATAGGGAAGATGGACACAAGTGGAATGGATTGGATGGATAGTGGTGTTAGGATTGTAATGTCGTAAAATTGTACCCTAGGGGAAATTTCACATACGCACATTTGGCCTTGCATTTATTGCACTTAAATGCATTTATGGCAAGAACCTTATGGGTCAAAATTTCATTATTTTGACGCCATGAGGACCAACGATGAAGTAACAATAGTTTTCCACCTTATTTCCCAAAAAATGATGAGTTGGATGTCCACGCAATGTTCTAGCATCCTCTTGATTTTTTGTGTTTGAAATGTGGAATCTCAGAATCTTGACGCACAACACATGTCCTTGCAATCATATTTCTAAGTATAATGGCTCCTCCCACCTCATATAGCAACAAAACTCTCCATTTTCTCTAATTTTGGGGGTTCTCTCCCATTTTGACACTTGAATATTTCAATCTCACCCGATTCTCTACATCTTGCTCTCTCGATCTTGCTTCTATAGTGAAGCTCTGCTAGACTGAGGTCCCTCCAACAACCAAATCTCTCTTGAAAGCCTTCAACAATGTGTTTGTGTAGTCAAGAGGGGGTCACAGACTATTGGTAACACTCTCTTGATTCTTGTCTCTTTGCAAATAGATATTTTTTCATTAGATATCTTGTGATATGAGTTCTCCTCCTTGAGCGGGGATTGCTTTTATCACTTTGTACTTGTTTACTTTGTCCAATGTTTTTATCTATTTGACTGCTCGTAGAGGTGGGAGCACCAAAGCGAGGGTTTGACAGTGGCAAGCCCTGAAACACCCCCAAAAAATTTCCTCGTTTGTCTTGTGTGTAGGTTTTTCGCATGAATTTTGGAAGAAAAGCTCAAACACGGGACCCATTGTAATTTTTTCCTTCATTCTCCTTCATTTTTTTCAAATTTTATTGCTTTTTGTTACTCCGCTTTATTGAGTAGACCCCATATCTAAACTCCTTATTAGAATTGTTGTATTTTTGTTATGTGGTTTATCTCTCTATCCATACAAGATTTTATTACGTCCCTTGAACTCCAATGCACTGTGATGGCATTCTAAACACGTGTTACTTCCCTTTGCTCAAGGTTTATTCCTTCTGTAATAGAGATCTACTAATTCTACTCTTTCAGTCTTTGAGTACTTTGTCTATCGTAGATTCTTGATATTATGTTCTTTGCAATTTCTTAATTTGATTCCTTAATCCAATTCAGCTAAGCTTGAGGTAGTTTAGGGAAATTCACTCCCTGGGATTCTCTCGAGAATGAAGAGACTTGTGAGTAGCGAATCCCCCTTCACAACATTTTGGTGAACCCAACATGAACCATGTTGTATCTTTTTCTACAATGTTTTAATGCTTATGATGATGCTTTCTCTAAGGAATATTTTGATTTTTTGGGCGATGCTCTAGAGGACTTCTTAAAAGTATCTTCCTCTATTTGTAGATATTCTAAGTAAACCTCTTCTTCACAAACATCTACTTCTTCTTTGCCAGTTGAGAATTCAGTGAATGTTGTAGTCTTCATGGCTTCCCTGAAGCCTAAGAGACCCATTATTTACTTGACTCCAACTAGCCCTTCTCCTAAGAAGATTCATTCTATTTGTGGGGTATCATATTATAATGATTCAATAGATTTATATACAAGGTTTATACAAGCTACAAACTCCAATTCTTATAATTCATAGGGCACACATACAACACTAGAAGAAATCAACAAAACTTGAATCAACAACCTTCTATTCCTACATCCCAACCTACTGAAGTTCCTAATTCTTTACAACCTTCTCAACCAAGTCTTCCTTCAACACCTAAACCTTCGAATAAAGCACATGGAGATTATGATCTTGTCTAACAACTTTGCATTATTCTGACTAAGATCTCTCATTAGGATTTCTTCAGACGGCTCCTATTTATATAGGCATGCTTTAGTAAGCCTTGCACAAGATCCTCTTGCCCATATTTACTAGGTTGAAAAATGTTAATGAATTAATGGCTCATATTCATGTGGATTCACTAAATATTATATTCTATATATGGGAAATCCTATCCCCATATGTGCATAAGCAAGCGAACCCTCTAATGATCATAGTTAGTGTTAACAACATTGGTATTAGTTGTACCCTCGTTGACACTAGTTCAACTCTCAATGTTTTTGGTATGGATCTACTACCTAAGATTAATATTTATTCTTCTTCTTTAGTTGCTTCTTCTCTATACATTTGTGGATTTAATAATGTTGTTCGACAAGCCCTAGGCACAATAACTTTTCCTTTGTGTCTGGGACCCGTTACCTTACCCACTTTGGTGTATGTGATTCCTAGCTCCTTACCTTACAAAATTATTCTAGGAAGACCTTGGATTCATTCTATGGGAGGTGTTACTTCTACTCTAAATTTTTCTGTAAAGTTTGTAGCTAATAATCAAGTGGTTATGATTAAGGTTGACCCCGAAGAAGTCCACCTTTGTGATTTGGTAGTTGTTGGTTGATCTTCGGTTGTTTCCACTCTTAATAATTTTATTTCATCACTAACCTCTAATGTGTTAACATGTTCTTCAGTGATGTCATCTATAGAGTCTGTCATCAAAGTGAGTGTCCCTAAAGTCCCAAGTCTTCCCCATCTACTTCTTCTTCTGAATTGAATGCATGTCTTGGTGATGATTGGGGATCCTTGGACTTCTCTGAATTCTTCATCAGAGAATACAAAGTGAACCCCATCCACCTTGATCTTCCCATGACTTGAAACACCTCTGCTAAGAAAGTTGATCAACCTCTTGCTGAGAAGGAAAGTTATGATACTATCTAGGAACCCAACTATTCCCCTGTTGAGGAGGATGATCAGATTTCTGCTAAAGAGGTTAATGTTTTTAATCCCAATGAGAAGGATGGTTGTGATATTGTAGACGCGTTTGACACTCATTGGTGGAATGACACTCTCTATGTGGAACCACCTCCTTCCAAGGCTTTGCAGATGCATTATGGACATGGATACAGGCTTGTTTCTAAGTATGGTTATGGGCATAAAGATCTTAGGTGTATTGAAAAAGGAATTCATGTCCCTATAAAATTTAAGCCTAACGAGCATAACTTGAGACTAGGATTCTCTACTTAACAATCTAGAAAAAAATAATGGTGGAGTGTTAACATGATTTCAGTTGAATCTCTCAACCTAGTTCATCCTGAATTGATAGAGGATAAAATAGAACTTGATGAAGTTCCTCTAGATGTCTTTTCCTCAAAGGAATTAGTAGGAAAAATCTTAGATTCCTATTCTCACTTGGCTTCCTTTCACCATAAGTGACAATTCTTGTATCACTTGAATAAAAAAGCACACTTTGGAGAATTTGTTTTGAAGATGGATGAGGTGGATTTTCTATATAATTTTGATGATGGTCTCCCAATACCTTAGCCTAAATACCATAGTCCTCTCCTTAAGGAAGATACTACTAAATTTTTCATGGATCCTAATTCCTCTGAGAAGGTGATTAAGATCAGAAAGTTCCTTTCTTTAGAAGAATCTAAGGAGCATTTAGACCTCTTACATTCTCACCCTGATATCTTTGCTTGGTCATATGAGACATTCCCAATATTTATGAGTTCATAGTGGTCCATAATATCATCATATGTCTTGATGCCAAGCCTGAGAAGCAAAAAATCCAAAAGAGCAATCCCAAGGTGACCTTGTTGGTTAAGACCGAGATAGAGAAATCATTAAAAGTGAGATTTATCTGTCCTATTGACTATTCACCTTGGATTTTGAATTTTCTTTTTTGTTAGTAAAAACAGTGACCATATTCATATTTGCATTGAATTTTGTAACCTTAATAAGGATTCTCTTAAAGATGATTTTTCATTACCTAATATTGATATGATTGTAGACTCAGTTGTAGGACATACCTTTTTATCCTTCATGGATGGATTCTTGGGCTATAACAAAATTCATATTAATTCAAAAGATCGGTATAAGACAACCTTCACCACCCCTTGGGGTAATTTCTATTATGTGGTCATGTTGTTTGGGTTAAAGAATGGAGGTGCAACCTATCAATGGGAGATGACCCTAATCTTCCATGATTTTATTCACAAAATTTTGGAGGACTAGTTTGATGACATCTTGTGAAATCCATAACCCATCAAGCTCACGTAGGAAACATTTTCTCATATTTGAAAGACTTCGACTCTATAAGATGAGGCTAAATCCTCTTAAGTGTGTCTTTGGTGTGGACACAAGAAAACTTTTAGGATTTATAGTTTCTCATCATGGAATCAAAGTCGATACAAACAAAATTGATGCAATTGTTAACATGCCTCCACCTAGAAGCATCTTTGAACTACAAATCTTTCAAGGGAAAAATCAAGCAATTCATAGATTCATATATCAGTTGGCTAATCGCACCCTTCCCTCCACTCGTCTATTGAAGAAGGATGTTCAATTTATATGGGATGATGAGTGTATGAAAGCTTTTGATTCAATTAAAAATTATCTAGCCAATCCTCTCGTCTTAATGTTGGCTATGTAGGATAGACCCTTTTTGCTTTACCTTGTTGTATAATTGTATGCTTTAGTAGCCTTTCTTACACAATATGGTGATAATGGTAGAGAAAGAGTGGTCTACTACATTATTTGTGTCCTTGTCAATTACAAAACTTGTTATTCTATTGTGGAGAAACAAATCCTTGCTCTCATCTTTGCAACGTAGAAGTTAAGGCATTATATTCTTCATGCGGAAACACATGTCATTGTGAAAAGTGATCTTATGAAGCATTTGTTTTCTAGTGTTGAACTTGCTAGAAGGTTAGAAAAATGGGTAATGTTGCTTTCTAAGTTTGACATAAATTTTGTGACTCAAAAATAAACTCAAGCGATTTCCAATCAATTGGAAGATGATCCTTCATCTCGCTCCTTCCTTGGTTTGAACTTGTTTCTTGATGAAGATATTTTCATGATCAACCATCATCTTGTATGGCAGATTTATTTTGATGGATTGAGATGTCAGATTGGATTTGGGGTAGTTTTAGTTTTGATCTCTCCTGAGGGAAGGCCAGTACCTATCTCCTTTTGATTAGAATTTCAATGTACTAATAACATCATTGAGTACGAGGCCCTTATTTCTAGCTTACGTGATGTGATTGAATTAAACATAATATATCTTCACATACATGGTGACTCTAAGATTATTGTGAATCAGATCATGAGAACGTATCAAGCTAAGTAAAGTAAGTTATCTCAGTATCGAGATCTAGATTTTTCATTACTTGATCGATTCTCCTCTTTCACAATAGACAATGTCCCTACAAGAGAAAATTTACATGTGGATGCTATGGCGAGTGTTTCCTCCTTGGTGCCCTCAAATAAGGTTACAAAAGAATTCCACTTTATGGTTCATATTATTTTCTCTCCTTCTATTTCCAATACACCTAAATCAGATGCTCTTGTGTATGCTCACATAGAATCAAGAGAATGGTACTCTAACATTTACAACTATCTAAAGATTGGAAACTTTCCCAATGATGCGAAAAAGAGTGATCGCAGTCAATTATGAAAGTTGTTGGTCCATTATGTTGTACAAAAAAATTTTCTTTATCAGAAATCTTATAATGGTATTCTTCAGATTCTCACTAAATTGGAAATATACCTTGCCCTTAAGGAAGCCCATTCAGGTTTTGGGGATGGAAATTTTGGCAGTATGTCCCTAGTGCGAAAATTGATTCACATGGGATACTTTTGGAAAAAAATGGGACAAGATTCCTTTGATTTGGTCAATAAGTGTATTCAATGTCAAAAGAATAGTCGTCTCATTCACGCTTCTTCTCAAGAGCTTCAAAATCAAAATTATCCTTGATCGTTCATAAAATGGGGGTTGGATATCATTGGAAAGATATAACCTCCTTATAGGGGAGAATTCTTTATTATCACTTCTATGAATTGCTTCATGAAGTGGGTTGAAGCTATCCCACTTCAATCCACAAATTCTAAAGCTATTTGTAACTTTCTTTTGAACAATATCATTTCTCACTTTAGGTTGCCTTCTACCTTTGTTTATGATAATGGTACACCATTCAAGAACAAAGAAGTGAAGAAATTCCTAGAGAAATTTCATATTCAACATAGATTCTCTACATCATATTATCCTTAGTCTAATAGCCAAGCATACACATCTAATAAAAATCTTGAGCCTATTCTTTGAAAAATAGTAAATAAACATGGTAAGGATTGGCATATTCAATTGATGTATGCTTTGTGGGCCTATCACATGTGTGTTTGTACGATGATGGGTGTGTGTGAGAATATGTGGAACAACTAATAAGTTAAACTAACATACCATTAAATCAAAGGAAACTAATTAAAAGTAGAACAAACTCTAAAAAACAACTCCCTCAAAAGCATTCCATTGTCCTCTATCTCCAAGGATCTGTTGTAAGTTGTTGGCTCTCAGTTGGTGTATGCAGCAGCTTTGGTAGAATGACAACTTAGAGAATGAGTTTATGCAACATGAATGTCCATTGCTAAATGATTTAAGCTATGATATGAATTTAAAATTCTATGAACTTGAAATGCTATGCTAAAATTTTGATTTGAATGCAACTATAGTAACTACGCTAAATTCGAAAAATCTAGGATGAATTCAACTCACTAAAGGGTTGTATTTATAGATTTTTGGAGGCAAGAATCTAGTTGGCAAAGATCAATGGTCAAATTCGAACCTATCAAGATGAACGGTGAGAGATTCTGGAAGTTGAGAGAAAGGTGGAAGGTTGAGAGAATAATGGAAGAATATTTTCAACCCACAAAACCATCCTCATTCAAAAATGGAGACAAATTGCCATTTGTCATTTCATTTATGAAATTTGGTTGAAAGATGAGGATAAATTCCCAATTAAATAAATAAATTTATTGAATTTCATGTGACATGGATTTTAGAAGCTTCCATAATTAAATAAATAATATTTAATTATGTGAGAGATGAAGGAAAAAGTGTTAAATTAAATATTTATGATACTTAATATAGAACGAACGATGAGTTAGAAGAATATTCCATTATTTGAATATAAAAATTCAAACTTAGAATAATATGATAATTAATATAAATAAATTATGAAATTTATTTAATTTGATTAAGAGGAAGATAATAATAATTAAATAAACTTATTTATTTAATTAAGCTAGAAGAATTAGAAAAATGAACGATATAAATAAATAATTAAATTTATTTATATGTAGATGACTTTTAGAATATTAATTAAATAATTCATATTTAATTAACTAACAAGTTTTTGCAATGACTATTTTTAGATGTATACATTTTTCCCCTCTTTGAAGTGGTGTTTTACGCATTGCTTCAAAGAAAAATTCAAATTTCGAAAATTTGCCCCTAACTTTGAAAAATTGACTGATGATGTTTTATGCCCCCGCAGGAGATAAATCGCGTTGATGAGTGATACTGATGATGATTCCAAGATTTGAAATGATTTTGGAGGAGATTCATCGATTTATCTCCCGAAATAGCGCTCCATATGGTAAAATTAAAAATAACCTTACCTTATTTACCCCCTTAAAAGGTGGAAAAGGTAAAAAGTCATTGTCATTTGAACAATAGCCTTTTGTGATTTTCAGAGCTCTGAGAGAGAGAATTTCGAGATGTCAATCCACTATGAGTGCCAATGATTCAAGTGAGCCCACCATCATCAGAGACCAATAGCTTATGGACCTCCGGTAAGATTGTACGATCCTCCTTTGAATTTTATTTTTTTGAATTTTGCACAGATTTTTCATTTTTTCAATTTTTCAAAATTATGTTTTAGCATATAGGATTTTGATTTAACGCACGTGAGCTGTAGATTAGTGCATCAATTAGGTAGATTAACGCATTCAAATTAGCACATCGATGAAACAAACTAGCGCATGGATAAAAAATTTAGCGCATAGACTAGAATAACACATAGGATAGATATATTCATGCATAGGTGAAGACCACGCGCATGCGATTCTCGATTAGTGCATAGGCTAGATAAGTTAGCGCATACCCCTGATAGAATAGCACATTGACAGTTTAGCACTTTGGTTCTTTGTTTTAGCGCATCCATGGATAGAGTAGTGCATTGAAAGATGTTTTTAGCGCATCCATGAATTTTTCCTAAATTTGAAATTTTGAGATTGATTTGATGTTTGCTTGATGATTGTTGTTGTATTAGACAAATGATTTGATGATTTTGAGTAGCATCACGGACAGATTAACTCGATTTTGGTGATGATATGATAAATTTGTCTTCATGCTTGAAAACAAATAGTAAGATGTTGATTCTGATAAATTTTCTTTTTGAATTGAAAAACAAATAGTATAGATGTTGATTTTGAGCCGATTGGTTGCTAAATTTGTTTCCATGCTTGATGAAAAAAATATACTAATGATAGATTTTCCTGCTTGATATGATTATATGATTTCCTGATTGATTGATGTTCCTTGCTGATGATCTGATTTGATTATTGGAGGATTTTAAAATCCTTCAGATCAGAGAGAGGTTTCCTCGTACATGGGAGATGATTCCCAAATTGACCTAGCTAGAGATTGGGGTCATTGTTAGATGTGGGTTGGGTTCCCTCCTCAGGATCCCTCAGTATAGGGTCAACAAGGCACTATTGACTACATTAGCTGAGAGATGGCATAGTGAGCATAATAGTTTTCACTTGCCGACTGGAGAGATCACTATTACACCAAAGGACGTGAATAGGATTCTAGGCATTCTTATGGTTGGCGCACTTGTGATTTATGTTCAAAAGGATATTGGAGGTATAGATTGTTTGCGACGAGTCTTCTAGGATCCACATGCTGGTGGTTATGAGATTTTTTGGAGAGATATGGTAGAAGGTTATGCCCCACTTCCATTAGTATTAGCAGGTTTCATTGGTGGCTTCCTTTGTCCTGATCGCAGGTTAAAGGGACTATCAGTAGGTTGGGGTTGGATATTTGAGGACATGATCCTTCATGAAACTAGATATGCATGGGGATATTGCATGCTTTCCTAATCAATACCACGATCTTCATCATGTGGTATATACAGATGGGAAGAGTATATATAAGGAAGTTACAGTTCTACAAATCCAAGAATGGGAGCACATCGCCATCACCCGCCCTATTGTACGGAGAGATTGTCCGCTTGGCCATCCATATGTGTATGCATATACAGGTCCCCTTGTCTAGCCTATGTTGGGAAAGTTAGAGTATTGGTGACGTGTGTTAGATGACATGGATACAGTCATCTGGAGACCATATGTTGGTAGTGAGGCATGGGATGAGGATGACATGGAGCTTCCCTACTATGGAATCACTAGATACTTGATTGACCATACCCCATTTATCATTGAGCAATTTTTGGTTATACGGGTACTCATACAGTATGGGAAAGTTCAGATGATTCTGTAGGGTGTGGTTCACTATGCCAGATGTCGGGAGGATGTTGCAGAGTGGGATCCATTCATCACACTTGAGGAAGCTAGAGAAAAGTACACTGAGCTACAACAGAGTTTTGGGATATCCATCCAGAGGTGATATATGCACATATGACTGATGATTATGCTGCATATTTTTATACTCATCCATTCCCTGGATTGACCAGTCCAGATGAGCATTCCCCACTATTAGGTTGATGAGTCTTATAGTGGGCATGACAACAGCCATAGGAATAGGCATAGGTGAGGGCATAGGCAGAGTAGCCACATGGAGGAGAGGAGGATATAGGTGGGGTGGCCATGGATGTTGACGAGGAGGATGATGATGACAGCTTCGATGATGATGATGATAGGGATAACAAAGGTGGTGGAGGGAGAGTTTTCTTTGGTGTACACTTCAAGACTAGGCCTTGTACATCTAGAGTGGTGGATAAAATGATTACTTCAGCACCACACATTACTATCAGGGCTCCAGCACAGGGACAAACTAACACACTTTAGGCACAGGTCTAGGATCTTCAGAGCCAACTAGCATAGGCACAGGCTATCATCAATGAGCTACAAATACATATAGCACAACCACCACCTCCTGACCCATAGATAGCCTAGCTTACTATAGAGAGAGACAATTTCAGAGAGAAGTGTGTATAGTAAAAGGGGGTAGTAGAGAGACTCTTGAGATCAGTTGAGAGTACCTCCATTGGAGAGGTTGTTGCAGAGGGACTAGAGACTTCCCGCCAAGTGAAGTATTATAGGATGAGATACTTTGAGGTGATACCCCTTGAGCAGAGGTAGCTTATATGTTGTCAGGCACTCGATCACTTACCCACTCACGCAGTCATACCGGGAGTGCCACTAGGAGTGTGCCACAACCTGTTAGATGAGAGATAGGTGCTTCTGGCAACAGAGATCCAAAGAGACCTACCACCTCTAAAGGCAACAGTAGTCATGATCCCCATCCAGATACCCCTCAATGATGATTATGTATACACCCCTTTTATTGTACTTTATATATCTTGTTCAGACATTTGATATCCTTGTACCCATGGAACTTTTTTTTTGATGAGATTATGATATACAGTGGTGTTTTTGATATGCATGTCTTTGATGATTTTATGATGAATGGTTATGTATGCATTTTCATTTTGATATGTTATGTTATTTATGATCATGCATGTTTATGGATGATGATATGATAATGGATGCATATGATATGAATTATGATGATGATGTATGGTTGGATGAACCTGCAAATGAAATGATTTTCTAGAGTTTAATATGATGATGCAATGTGAATGATTTGACAATTCTACATGATGTATGGAGTATGTATGTAATGAATGCAATGGATGCGATTTTCTTTTTCTCAATGTATGATTATGCAAATGATGTTTGATGTAAATTGATTATGAAAATGAGGTGAAAATTTGATATAACAATGATGAGATGAATGATTAAAATAATAATAAATGATTAATGATATGAAATAATAAACGATGATGTAAATGATATGTAAAAATGATATGAAATGATGTATATGTCAATACTAATATGAAAATGATATGATGCAAATGTGATATAAATAATGATTATGATATCAAAAATGATATGATAATGAAAATGAATGGTAACTAATAATGATAATGTTGATAATGATAATGAAAATGATATGAAATTGATATGAAAGTCAATAAATGGAAATGTACGATGTAATTGATGTGAAAATGATCATGATAACCTAAATGATGATATAAAATGTGAATGATATGATGAAATATGAAAATGATAATGAAATGAGATGTAATAAATTTCCAAGTGTACTCAATCGATGTCTTCAAAAGAGATATGTATTATTTCCAACCTCCAAAAATCTGTCATACAGCCATAAAAACAAAAATGAATGCAATATAAATGAATTATGCAATGCTAAAATTCCAAATGAACCATTTCACTATTGTCATTGTGTAAACCAATTTTGCACTTAATTTTCATCATTGAGCCTTTTGATATGTTGAAAGTTAGTACAAGCATCAACGAGGATGTTAGCACCGATGATGACCTGAGTACAACTTTCATGATGTTTGATATATCAAGTTAATACAAGCATCAAGGTATAATTGGACCAAGATGACCTGAGTATTGTTTGCATAAACAAACAAAAGTTAACCATTTTCTTATGCAAATCCCGAAATGTCACTATGTCTCGTGACAAACTTGTACAATACTGGTGATTAGCTTACAGACAACAATCAAAGAAAAATCATATTCTTTCCTTGTGATTCTAGTTTAGTACATCATTGAACCACTCCAGAGATATGATGTCATCAAATGTCAAAACAACAATTCAACTTATGCTTTAAGTTTTTCATTCATTTTAATTCAGATTAAGATCATCCAATTTCTTCAGTCTCTTGTCTGACAACTATTTTGACCCAGTTTGATTGGACATTTTTTTTTTTGTTATGATATTTCGATACTTGACACATTTTCTGTTTGTCTGCCAAAAAGCTTCAAAATCTAACTACCACCAATGACCTCTCACTCTGACTCCCGATAAGACACAACCTAATGCTAAAGATAACATTAATCATCAAGCCATGATGAAATCCTTGTCGTTTCAAGGAAATGTTGGGTGCATGATGCATATATGATGGCCAGGCATGCCTATGATGCCAACGAAAAATAGATATGAATAATGCATAATGTATCTTAATAGATGGGAGAGCTAACCAAATCACAAACAATTCCTGTTTTCCAAGTTTTCACCATTTATTTTTATTGCACTTTTTTTATTTTTTGATTTTTTTGTTGTTACCAGGACGCTTGTTTGCTAGGTTTTCATCAAGGCAACAATTTTTTTCTTTTTATTTTTCTATATTTTTTTTATTTTGCTCTTTTTGATTTATTTATTTATTTTGTATTTTTTAAGAATTTTTCCATTACTTTTTTTTTCACTATTTTTGATATTTTTCCATGACTTTTTATACTATTTTTGATGTTTTTGAAACATATAACTTCTTTAGGTGGATGTTGTTGGTCAGATCTTCAAGCAGGCCCCCTTCTGGCATTGATAACTGATATGCTCCTAATCCATATGCTGCAATAATGACGAATGGACCCATCCAATTGGGCTTGAACTTGCCTTCTTTTCCCGATCTTGCTGATTATGAGGGTTTTCTTTGAGGACTAAGTCACCTACTTGAAAATTTTGTGGTTTGACTCTGTGATTGTAACTGCAGGACATAACTTGTTGATAACCATTTAAATGATTAACTGCACTTTGTCGTCGTTCATCAAGAAATTCTAGATCTTGCAATCTTGATACTTTGTAATCCTCATCATTTATGAGCCCCTTCAGTGATACCCGAAGTGAGGGAATCTCAAATTCTAATGGAAAAATGGCTTCTTCTCCATAAACCAAAGCATACGGGGTGGTGCTTGTTGGCATGTGAATGTTGGTTCTATCTACCCACAAAGCTGGATTTAATTGGACATGTTAATCACGGTCGGCGTAATTCACTTTTTTCTTCATAATCTTCAAAATTGTTTTGTTTGAAGCCTTTGCTTGGCAATTTCCCTGTGGATAATAAAGCATAGAGAACCTGCGTTGGATGTGAAATCCTTCACAAAGTTCATCAACATCTTGATTTTTAAAAGGTCTTCCGTTATCTGTGATAATAGAGTTGGGAATGCCATACCAACATATGATATAGTTCAAAATGAAGGATGAAATTTGTTTGCCGGTAACAGTTGTTAAAGGAACAACCTTAATCCACTTAGTAAAGTACTCAATGGTCGTGATAATGAACTTGTGTCTATTTGATGATGATGGGTGTATCTTGCTGATTAGATCCAATCCCCACAAAGTGAAAGGCCATGTTGTGGTGAAGGGTTGCAATTCTTGAGCAGGAGTGTGAATGAGATTCCCATGAATTTGACATGTCGAACATTTTTTCACAAATATGAATGATTCATTTTCCATGGTCGGCCAATAGCAACCCATTCTAATAAGTTTATTAGCCAAGGTTATTCCACTTGAATGAGTCCCACAAATACCACCATGAATCTCTTGTAAGGCCTTTTCTGATTCATCACATTTGAGACATCGAAGGATGGTACCATCAAGACCATGTTGATATAAGATGTCATCAATTAGGGTATAATGAGAAGATTGGTGTATGAAATTCCTTTTCTAATTCCTAGACAAATCTAGGGGCAAAATGGTATCTTTTAGATAAGCGTAGATTTGGCCATACAAGGGAATCAGAACCAGTTAGGTGACAAATGATTTGGGTTCCTGGATTATCATAAGCAGAAGAAAACAATTGTTCCACCAAAATTATACTGTGCTTGGTTCTCTGACAATTGGAGTAGTGATGCAATTGTAGCCATGGCATCTGTAGCTTTATTGTTAGTACATGGAATTTGTGTGAACTTTATATCAACAAAGTATTTCTTGAAATCGTTCACCATGTTTTTGTAAGGCATTAACTTGTCATCTTTAGTTTGATATTCATCATTTATCTTATTTATGACAAGTTGTGAATCACCAAAAACTTGCAGTTTCATGATTCTCTAGTCTAATGCAATTCTCATTCCAATTAACAGTGCTTCATACTCAACTATGTTATTTGTACAAGGAAACATCAGCCAATAAGATTTTAGAATTGTATGTCCTTGAGGTGTGATGAAAATAATTCCTGCCCCCAAGCCATGTTGAGTGTAGGAGCCATCAAAATAAAGTGCCCATGACTATTTAGTGGTTGCTGTGAAAAACGTCAGCGTCAAGAAAATCAATGTGTATTGGATGTTTTGCTTGCATTGGTGCCTTTGCCAACTGATCCACTATGACCTGTCCTTTGATGGCCTTCCGATCCACATAATGAATGTCAAACTCACTTAGGATCATGACCCATTTAGCCAGCTACCAGTTAGAGTGGCCTTACTTATAATATATTTTAAAGGATCAATCTTAGCCACAAGCTTTATTGTATGAGCTAGCATATAGTGTCGTAACTTTTGAGAACTAAACACTATTGCCAGAAAAGATTTTTCAATGAAAGTGCAATTTAGCTCATGGCTTGTCGATGTTCTACTGATGTAATATATTGCTTGCTCCTTTCCTGTTTTGTCTTCCTGTGCTAATAATGCTTCCAAGGACACTTCTGTGGTAGAAATATACAATATGAGTGGTTCACCTTGCACTGGTGGAATCAACATTGGTGGACTCATTAGATAATTCTTTATCTGATCAAATGATGCTTCACACCTTTCTTCCCATTTAAATGGAACATTCTTATGTAAGAGACGAGTGAATGGTAAACTCTTATCTGCTAGTTGTGCAATGAATCTCCTGATGGATTGCAAACGTCCTTGTAATGAGCGTAGTTGACTAATGTTCCTTGGTGGTGGCATATCAAGGATTACTTGTACCTTAGCCAGATCCACCTCAATTCCCTTTTCTGACACAATATAACCTAGAAGCTTTCCAGATTTCACCCCAAAGACGCATTTCTTAGGATTAAGTCTGACTTTAAATCTTTCCATTATGATAATTTTTTTCGATAAGATAGCTAAATGTCCTTCCCTTGTGTTTGATTTGGCTAAGAGATCATCTACATAATCCTCCATGAATGAGTGCATCATGTCATGAAAAATTGTAGTCATTGCTCGTTGGTATGTAGCTCCTACATTTTTGAGTCCAAAAGGAATTATGTTCCAACAATATGTACCCCAAGGACATGTGAACGTTGTATTATCTTGATCTTCAGGCACAATTTTTATTTAGTTATATCTAGAAAATCCATCCATTAGTGAATGCATAGCATGTCCAGCAGTCAAATCTACAATCATATCTATGTTTGGAAGAGGGAAATCATCTTTTGGGTATGCTTTATTTAAATCCCTGAAATACGTACAAATTCTGATTTGTCCATTTGGCTTTGATATATTTATAATATTGGAGATCCATTCTGCATAGTCTATAGACCGAATGAATACTACATCTAACAATTTCTTTAACTTCTCTTTGTCTAGTAATGCAACATGTGGGTGCATTTTTCTGAGTTTCTGCTTCATAGGTTTTTCCCCTGGCATGATGGATAAATGATGCATGATGAGATTTGTATCTAATCCAGGCATATCTGCGTATGACCATGCAAAATTTATTTGATTATTCTTGAGGAATTCTGTGAATCTTGGGATTTCCTCTTCTGCCAGGGATGCAGCAAGTTGCAAGACTTTGGGTTGTTCCGTAGTACCTATATTGAGTGCCTCTGTTGGTTCTATCAAAATAGAAGACCTTTCTTGATAGTGCTCAAGAAGAGTTTCAAGTTTCCCATCTTCCAGTGTCTTTGAAAGGTTTTCACTGTCGGATACGCTCTTTATTTTTCTCTTTTCATGATATAATACTACCTTTGTTAGGTTTTCACCATTAGATCTTTCTTTTATATTGTTAATTTGTAGCTTAAAAACTTGGCACTTTCCTATCTGAGACTTTGATCCTATGATTTGTTGGTGGAACCTATTTCTGAGTTGGATGAACAAATAAAGTTACAATGGTTTCATCATCAGGAAAAGATGGGATATCAATTGGTGCAATTTGTTCCCAATCAGTGAGTTCGGGATGGACTAAGGTAAATGGATCATCAGGCTAGGTAAGGTCACTGGCGTTTACGGTACTATTATCATTTTTTCTATGGGGAAGATCTATGATGGTATCCTCTTGTCAATTATCTATATCGTTTTGAATCAAATCATCATCACTTGAGTCATGGTCGCTTTGTAGGATGTAATCAAGTGGAGGCCTTGAGATTTCCCCTTGTGTGAGCATGGGTGTATATTTTTGTACAACATCCACCTGTTTGTCCCTCCAGAATTTATCATCAAAAATGGTGTCCCATTCATATCCATTGGAGTTAGTGTCAGAATTGTTTTCTTCTATTCTAAGAATTGTTTCAACTAACTCCTCATTGGATTTTCTTTGTATTGTTTCTTCCTTTGCATCTTCACCATATCCTAACCTAGTTTTATCTTTTGGGTGCATTGTTTTTAGTTGGATAGGTTCAAAAATATCTTCTTTTCTCTTGCCTATAGGGCCATTTCCTTCATAACCCATTTTTTGCATTATTGTATAACCCTTTCCATATTGCTTAGTGGGCAACTTGACATGTTGGACCGATTCATCTTCATCTTTATAGAGCCAATCAGGGATAGCCCTATCTCCCATTTCACTTTCTTGAGTATTTGCCTTGATAAATCTTCCATCAAATTTGGTGATGGGAATTGAAGCTTGTGTGCCTGATGCTAAAAATGATGTAGCCTGTTGTATGGATGTTGACGGTTGACCATGGGATCTTGGAGACACTGGTAGATTAGAGAGACATAAATAATATTCTCCCACCCCATTATCTTTTAATTTTAGCTTAGTGCCAAAATTCCTTATCATTTCCCTTGCTTGTTCATTGTGTTTAGAAGTAGAAATGGCCAAAGCCTCTTTATTATGTGGGACAAATGTGTCCTGAGTTTCTTTAAGGTTAGAACAAGTCTGACTACTAATATGGTCTATTGGTATTGTTACTTCTTGTCCGTCATATGGAAAATTCAAGCATTGATGATAAGTGGATAGAACCGTTTGCATCTCATGGATCCATGGGTGACCCAAGAGTATGTTAAAAGATAAATCTTGATCTAGAACCTGGAAAAATTTATTCTTCACAACAAGTCCCACTCTGATTGGTAGCATGATGAGGCCTTTGGAAGATCTTTCCTCATCATCATATGCTTTGATTTTAATTTTACTTTGTGGATCTATAGATTCCTCTGAATATCCCAAACCAAGGACCAATTTTAAAGTACAAATATTTAATTCGGATCTCCCATCTATTAAAACACGTCTGATTTGGGTTTTATGAACCATGACTTCTAGATAAAGCAAATGAATTGTGGGGATGGGTCATAGAGGAGTCATCCTTTTTAGCAAAGGATAAACATGTGGGTGAGGACAAGTGTCCCACCATGGCTTGAAATTTATTGATATCCAGATCAGGAGACACAGTTGTGTCAACGAGTGCCTTCTCCAGAATGTCCTTATGTGCTGGTGATATTTTGAGCAGCTCCAAGATAGAAATTTGGGCTGATGTTTTTTGCAGTTTATCGACCAAATTGTATTGACTTGGAGGGAGAATCTCCAACTTAGATGAACTTCCTCTTACAATGATTTTGGATTGTCCCCTTGTTGTAGCATTAACCTCTCGATATTATTTCTTTCCTTTGATCCTGATAGCATTGAATTATTTATCATCGGTGTAAATATGATTGATGATGGTGTCATAGACACGATTCACATTCTTGCCTTTGTCACTCGAAGATTCCCATTTTTGATAATTGGGGAGAGGATCCTTGAATTTCTGATGATCGTCATTGGCATTATGTCCCTCAACCATTATGGTACAGTTATCAATCAAATCCTGAATGAGATTCTTTAACCGTTGGCAATTATTGTCTTATGACCTTCGCATCTATGATAATCACAATAGTATGAGTCATTCCACGATGGTGGTTTAACTCGAGGCTCATAATCTCTTTGTGGTGGCAATGTGATAGCGTTTTGATTCAATAGTTCTTTAAGAATTGATTCCAAAGACTGGCCCAAGGGAGTAAAACTCCATCGATTCGAGAAAAATTGAGATCTGGGCGCATTTGAATTTTGATTATTGCCATGATTATTACCATCATTGTTGGTCACATTTCCTTGGTTGGAACTATTGCTTTGGTTACTATAATTTACAACATTATTGGTGCGTTGGACACCTGATACATTAAGAACGGTAGGCTTCACATTCTCGTTGTTAGCATCTACCACCCCATCATTCACAACATTTTTATTTCAAGTCCAAAATCATGATTTGTTGTTGTACGAATTTGGAATTTCTTTATCAAGCTTTAAAACTCCACGATTGACTAAGGCTCCTTCAATGGTAATTGCATTTTCAATCAATTTTTCAAATGATTGAGGACAATGAATATTTAGCCTATAACTCATCTCTTGATTCAGACTATCGTTAAAGATTTCCATCTTTTCCTTTTCAGGAATAGGATGGGAATATCTTGCAAACAATCTTCTCCACCTTTGTAAGAATGTGGTGAAGAGTTCCCCAATCTTTTTTTTTACTCTACATAAATCAAGCATGGTTATCTGATGTTGTATATTATAGGAGTATTGTGATATGAACTTATTTATTAACTCCTCAAATGTTCTGATGGGGGGAGTGATCTTGGAAAGCCATTCCATGGATTGTCTACCCAGACTTCATGGAAACAATCACATTAGGTAGGTATCTTCATGAGAGAATTCTAAGCTCATATTTCGGAAATCCCTCACATGATCAATGGGATCTATTTTCCCATTATACCTATCAAACTTTGGGATCTTGCAATGTTTTGGAAAAGGAATCATGCTAAGACTCTTGTCCAATGGATATGGGAAGATATCTTCCAAAACATATTTCTTTGTTGTACCCCCTTGTATTTCCTTTATTTTCCCTTGTAATTCTCTTATCTGTTGAGTAAGAGCACTAAAATCATTAAGGGGGTCCTCAGGATCCTCTCTAATCCCTTCTGTGTCAAAATCGACAGGTAACTTAGCTCCTTGATTGGACAATGAAAGGAAATATATTTCTTTGTTTCATTCCAAAACTCTATCCATGAGAGTATGGAATTGAGGATCCTATTATGCTTCTTGAAGCATTTCTTCTGTTATCTCATCATTATTTGGATTATTCCCAGTGCGAAGTCTGTGAAAAGGATTTTCTTCCTTATCACCACTATTGCTTTTATCACCCATGTTGCTTAATGTACTTTCCCTTTCATCTATTTCTATGTTCTTTCAAGATCTTGTGACAACATGCATAAGCTTTTTCCCAATTTCAACTAACCTTGATCAAAAGATGAAATAATGCAATTTTGATGGATATCCAAGTCAGAATAGAATGAAGATTCTATTGATATGACTTATGAAACTTCTAATCTTTAGCTCGTGATTCCCTGATTGAAAGGATGATGACCCTGTTGTGGGAATTAAACTAAAAATAAAAAATAAAGATGATGTTGCACTTTGTGAGGTTTGATCATAGTTTTGTTAAAATAAGGATTTTTGATAAATGACTAATGCTCCTAAGCTCTCTATTGGAGAACTTGATTGGGACGATTAGAGTATAAAATTTCCAGTTGGGGGATAAAAGAGGAACAAATAGGTTGACTGTGATTATGCCTTTGAGAAAGATCTCTTCTTTGAAAGAAATCTCATGAATATAATGGTTCTAAGGAAAAATCGTCAGTGAAACCTCTAACAAAGTCGTGATATCGATGAATAAAAGTTTTGTGTTCAAGCAAAACTTTTCGACTTTGGTATAAAAAATTTCTCCTTTTCAATAGCTTCTTATAACTGAGAGACTTCTTTGGCTTCCTAATCTTCTTCTCTAGGGACTTCTTAGCAAAATTTGTAGACTTGCAAACCCTGAGCATAGAAAAAGACTAGACTAAATGGAAGATTTTTGGGTGTCAGAAAAGTACCCAAGATCGTAACATAAATGCGCTAATATTTTTAGCAGATGCACTAAACTATCCAATCTATGAGCTAGACTATTGCAGGTATGCGCTAAAATAGAGCATAGATGTGCTAAAATAGAGCATAGATGCACTAAAATAGAGCACAGATGCACTAAAACAAAAGTATAAATGCATCGAAACATAGCATAGATGCACCGAAACAGAGCAGAG
Source organism: Sequoiadendron giganteum (assembly GCA_007115665.2). Taxonomy (NCBI): domain Eukaryota; kingdom Viridiplantae; phylum Streptophyta; class Pinopsida; order Cupressales; family Cupressaceae; genus Sequoiadendron; species Sequoiadendron giganteum. The sequence goes on from CM021102.1 coordinate 516,237,542, forward strand.
ATGTGCTAAAACAAAGCACATATGCGCTAAAATAGACTAGGAATGCACTAAACTATCGAGTTACTACACTGAGATAGACATGTTTTGACAGTTTGATGTTTTTGGATGATCTTTATTTGATTTAAATTTGGAAGAACACGACATACAGTAGAAAATAGTTGTTTTGCAAATCTTAAAAATCTAAACAAAGAGTGTATGTTCTTGAGATTTTCACGAGTATTGAACAAAATAAGCACTTCAGAGAGACTCACTGTTATTTGTCAAAAAGGTCATCATAGCAACCACAACCCACATCTTAAAATTGCGTTGACTCACACAGCCGTGTCACCCCCTAAAGGGCACCCATGTTTTTGTCTTTTCTAGGTGTGTACTCAAGGTTAGATTTCTTGATCCCTTGAGCAAAAAATCCATGGAAATTATATGGTGAGTGTCTCAGGGGAAGATTCTTCCCTCCCCTTGCACTGTGATTGTTATGATGTTTGGATACTGACATAGTTGGCTTTCTACACTATGGTTCATAGTAAAGGTATCCGTTTGGTGCGACAATAGATAAACTCCCTCAGGAGATCTCCCAATCTTTAGAACAAAGATTTTGGGGATGGTTATCTTTCTCACTTCCATTGAATATGGATTTCCCCAAAATTCACTTTTGATTAGAGTGGGTCAAGAAACCTGGCTTTGGTTGTTCCCACTTAGGTCGTTCCCGTAGGGTGAGTAATTTTTCCCACTATGATAGGCCTTCTAAAGGATTTAATAAAACATGAAATGCATAAAATGAAAAAGGTAAGTCTGGTGTTTTGGCCACCCACTAAAGGGGAGAGCATAAACCTATTACCCAACAATCACATCAAACAAATGGTTCAGTTTTAAATCCAAATGACAATTTTCTACACTAAGTGAAGATGTTGCTTCACAACAAGCATTGGATTCATTTTAACCAAGATAAAATAATGTTTAGTGACTATCCTAGGATTGATTAATTCCATATTTAAGTGTCTATCCTAGGATTGCTTCATTTTTACTTTAAGACAAAAAAGAAAAATCTCTATCCGCGGATGGCATCGGAATCGGGATTTATTTTTACACTCCCTGTATGCACTAAAAGAACTAGTAAATGTGCTAAAATAGTTAACAAATGTGCTAAAGGAACAAATAGGGATGCACTAAAATAGTTAGTAAATGCACTAAAGGAACTAGCAAATGCGTTAAAATAGGTCGTCGAAGCACTAAAATAGTCCTCGTGTGCACTAAAACGTAGCTTGTATGCGCTAAACCGTGGCTCGTATGCGCTAAACCATAGCTCCAATCCATCACCTATCAGAAAATCTGCAATAAAAAGATTAAAAACGGGCAAGGCCCCATGGTGGGTGCCAAAAATGTGTGTGAGAATATGTGGAACAACTAATAAGTTAAACTAACACATCAATGAAACATTAAATCAAAGGAAACTAATTAAAAGTAGAACAAACTCTAAACAACAGCTCTTTCAAAAGCATTCCATTGTCCTCTATCTCCAAGGATCTGTTGTAAGTTGCTAGCTCTTAGTTGGTGTATGCAACAGCTTTGGCAAAATGACAACTTAGAGAACGAGTTATGCAACATGCATGTCCATTGCTAAATGATTTAATCTACGATATGAATTTAAAATGCTTTGAACTTGAAATGCTATGCTAAAATGCTGATTCGAAAGCAACTATAGTAACTGTGCTAAATTCACAAAATCTAAGATGAATTCAACTCACTAAAGGGTTGTATTTATAGATTTTTGGAGGCAAGAATATAGTTGGTAAAGATCAATGGTCAAATTCGAACATGTCAAGATGAACGGTGAGAGATTATGGAGGTTGAGAGAAAGGTGGAAGGTTGAAAGAATAATGGAAGAATGTTTTCAACCCACAAAACCATCCTCATTCAAAAATGGAGACAAATTGCCATTTGTCATTTCATTTATGAAAGTTGGTTTAAAGTTGAGGATAAATCTCCAATTAAATAAATAAATTTATTCAATTTCACGTGACATGGATTTTAGAAGCTTCCATAATTAAATAAATAATATTTAATTATGTGAGAGATGAAAAAGGTGTGTAATTAAATATTTACAATATTTAATTATGTGAGAGATGAAGGAAAAAGTGTTAAATTAAATATTTATGATATTTAATATAGAATGAAGGATGAGTTAGAAGAATATTCCATTATTTGAATATAAAAATTCAAACTTAGAATAATATGATAATTAATATAAATAAATTATGAAATTTATTTAATTTGATTAAGAGGAAGATAATAATAATTAAATAAACTTATTTATTTAATTAAGCTAGAAGAATTAGAACAATGAGCGATATAAATAAATAATTAAATTTATATATATGTAGATGAATTTTAGAATATTAATTAAATAATTCATATTTAATTAACTAACAAGTTTTTGCAATGACCATTTTTAGATGTATACAATGGGAACAATGCCTTAAAACCTCATGTACAGTGTGGAAGCTATCATGCCTCTAGATTTGTAGATTCCATCTTTGTGGGTTTCCCTTAAAGGGTTAATTGATGATGAAACTTACAGATCCAATTGTTTATATCAACTTGATTTGCTTGATGAGCGTTGCTTATAGGCCCTCGATCATCTTAAAGATTACCAAAAATCACTGTATAGGGAGTATAATCAAGGTATTCTTCCCAAAAAAATTTAGGTGACCTGGATCTTTATGAGAATTAGAGAGATGTAAATGCGCCTCTTGATCAAAGGGGAAAAATTAGTCCCAATTTGTTAGGCCCTTACATTTTCATCTTCATGTATGGTTCTGGTGCCTATGGATGACACGCCTCTAAAAGAACCTGTTAATGCAATAAACGATATTTGATACTATGTGTAGTGTCTATGTGCCATGTTTATAATGCTCATCCTCAGGGTTGCAACATGTCATATATTGGCATTCATTCATTAACACGTTATTAAAAAAAATTGTGTTATGATGTAACCATGTGTGTGTGAGAGATACATACATATGTGTGTTCTACTATACTATGTATCCATCCATTAAATTGCATCTTTCAGTAGGCAATTGGATCATCAGTGTATTTAATTAGCATACATCCATGTGTGTTTATTGAATCATGATAGCATCTAATATAAACATACACCCATAGGTATAACATCCATCACATAATCATACATGAAAGCAAAGAAGTGCATACACATGAAACAAGAAATTCCATAATGTTGAAACCAACATATCATGTATATATATATCAAATGTCATGTACACGTGTCGAGCCACTACCAACAAAAAATAAGTGGTGATTGTATATATGTATCAATGTCTATACATCAAAATGGTCTACAAAAATGATATACAAAGTCAGGTCTCTAAGCCCTAGAAGCATGGTTTCTTGAGCCCTTTGGTCTTGGTTGTGATGGTGATCTCAATCAACCAGTGGAGATGGAGAGGGACCTATGTGACCACAAGCTGGATACCACTGCATGCAATCCTCTAATCTCTCCCTAAAGGGAGTCTATTTGGAGCTCTTCCTACCTAAGTGTGTCTCACAAATACTGATCCCCTATCAGCATCTCAGTTGTTTCTCACCCTATGAGGTCATTGAGCTAGCTTTTTAGAGCATCATGTGTCCGCTTGACACTCTCAACTCTCATTATAGTCATATCTCTCTTAGAAATGGCAGTCTGCAACTCCACTAACATCTGATCTCTCTATCCTATGGTAGTCTTGGCATCGACAGTCCTTTGGGTGATCTCCGCCTACCCCTCATTATATGCCATCCTCAAGACAATGACCAGCTCAAAAAGGTGTGTGTCACCTTGCTAAAGCTAGTTGGTATGCATCTAGGATGGACCCCTAGATCAGAATGATAGGGGTCTTGATATGCATTGCACTATAAACACAATCCATCCTTGTGTGTCCACTATAACCATATAGATAATGGACCCATCAGTACCACATGATGTACTATATACAATCAAAATAAAAACATATACATGAGAAGAACACTAAAAGTACTGGAATGAAATTACATAAGAAAATATTGTACTTGGGTCCCTCTCCTACCAATGTGGGTCAAGGGGAGGAGTGTGACTAGGTCTGACACCTCTAATGTCAGGCATTATCGCTAGTGCTGGAAGGGCTACTGCTGATTTGATAGATGAAGTTGATACCAACACTAAGACTAGGACAGTGGGAAGAGGAGAGGACATCCTCCGCCACCACCTTGATCTCCCCTCTGCTATGCCAGCCTCCTCACCGTATTTCTCCTACTACTCCTACTGCTCCTGTTGCACACCTCCACCTCTTCCTCTTCCCCACTACCTTGTTGGAACATCGCCCTGCATGCCTAGATCACCCTAGGGGTATCCGTTGGGAAAACTGGTGTAGGGTGATGTATCCCCCACCATGTATGAAAGTCATGGATGATGCCTATAGCATCAACAAGATGGGATGGAGGCTGGTCATGATCATCCTTATTTTCATCGAAAGGGATGATGTCAGTGATCGATGGTCATCGACAATCACCTAGACGCTTAGTTCTCCTGATGACCCGTGTGTATGATGAGACTATGGGATGGATAGTCTATATAATCCCATACTATCACATAGCCCTCTGCCAGTAAAAGGGAATAATGACAAAATCGGTGCAACCTAGGAAAAAATGGTCATGCTACAATTTCCTAAGGTACTTGCAATAGTGCACCCATCTGAACCATCTATATTTTCGCCATCGTATATGGTCGACCTACAATGTCTTTGATTGAAGCTACCAAAACTATAAAACACCATACTACCACTGCCTCACTAGCTCGTACTAGTGGGCCATATGTATTGTATAATCCCTCACTTGGAGATAGCCCACTAGTTGTGTGCATGTGATGTGAACGAATTCCCACACCTATAGTAATGTGCACGTTGTGAGGCTCACAAACTCATAATGCATGAACCTACCTAGCTCATGGTATAGGTGTGCTAACATGTTGTGACCCCACACAAAGACCATCTGATGTTCATCCATTGCTCTAATGATATGAACGAGTTCCCCATGTAGGTGAGATCCCTTTGAGTCCATTGTGATGTGCATGGATGATGTGGTGAACATCACATGCTATAGCAGAGGGACTACTATGCCGCATTTCTCAAAATAGTGGATGTATATATGGTTGGTCATGTTGTTGTCGTCATCTCAACCTGCATAGTATTGAATCCCCTTTACACACTCACACATAGAGTGTGTCATCGATGGTCACCTGCCACCTATGGATGTGAAGGTCGGTGATACAGTAGACATCCTCAAGAGTGATAATCATATCGCTTGTTGGTAACTAAAATTTTGATATGTGGTGTCCCACTGCTCCATCAACGCCATGAGCATAGAGTCATGAAACAAAATCTCTTGCATGGTGTATACATACCATAATCTGATGTGCCAAAGGTGCTCCTTTTCCTGACTCAAGCATCACGCCTAATCCTGAAATAGTCAAAGCACTTGCCCATTGAGTTGCTCTATAATCTCAGGCTAGCCCTGCAAAAAAGAATAAGATTTGTATCAGCACACTTGGCATAAAAATTCTCTCTTTTGCATCAAAAATTTTCTAATTATAACCTCTGAAATGTAGGCATGCCACATAGATTTTTGTGTGATGCAATCTCGCTCGAGGCCCACCATTGATGGTTGGCTAGATTCCAGCACACCTAGTGGACTTCAACACACAAATACGTTACTAGCGTACCAACGAGACAAATTCACACCACCTAGATTCCTATGCTATGTTTTAATCCTAAAATGGATAAAAATATCATAAAATGCTCAAAAAATGAGGTTTTCATACTTACCTAATTGACCTCCCTGCTCTCGACAATGGCATGTCACAGTTGGTCCTATTAAACAGTCTAAATAAATGAGATGGGGGGTGAATGAATTATTATAAAACAATTTTCTTGACCTTAATTAATTCAGATAAAAATCAAATCAATCAAATAGTAATTAAATAGATATGAACATAAAATCACTTAACAACACCATGCACAAAGAACACCAAAATTTACGTGGAAACCCAAGATGAGAAAAACCACGAAGAATGCTATTTATCAATTATAAAAAATTGGTTAAGGTGACACTGGTTAAGGTGATTTTTACAAGGGCTTACTCTCAAAGTTCTCACTATCGATGGGCTCACTGCCCGACTATTATAGCCAAAGATAAAAAGGCTCACTACCAAAAGAGAAAGGCTCACTGCCAACAGAAAAAGGCTCACTGCCAATAGAAAAAGGCTCATTGCCAATAGAGAAATACTCACTTCTAGAAGAATGATGAAAGGTAATCAACCACTAAAATAACTATCAGCAACAGTCACACTGGAAGAATATCACTATCTACTGCCTCCGATCACACAATATTTGGATTTTTGAATTCACATTCACCACACTTTCTTTCATTAGACAATCAAATTTTACTTATACCATTCCATGCATTTATAATCTCCTAAGTCAACCAAACACAATTTGAATTAGGTCACTACAAAACATCCCATTGTGGAAAGCAATGAAATGTGGACCATACAGAACCTCCTCGCCTAAATCAACACACTACATATTAACCATGATATCTGGAACCAAAGAATAAAATATACATGTTACAATGAAAACAATGTTCTGGGGCACACTAACCAATTTCTACATCGGTTTGAACCCATAAGAGTGTATCTCATTATGTTACAAAATGAATGGGAACAAGACAAGCACAACTAAAGATAGATCATCCTAGCAAAACATTTAGAGCACACCAATCTAGATCACCAAAGCATCAAGGCTGAACCTTAATCAATCAACCAAGATATGCTGACATCAATGACAACCATTAATGACATCAATCAATAACATCACATTCCAACAATCTCCCCCTTTGTCATTGATGAAAAAATTCATCAAAGATAAACCAAACACCACAATGTCAGCATCAACAACATCAAGGATCCTCTTTTCTTCTCCCCCTTTTACATCAAAGAGAAAGGGGAAAAACTCCCCCTAAAAAAATCTTTGCTCCCTTATGAGGAAGCCAAGCATTGATCCAGCTATGAGAGCATATAATTCCCTAGAACAATGCATGCCCTAGTGCAAACTATTGGATACTAGGAGGGGTTAGAACCCATAACTTCTGTTGAAGATACTCAAAAGTATCTTTTCTCAATGGTGTTGTGCCTATAGCACACATGCCTCATTTGGAACGGGGACCCTCTCTCTTCTGCGTGTGTTGGGTCACTTTTTCTTTGCTTCATTCTTCGTGCCCCCTTATTTTGAGTTCTAAGTGATTGATGAGCCCTTAGAAAATTACCTTGAGTCAATCAAATTTTCTATGTCCTAAGTTCTAAGTCCCTACGGGGTCCCCTTGGCTATTTTCCTTCAAAGGTTAAAGCTAGCATCCTTGGATTGGTGTGGGTCCACCCTTATGGGCTGTCGTATACAGGATTCTCTAATACCTTCACTATTTTTGATGGTGGATGTCTAGCATCATCCTACCTCGCGAGACCCACACTCCAGTTGGCCCTTTTTCATCAGCCGTCAATTCAAACAGAAATCACCTAATTGCAATCCACCCGTCGAACTTCGCCAACATGGGCACCGTTCCAAAGTGACCATTCAACAACTGCGTTGGCTACCATACAAACATTTATTACAGGCATTTAATGCTAAAACACCCTATAAATATCATGCCTGACCCATCATTTTCATCAAATTCTTTTTGCAGTAAGGTGTCAGAGCCTAGCTATCATCGTCGTCGCACCCGCAAGCTTCCGTTGTCAATTCAATCATTCTTCAAAGGACATTTCACCATTGTTCTATGTGGGTTTTTCAGGTGAGTTCACCATTTCTCATGCCATATTTGTTTCTTCTAAATGGCAAAAATGATTAAGTGTGTTTTAGGCAAAACGTTAAACTAGGTGAAGAGGTGGCCTCCCTGTAAAACCCATAAGTTAAAACCTTAGGAAACCTTGAAAAGATCAATCATCCTCCCTTTGGAACTTGGCAGCTCCACTGTCATTCTTGTGCACGTCGTCCATGCCTCTCAGGTCTGCTCCACCCTCTCGGTCATTCCCCTTTCCCACAAAAATGTTAACTTTTCCAAGTAGGTCGCCGACCTCATCGGGCCCGCCTTCGCAAGGTGATCTCCCCTCTCGGTCATTCCAAGCTTTCAAATTTTCACAAGTCAAAGCAAGACTATCCTTCAACCCTCATGGATCCACCGTCATAGAACTCCATCTTGGATTTTCCCTTTTACTCCACCGTTTCCAACAGCTATCTCATTGCACCCTTCTAAACATCGGACCCTGCCTTAGCAGTTGATGAAATGCAAATCTTATAATTTTTGCATATGTTAAACGGCACGTCCATCAGCCCCATCAGCTCCGACTATATGAATTTTTGCGTGCTAAAATATTGTTAAGTTCCACCACTCCAAATCAGTTATCGTGACCCTTTCTCCCACTCATTGCATCCTGCACCTATGCTCGCCATTTGAGAAGCCTGTAACAATTTTTTGAAGTGGAGAATGATCCACCGTGCCTCTCAAGACCACCAACGTGGACCTCCATCTGCTTTTAGTTGTTTCCTTCTCACCATTTTGAATGGTTGCTCGGTGTTGTCCCTCTAACCGTCAAACCCTGCCCTCGAAAATGTCATCTGGGTTAAAGCATGCATGAAATGATTAAGTCTTGAGCCCTGCGGGCCAGGTCTTGTGAACTTCCATTTGCGGAACTCTGTTTGGATTTTTCCATTCGAAATAGCCTTCGACCCCTGTCTCCCCATGCTACGAAACCCGATGTCTTGTTCACCGCCAGATTGTTTTAGCAAAATTAAGTGGAAGATAGATAGTCATGGCCCTGTGTGGACCTGATGCCATGAGAATTTGTCTATGGGCCGTTGTGCCCTCTTTTCCGTTTGAACAACCAATACTTCATGACCTTCCACATCCTCTGGCCCATGTATTCCACTATCCTCCAGCCCCGCAAATCCCAAAATGCGAAACTCCATCTACTGGATGTCATCCTACCAGTTCCATTTCAATGATAGAGACACTAAAACAGCTACCAACCCAAGGAGGTCCGCACCCCTAGGCATGCCTTGCCCAATTTCCTTCGAACGAAAGACAAAGATGATTTTTAGAGGATTTCTATGATCTTTAAGATATGAATTACTTGATCTAATGCTATTTTATAAGAATTTATCTAACATTCCATATAATTTATGCTCGAACCATTTACTACTCCCTTGGTTGCAGGATATATGGAACTAGCTACCAGATCCTCGGGGGTGGCCGTAGAGAAAGATAAAGGGAAGAAAATTGTGAAAGCACCTCGTGGCAAGGAGGATAAAGACCAAATGAAATACAAGTTCCAAGGGGAGCCCCTTGACTCTAAGGTCCTCACAGAATGGAAGGATATCTTAGATACTAATTTGGGACACATAGACATAGATGAGTTCAAACAAAGGGTTAGGCTCAATCCCAAGACAAAAAAATACCTGAAAAAAATAGTAGTGGATTAGCCGAGGCTGCAGGATTCCCACCAACCCTCATTGCTCCCGAAATGGTAATGGCCTGTAGAGAGGCATACCAGGAAGAAACTAGAACAATAGTGGATAGGGATGGAAATGTATTAGTTGACTTGTCTGCCAAATCAGAAGGGAAAACCTTCTACATCCCTACCTTCAACGAAATTGAGAAAACTTCTATGGAGTATGGCAAGCAGATGTGGAATGAAGATCCCCTCAAGTGTAAGAAATTGATTAATCAACATTGGCTGAAGGACAAGAGGGGTAGTGCTAATAAGGTGCCTCAAGAACTCTTTTGAAGTGACTTTTTCGAGGATTACCACGACTTGGTAACTCTTCTGAGTTGGGTTATGGGCCTTCTAACCACATATTTCTTTCAGGATTCGATGTTTTATTTCATTGAGGAGATCATCTAAGGGGATACATATTTCTATTGGGTAGGAATGATTAGTGACTAATTGCATGAGTAGTTTGTGGCCATGAAGAAAGCATCAAAGTTCTACGTGACGTCATATCTTGTATACTTGCTCATCGATTGTGCCCAATATAGGGGTCTATTTGCAGCACCAAATCCAGATCCACAAATGGTGTTAAAATTATATGACAGGTACCCTCAGCTTCAATACAAAAATTTCAAGAGGGATTAATGTAGGGTTAATGATGCCTTTATGGGCCACATCATCATATTGCTTGGGGGTGATCCCGAAAGGAGAATTTCACATAGTGCCAGTGCCTTCATCCACCGATTCGAATTCTTGTTTATATAATTTCAAAAATTCACCTACATTTGAGCCGAGGGATTCTCAGATAAACCATCTAAGTTACCTCGGTATCCAAATGACTAGATAATATTACTCTAAGTTTCCAGAAAACTGCAGTGATCACACACCCTTCTAAGAGAGAAGGATAGGGTAGGAGTCCCCTATCCCCTCTCCTTTAGATAGGGATAGTATGAGCTCCATACTTCTCAATGTGCAGAAAAATCTGACAAGGAGCTGAGTGAATACAATTTGAAGTTTTATACTACTTGACCATGGATGGATCCGTATGGAAAGTTAAGGAAAATAGTCATAGTTGAGTATGCCCACGTGCATAATGTCGAGTAATTTTAGGAAAATTGCAAGAATGAAAAGGAGGTGTGTATGCGACAATACATGCACATGATGGCCTACTTCATCAAGATGGTCAAGTTGTTTCCTGTGCTGGAGCATGTGGTTCAAGAAGAGAGCACAGTGATGGACCCAAGCTATAATAATGTTGCCAGCTTGCCATTACCAGCAATAGATTGGAACGAAGAGGAGGTCAATGACATCGATATTATCACAAAGCCTATTGAGGAAAGAACTAAACAATGGATTGATGGGAAAATTTCTCAATTGAAGTGGCAAGGAGTAGAGCTAAAATTTGTAGAGCACAAGCATCCACACAAGGACAAAGCTAATAGTGTCGCTACTAATGACACCTTGACAAAAGAGACCTCAAAATCTACCCCCCTCACAAGATCAAAAAAGAGAAAAGAGGAAGATGAAGATCAACCTAAATCCAAGGGGTCTCCGAGGAAGGCTATAAAGGTTGAGACTTTGAAGAAGTCAAAGAAGTTGGGTAGTTTCACAGGGATGCCCACTATACAGGAGGAACCTCTCCATAAGGGAGAAGAAAAATTGAATTCCCCGCATGTTGTGTCTGCCACCCTGGTCGCAACCACTACCATTGCTATTACCACCCCACCTATCCCACAAGCAATAGTTGCCACCTCTCCGTCCGCGGTGGATATTTCTGTCCACCTTGCCTCCACTTCTCCTATGACAAGGATTATAACTATGGAATCCTCTTCGGCCACTATCTCTCTGCTTTCCTCCTCATCTATGTCTCCATCATTTTCTCTTTCGGCTGCCACTACAACAACCGCAATGTCAACTCTCACCCTTCTAGAAGCTTTTACTAAATACATGCAAAATATGCCATTTGAGCTTTCTAAAATGTTTGCAAACCCCACAATGCAAGCCACCCTTTCCCATGCCATAAATGGTCTCTTGGTGCCTCCTCCTACTGAGCCAGCCTCGATGGAGGCTACAATGAAAAATTTCAAAGAATTGGACATGAAGCAGAGGGAAGCAACTGAGAAGTTGGATGAAGAAGCAGATGATTATCATGAGCATCCAATATTTGAGCATCTAGTAATTGATGAGGTCATCTATGAATCCTCTGAGGAAGATGATGAGGAGTGAAACATGAAGATTATTAAGGAGACCTCTGATCCTAACCTTGAAGAGGAGTTGGCTCGGCAACTCAAAGATGTTGAAGAGAAAGGGGCCAAAAAACTGCTTGTTATTGGAGAGAACGGTGCTGAAATAAAAATGAGGGACACTAAGTCTCCAACAGGGGAGCGTGATCAAAGCCCCAAACCTGATAAAGAGATGTCTCTTCTTGATGAGTAGGAAGGTAAGCCTGAGGAAGAGGTTGAAATAAGAAAGGATCCAAGGTTAGAACATCATGAGCAACATGGACATAAGGAAGAAGAAGAAGAAGAAGCTTCCAAAAAAGAAGCTAGTCCCAAGAAGCATGTGGCTACTAGATCCCCAAAGAAAGTGATGGTAGTCACCCAGGATTTAGATGAAGAGGAAAGGGAGAAGTAGGAATAGGAAGCCTCAGGCGAAAAGACATCACAAATCTAGCATGCCCATGAAGAAGAAGGTGATCATGAATCACCGAAAAGGAAAACTTAGATACCCGAGTGGCTTGGGAGGCAACTAGAAAAAGAAAACCCAAATCTAATAGATTTGAAGGCAAGGTTGGAGGCTATCCTGGCCTGAGCTCAAATCACTACAAGGAAAAAGAAGAAGCCAAAGATCATATCTTAGTTGACTATGGACGCCTCAGGATTAAGAACCATACAAATTTCCACCCCGGTAGTGGGTGAGGAAGGGGTCAGTTATAATATCTCCACAATTGACCTAGGAACAACCATGAGGGAGCAAAAGATCGATCATCTCCAGGGATCCGTCGCCAAATTTTTCACTAGATGAATAAGAACAAGACCTTAAAGGAGGAGCTCAAAGCATAGGTGGTGGATCTAAGACGTACATTTAGCAATGTTCCTCATCTGACAAACTCCCTACAACGTAAACAACTACCCCGTTGCTGCAATCAGGGGAACATATCAACAAGTTGGAGAAAAGAAAGAACTGAACCAAGGCCATAGAAGATTGGTTCAGGCAAGTCCTCTATAATGGGAACATGGGTGTTGGATGGGCTATTAGGACAATAAATAAGTTTGTGGACATGCAAAAGTATCTTGAGGATATAAGGAAAACCCGCCTTGACTTCCAAGAAATATATAGGATTACATATCCTAAAATTGAGGCAATCCTCAAGATGCCTGAGAAAATGGTGAAGAAGGAGCTTGCAATGGTAGAGAGTGATTTCTTCCTAGTGGAGAATTGGAGATTGGGCTATGCTCATAGAAAGGAAATCCTAGAGCAAGTGCTCCATGAGGTGGAGCAATATCTTGATTGGGTAAAGGAAATCAGAATAACATGAGAGGAGTACGTCAAGCTAATGATAAATTTTGACATGCCTACTACTGAGATGGATGCGGAGAAGGTCAAGCCTACTTCCATAAGAAGATGGAAGATGGAAGCACAAGCGAGATCACAATGGATTTCATGCATTTTTCTACTCGTGCCTTCACCCAGTCAGAGAAGATGGTGCGGAATACGGTCAAGTACGACAAAGATTGGAATACACTCACTTGTCGGTCCAAGAAGCTGAATTTTCAGTTGCTTCAGTCTAACATCTTGGAGTGGGGTAAGCTTCATCCTTTGATCAGAAAATTTGTGGAGTATGCCACACTGCAAAAAGATGTTGGAAAGCCTGTTAGTGAGGATGAGTTTCTCATTGTGTAGTTGCAGCCAAAGAAAACAACAATCTACTAAATGACAAAAGAGCTATAGTGCTGCCACAAAAGATAGAATAGGCTAGATGACAAAAGATGTATTTTAATTGTAAAATATTTGGGGGTAGGTGAAACCCTGGTGTAAAGTGAATCTTGGCCACTCATTTTTCTTTTTGAAAACTATAAATAGGGGTCTCCTCCTCTCATTTTAAGAGAGTTGAGTTGTTGTAAATGAATGCTACAAATTTTTTAATAGAAGTTCATTGGCCTTTGGTGGAATCTTGAGTTTATATTGCATGTTACATGGTTCATCTACCATAGTTAGCTGATTTGAAAGATTTACTTTTCTCTTTAGAATGTTTTAGTTTGCTTTGATAGAGTAGTTGATGTTGTTCATTGATTGTGTAGCATTCTGATGGTCTGATGCCTTTCTTGTCCATACTTTTTTTTGTTTACTGATGGTAGATAGTTGTGTAAAGTTAGTCTGGGCATACACTGAAAGCTGCTCCTAACTTCTATATTTTGTTCATGCATATTTATGGTGAATGAACAGTTGAATATTTGTAGTCCTTAGAAGCTTGCACAAGTTTCATGATACTGTGAGTTAATCTGGTTAAGTGAAATTCTGTTTTAAGGAAACTGTACATAGGATAACCCTCCATGATCACCATTCATTGCTAGTTGCAGATCTAGGAACCTCTTCCCTTCCCTACCCTTTTTTTTTTTTTTTCATAAACTGCCTATGCTAAGGTTCATTACACATTGTAAATCCAAATCTCAAGATAAGATAAGAGTTTGAGATTGCTGTCTGAAATTGCAACAAATTGCACACTAACTTCCCATCTCAGGAACTCCATCCTAAGATCCAACTTCCTTTCAGCCTAACTTCCGTAAGTCTACTATGTGATTACCAACAAAATCACATCAAAAGCCAACTAAGGAATTCCATGCATGTCATGACCTGACACCCAAAATACCTTGGGGTAATTTTCAGCAACTTGTTGTTGGAGATTTCCTTTCAAGAGAGGTGATGCACCTATGCATTACCTATGTTGAGAAAGTGCTAAAAAAAATCATCAACATAACTGACACTAGAAGGAGGGCCTCTTTGGAGCTAGGCTGGACCAAATTGGGTCATTTTCCCCTAAAATATTTTATAAGATACTAAGGTCTACACCAAACAAAGGGGAATTTCAAGAGCTACCACCCCCTACCCGAGTTAGAAGAGCTAGGAGAGGGGAAGCATCCACCTCCAATACATCTAATCAGCCCGTCTTGCCTTCACCACCATCCTCTCCTTCCGTCCATTCACCTCTGCCTTCTCCTTTATCCTTGGTAGCGCATCTCCCTTCTCACCTGCCTCAAAAAACCTTCCAAGCTACCACTTCCCACGACCTAGATGCTAACCTCCAACCCAACACACTCCCATTCTTGGGTGTTGTCTCACTAGTTGTTTCCCCTCCTTTGCGACCTCAGGTCAATCTAGCCCAACCACCTCCACCGCCACCTCCCATGGCGTGGTTAGGCAACAATCCATCTCCTCTAGCCTTCAACCTTTACCATGATATGTCAAAGAATCTAGAAGGTTTTTGCATGAAGTTCAACCCACGGGACCCATAGAGGACAGAAAAAGAACACATTAATATTTTTCATATAGCTCTGAAAAATATATAGATCATACATGAGGACATTGCTTGTTGGCTCTTTCCCTACTCCTTAGGGAGGAGGCCTTTTACTAGTACGTCCACTTGCCAATGGGATCAATTAACATGTGGGATCTTCTGAAGGATGATTTCTTGTAGAAATTCAAGATCCCAATCAACCCTTCAGAATTGTAATGACAATTTATGTCTATCCAAATGGAGATCAACGAACCAATCAACTCCTTTAATGATCAGTTCCACTTGGCATATACTAGGTTACAAGCCCCGTATGTGTTCAATGATGTCGCTACTTTTCCTGTTTACTATGCAGCATTGGATAACCTCACAACAACATTGGTGAAAAGAATGCGAACAACTCCTACTAGATTAGTGGAAGGCTATGCAGAGGCCATCATAGCCAACACTAACCTGGGACAAAATATTTCTGGCTCGTTGCCCTCCTTGGGGTAGGTTTCTCATCCCACACAAGTTCAAGGACTTACTCAAGCTTTACAACATCAGGCGCCCCTCATGAATCTAGTGTCGCATCTACCTATAGTACCTCACCCAGGGAAGCCTATAAGCCAAGCGCCTCCAATTCCTCATTATTTGCAATCCCAACAACAACAAGTTCATGCTCAACTACCCCAAGTGTCGACATACCTTCAAGCTTCTGAGTTCCTGCCCACTCACCAAAATTAGCCTCACAGTTGAACAATGCAGAGAAGGACCAGATCGATGAGCTC
Source organism: Sequoiadendron giganteum (assembly GCA_007115665.2). NCBI lineage: Eukaryota > Viridiplantae > Streptophyta > Pinopsida > Cupressales > Cupressaceae > Sequoiadendron > Sequoiadendron giganteum. The sequence continues at coordinate 516,253,389 of CM021102.1, forward strand.
ACGAAAATGATCAAGAAAATGTCAACCAAGATGACGTATTTGAGGAATCAAAACAATCATTTGCAAGCCTCACAAAGAAACATCGAGTCCAACCTCAATTGCAACAACCATGACAATCATGATGCTGGTACATATTTCTAACAAAATTATGAAAGAAGCCAAAATTTGGGGCAAAACTTTGACATAAGGCCTTCCCAAAGGGAAAATCGGACGTGGAATACCAAGCCAAACAATGGTGGCATTCCTACACCCTTGGACCAACCTAGCAACAAAGACAATACTACGAGTGAAGTATACCTAGCTGAGGCTGCTTTGTTTGGCTAGTGCTTCATCCATAAAATGAGCCAAAATTTATAATTGGATTGTCCAGAGTTTCAGACAACCGCAATATTTTTCAGATTGAGGTCCAAAATGACGTAGACAACTCAAGATGCAGGGATATCATCCCTTCTGAACCATATGATTCTTCGGTACTAGTGGTTAACCAGGCTCCTTTCCCGAAGGCTGAGAGTAATGTGCTGGAAAAGGAGGACTCTGCCCCAAGTGATGACAAAGCAGAAGAGGTAAGTACCAAAAGTCCTTTGGCTAAGCTTTTCAATTCAGTAGATAATGGTCCAATAGATGAAGAAGAGATAAGGGAGGATGAATTTCACATGTTTCACTGAAGGACTACCTTGTATGATTTAAGAAATAGGCAAGCCGGTGGCCAAGCAGGTGGTCCTTTTACCACCTCTACTCTGCCTAATAACTTTAGTACCCCTCCTGACCCAAATGCAATCAACAACCCAAGCTATCCCCATGTACCTACCTGGTATTTTAACAAGAATAGGCAATAGGATCAAAACCAAATTCAACCCACTAACTCCTCCCAAAGTACCACTTATGATGCCAAAATTGAGCAAATGGGGGAATATGTTGCAGAGGAATTCAAGAAGGTCAAGTTAAGAGTGTCCATCTTCAAATTACTCAAGGTCCCAACCATTAGGAACACCTTTTTCAGAATGATGAATGGGACCCGTTCGTGTAGGTCAACCCAGGAAGCACCCACTAAGAGATTCTCCTTTGAGGACTCATAGACTGAGCCAGTCATCCGACAGGTTTTCAATAAGAAAGTGGACCCGCCTTCAAATCAACAAATAAATTGGCAACCTACCAGGGAATTGAAATAGGTAGAAGCCCAAAATAAGGGCAATGATAAAGACAAGAGTCAAGTGGCTCAAGTGGATGTCTCCAAAGGGCTGTTTCAATGGAGATTTGAAACCCCTCCCTTCCTAACCACCATCAAAATATTTGGGAAGAATCTTCACAATTATTTGCTTGATTTGGGAGCCTCTGCCAATATCATGCCCTTGAGCGTGTGCAAGGCTTTGGGAATAGTTCCAACTCCTTCCCGGTGCAAGGTGACACATCTTGATAAAATTGAGATCAATAGAATACCCATGCAGATTATTGTTGATCCTAGGATACAACAAATGATTGACCTCCAGGTTGCTGATATTCCTGACACCTATGGTATTATCTTAGGAAGGGATTTCACCCGAGCATTGAATGGATGTGCTATCATAGACTATTCTCACTTGTGGCTATTGTGGAAAGGGATGCCAAACAAGATCCATATAGATCGGGAGCCACACATGAAGTTCATGATTACATAATATAACAACATGAATGAAGTGTTGTTTGCTGAAATGGAATTAGGGAATTACTACCTCATGTCATATTCAGATGAATAAGAACACTATGAAGAAGATACATCTGAGGAGGTCCTTCTTGTATTGTGCAGTCCACCTGTCAACCTAGCCCACATTCCTTAGAGCACAAAAATTCTAATTGAATTAGATGATGAGGATTCCTGTGAAGGTGGCAAGTTTGGATTGCTAGATGGCTTCCAAGACTTCATGGAAAAATGTGCACAAGATCAACTCAATTTGGGGGCTAAAATGGATTTTCAAGAACTCCTGTTGCCTAGTTGGTGTAGGGTACACAATGCTACCCATTCAAAATTTGAGTGTTGCTTGTCCCAAATAACGATTGAGCACATCAAGGGACAGGTCACTCCTAAGGAGGAGGCCCAATTGATACCACCAGATCAAAGCCACTTTGAATCTATGCCACCTCCTAAGGTTCCTGAGGTAAAGTGACCATTAGAAGTAAAAATTAGGTTTGTTGATGCCAGGGTCAAGGACTCTTCCAAGTTCTGGACACTACACTTTGATAGGTCCAAGTCCAAGCAAGGAGCTAGAGACGACTTTGAGTTGATCAACCCCACAGGTAAGTCATGTTTTAATGCTCATAGACTTTAGTTTTATTGCATGAACAACATGCCAAAATATGAGGCATTGGTCCTTGGCCTCTTAATGGAATTAAGGAAGAAGGTCAAGATGTTACAAGTCTTTGGAGACTTAGAGTTAGTCATGAAACAAGTAAGAAGGCTCTATTCCTACTATGAACAAAGACTAACTAATTACAGGAATAGGGTATGGGATCTGCTAGAAAGTCTAGATATGTTTAACATCCAATTGATCCCACACTCTCAAAATTAAACTGCTAATGCCCTAGCCCAAGCGGCTAGTACCTTGCACCCCCTGTCATTGTTTGGCCTCAAGAGATTTACTGTTGAACTCACCTTCATTCCATTTGTACCAGACAATGTGGTGAATTTTCAAGTGTTTAATGATGATAAATACATCTTGGATTTTATCACCAGCTCTGATGTGTTTGCTACCCAAATAATTGATGAGGCTGAGGTTGAGCTAGACATAGAAGGGGTCATCAAACTCAAGACCAACACCATTCCAAGAGGTATGGTCCAACTTGATCAGATATTTGATCTGTATTAGATCAGGGATCAGGATCAACAAGCAAAGAAAGACTCCATCAACAACCAGTATGACACCCATAACCTCGAGATAGTTGTGGATGCAAAGAATGTGTTCATTGGAAAATTGTGCATGTTGAAAGAAAGAGAGGCATTATTCATGCCCTATAGAAGTACCTCGATGTGGTTGCTTGGAGCTATGAGGATTTGAAAACATACAACACATCAATCATCACGCATATTATTCCTCTTAGGTCGGACATGCAGCTGTTTCAACAATAATAATGCCCCGTAAATGCGTTGTTGGAGCCAATCATTTACAAGGAAGTGTAGAATTTTCTATCCGCTAGGATTATATTTTTGGTTAGGCACTCCACATGGGTGGAAAATCTGGTCCTGATCAAGAAAAAGAACGATGAAATCAAGTTGTGTGTTAATTTCCGCAATTTGAACAGGGCTTCGAAAAAAGATAACTATCTCGTGCCTTCACTGGATGAGGTATTGCAAATAGTTAATGGTTCCCAAATGATGTCCTTCCTAGATGGGTACTCCGAGTACAATCAGGTAATGGTGCAATATGAAGATAGGCATAAAATGACATTCATCACTAAGGGGGGACCTTTGCATATAGGAGAATGCCTTTTAGATTGATCAACATAGGTGCCACCTTCCAGCATGCTATGGATATTACTTTCAAGGACATTATTGGTAAGTGAATAATCATCTACATGGATGATCTTACGGTATTTTCAAAGGTTAGTGGAGATCATTTCTTTGATTTATGTAAGGTCTTCCAAAAATGTAGGGAATTTGGCATCTCCTTGAATCTGAAGAAATGCATCTTTGGGGTTACCGAGGGTAAGTTGCTTGGGCATGTTATCTCAGAATCAGGAATATCCATAGATCTCAAGCGTATCTAGTCCCTATTGAAGATCCAACTACCAGGAAACAAGAAAGAACTGAAATCTTTCTCCGGAAAGATAAATTTCATCAGAAAATTTATCATAGGCTTTGCTGAAATTGTCAAGCCACTCAATTGCATGCTGAAGCAAGACGTCAAGATCGAGTTGACTCCAGAAGAAAAGAAAGCCTTTGAAGAGATCAAGAAAGAAATTGCTGATGCACCCGTGTTCGTTAGTCCTGATTATTTGAAGTCATTCTATATTTACTCATTTGCCTCAGATCACTCATGCGCTAGTATATTGACCCAGAAGGAGGATGATGAAAATGAGCACCCCATTACTTTTATGAGTGCTCCCTTAAAAAATTTTGAGCTGAAATATTATAAGGTAGAAAATTAGGCATATGCTCTTGTTAGAGGAGTCAAGAAGTTCAGGCACTACATCTTTCACAACAAGGTATTTTCCATAGTACCTGACCCGACAATGAAGACACTGCTAATGCAAAGTTAACTAGGAGAATGACGAGAAAAGTGGGTCACCTTGCTGCAAGACTATGATATGGAAATACAACCAATGAAATTGGTTAGAGGATAGGCACTCACCTGAATGATAGCTGAAGCAACAGTTGAAGTAGGGCCAAAACTTATAGTTCAACAATATCAACTGGAGGATGTCTCCCCAGGGGAGTGGTACGATGATATTGTATATTACTTGTTGAAGCATAGATGTTCATCCCACTTGCAGGGAGTCCAAAAATGCACCATTAGATTGGAGATCAGCAACTATATGCTGTAGGGATCCATACTATACAAGAGGAACCACAAAGGTGTCTATTCAAGATGCCTTGGAAAAGAAGAAGCAGATCGGGTTTTGAGTGAGTTTCATGACAAATTTGGTACTGGTCATGGTTCTGGTCCTTCCACCGTGCATCAAATCTTGAGGGTAGGGTACTATTGGCCCACGGTGTTCAGGGATGCTCATAATCATGTCCACACATGTCATGTTTTCTAGACTAATGCAACTAGAGAAAGGAACATTAATGTCCCACTGCAACCAATCTTGGAGGTAAGGCCATTTGCGCAATGGGGTCTCGACTTCATTGGTCCAGTAAGCCCACCATATTCTGTGAGTCACAAGTACATTCTAACTGCCTCTGATTATTGTACTAGATGGACATAAGTTATTGCATGTAGACAATGTACCACAGAGGTAGTTACTGATTTCCTTGAAAGTTTTATCATAAATCATTTTGGCTGCCCCTATGCTCTGGTCTATGATAATGGTCTTGCTTTCATTTCACTAAAATTTGTTGTTTGGGCCTTCGATCATAATATTAATTTCTCATCTAACTATTACCCCCAAGGAAATGGCCTTGTTGAATCCACCAACAAGAACCTAATCACCATCATCAAGAAGTTGCTTGATAGGAATCCCAAGGATTGGCATACCCAACTTCGTTTTGACCTTTGGGCAGATCACACATGCCACAAAGTTGCCTTAGGAGATTCCCTGTTCCACCTCATCTACAGCCTTGAGCTTGTGTTCCTGATTCACCTCAAAATACCAACCCTACAGTTCATTAACACCTTTTATGAAGAAGGGGATCGAAGGGAGGCTCGTTTAGCCGAGCTTCTCCACTTCGAAGAATTTTGTGATCGTGCTATCAAAGTTTTTGCCAAACATCAGGGTATCATCAAAAGATGGTTTGATCACTGAGCCAAAGTAAAGGCCTTTAGAATTTCTGATTTGGTCCTATGCTGGGACAAGGCCCATGAGAAGAAAGGGGGACATGATAAATTTGACAAGTTGTGGCTTGGCCCCTTCCAAATCCCAAAAATCCTCGAGGATAATGCTTTTCGCCTCAAGAACTTAACTAGTGAAGACGTCCCATTGTCAGTCAATGGGCAACACCTCAAGCATTATTTCCTCCCCTGAGCTATTGCAACTCATCTTTTGTAAATATTTGTACATAGGTTAGGATAGGTTTCCTTTCCTTTTCTATTCTTTTTTTTTTTTGTTTTGCTTGTCTCCTGACTTTTTTACCTTTGTTGAGGGTGTCTTTTGTTCCAAGTGCGGTGGGTGTGCTCGGTTTGATGAATGGTTCATTCTGCTGCTCGCCCTTGTTTGTTCTCTAGATAAGCCTTCATTCCTAACTACTGATTTTTGAATGCCTCTAGGAGCTGGTTTCCTCCTTTGGACTTTGAACTAACCTAGGATTACATCCTTGTTTAAATATTTTTACGCTTATAATGGATCATACAAAAAGCACACTTTAAATGTTTTCGAAGAATTATGTGGTAATTGCTAAGAAGGCTGAACATGTGAAAAATCTTAAGTCTGCTCCAGTGGCCACTATGATTTCCAAACCCATAGTGAGCTTTAATGCTTACATGGTTGAGCCAAAAGAAAGGAAAGTACTACAATGAGACATCAGAAGAAGAAAAAAAAATTCAAAATTATGCAACTATATGGGTGTACGAATATCTCTACCAAGGCTATGGATGCCCAGTTGATAGTGGAGCTCTGTTCGTGGGGTCATAGCGACAACTCTGACGGGGCTATGGATGCCTGGTTAGAAGTAGAGAAATGTCCAGGTTACTTTTGGGGTTAGACAGATTATGTAGCTTACCCTTGCCTGATCAGTGGTCTCCTGCACAACCTCTAAGGAAAGGAAATGAACTCACCGCGCACACACTTCCATGATAACCCTGTAATGTGATTCAACCTAGGATCCTATTCTCAACCTACTTCTTAGTTTGCTCTTGGAAACTGACCTCTGGTCTGCATAACTATAGATTTTGGTTCTCGAATGAATGTTTATCGTTAGAATGCCAGTAGTGTTCTCCCCAGCGGAGTTCCCATTTGTTGTGCCTATAGCACACACACCCCATTCGGAATGGGGACCCTCTGTCTTCCACCTATGCTAGGTCACTTTTGCTTCACTTCATTCTGTGTTCCCCCTTATTTTGAGTTCTAAGTGATTGAGGAGCCCTTAGAGAATCACCTTGAGTCAATCACATTTTCTATGTCCTAATTTCTAAGTCCCTCGAGGGTCCCCTTGCCTATTTGCCTTCAAAGGTTAAATCTAGCATCCTTGGACTAGTGCTTGTCTACCCCTATGGGCCACTGCATGTAGGATTCTTTGAAGCCTTTTCCATTTTGGATGGAAAACATCTGGCATCTTCTTGCCTCATGGGACCCGCACTCCGGTTGGCCCTTTTTCATTAACCATCAATTCAAATGATAATCACCTAATTTCCATCTGCCCATCAGACTTCACCAACACGAATGTTGTTCCAAAGGGACCGTTCAAAAATTGTGTTGGCCACCATACAAACATTTATTGTGGGAATTTAATGTTAAAACTTCCTTTAAATATCATGCCTAACCTGCCATTTTCATCAAATTATTTTTGCAATAAGGTGTCAAAGCCTAGCCATCGTTGTCGTCACACCCACAAGCTTCCCCTATCGATTCAATCATTCTTCAAAGGATGTTTCACCATTATTCTATGCATGTTTGTCAGGTGAATTCACCATTTCCCATGCCATATTTGTTTCTTCTAAATGGAAAAAATGATTAACTGTTTTTTTAGGCAAAACATTAAAACTAGGTGAAGAGGTGGCCTCCTTGTAAACCCATAAGTTTAAACCTTAGGAAACCTTGAAAAGATTGATCATCCACCCTTCGTAACTTGGTGGCTCCACTTCCATTCTTGCGCATGTCATCCATGCCTCTTGGGACCGCTCCACCCTCTCGACCATTCCCCTTTCCCATGAAAATGTTAGCTTTTCCAAGTAGACCGGCGACCCCGTCGGGCCCACCTTCGTAGGGTGATCTCCCCTCTCGGCCATTCCAAGCTTTAAAAATTTCACAAGTCAAATTAGGACCATCCTTTGACCCTTGCAGATCCACCATCTTGGACTTTCATTTTAGATTTTCCCTTCTACTCTGTCGTTTCCAATGGTTATCTCATTGTGCCCTTCCGAACATCAGACCCCACCTTGGTGGTTGACAAAATGCAAATCTTAGAAGTCTTTCATAAGTTAAATGGCACGTCAACAAGCCCCATTGGTTCCAACTATTTGTGTTCCCACCTGCTAAATTGCTATTAAATTCTGCCACTCCAAAATGGTTGCCATGACCCGTCCTCCCACCTATCGGATTCAGTGCCTACGCCTGCCGTTTGAGAACCCTATAATAAATTTGCAAAGTAGAGAAGTTTCATCATCCCTCTCGGGCCCACCAACATGGACCTCCTTTTGCTTTTAGTCATTGCCTCCTCGCCATTTTGACTGGTAGCTTGGTGTTGTCCCTCTGACCATCAGACCCCGCCCACAAAAATGTCGTCTAGGTTAAAGCATGCACAAAATGATTAAGTCTCAATCCCTACAGGCCGGGTCTTGCAAACTTCTATTCATGGAACTTCGTTTGGATTTTTTCATTCTAAATGGCCTTCATCCCTCGTCTCCCCATGCTGTGGAACCTGACATCTTGTTCGCTGCTGGATTATTTAAGAAAAATTAAGTGGAAGATAGATAGTCATGGCCCTTCGTAGACCTGATGCCATGAGACTCTATCTGCAAGACGCCGTGCCCTATTTTCTATCTGAACAACCAATCCTTCTTGACCTTTTGTGTCCTTTGGCCTATGTATTCCACCATCCTCTGGCCCCATGGATCCCATAATGCGGGACTCAGTCTATGGGTTGTCATCCTGCCAGTGCCATTTTAATGGCAGCCTGGGGAGGTCCGCACCCCTGTTCCCACCATGCCCAATTTCCTCTGAATGAAAGATGAAGATGAATTTTAGAGGATTTCTTTTATCTTTAAGACATGAATTACTTGATCTCACATTGTTTTGTAGGAATTTATCTAACATTCCTTATACTTTATGATTGAATCATTTACTACTCCCTTGGTTGCAGGATATATGGAACTAGATATCAGATCCTTGGGGGCAGCTGCAGAGAAAGATAAAGGGAAGAAAATCACAAAAGCACCTCATGGAAAGGAGGATAAAGACCAAATGAACTATAAGTTCCAAGGGAGCCCCTTAACTCTAAGGTCCTCACAAAATGGAAGGATATCTTAGATACTAATATGGGACACATAGACATAGATGAGTTCAAAAAAAGGGTCAAGCTCAATCCCAAGATGGAAAATGCCCAAAAAATCAAAAGTAGTGGATTAGCCAAGGCTGCAGGATTCCCGCCAACCCTCATTGCTCCCAAATTGGTAATGGCCTACAGAGAGGCATACCAAGAAGATAGTAGAACAATAGTGGAAAGGGATGGAAACATATTAGCTAACTTGTCTGCCAAGTTAATAGGGAAAACCTTTCGCATTCCTACCTTCAGTGAAATGGATCAAACTTCCATGGAGTATGACAAGTAGATGTGGGATAAAGATCCCCTCAGGTGTAAGAAATTGATTAATCAACATTGGTTGAAGGACAAGAGGGGGAGTGCTAATAAGGTACCTATGGAACTCTTCTGAAGTGACTTTTTTGAGGATTACCACGACTTGGTAACTCTTCTAAGTTGGGTTATGGGCCTTTTAACCGTAGCTTTCTTTTAGGACTAGATGTTTTATTTCATTGAGGAAATCATCCAAGGGGATACATATTTCTATTGGGCAGGAATGATCAAAAACTGCTTGCATGAGTAGTTTGTGGCTATGAAGAAAACATCAAAGTTCTACATGATGTCATATCTTGTATACTTGCTCACCGACTGTGCCCAATCTAGGGGTCTATTTTCAACACCAAATCTAGATCCACAAATGGTGTTAAAATTATATGTTAGGTACCCTCAGCTTCAATACAAAAATTTCAAGAGGGATTACTATAGGGTTAATGACGCCTTATAGGGCCACATCATTAGATTGCTTGGGGGTGATCCTGAAAGGATAATTTCACATAGTGCCAGTGCCTTCATCTGCTGGTTCATACTCTTGTTTATAAAATTTCCAAAATTCACCTACATCTGAGCCGAGGGATTCTTAGATAAACAGTATAAGTTGCCCCGGTATCCAAATGACCGGATAATATTACTTGAAGTTTCCTAACAACTACAACAATCAAACACCCTTCTAAGTGACAAGCATAGGGTAGGAGTCCCCTATCCCCTCTCCTTCAAACAGGGATAGTATGAGCTCCATACTTCTCAATGTGAAGAAAACTCTGACAAGGAGCTGAGCGAATACAATATGAAGTTCTATACTGCTCGACCGCGGATGGATTCGTATGCAAATTTAAGGAAAATGGTCACGATTGAGTATGCCCACCTGAATAATGTCGAGGAATTTTGGACAAATTGCAAGGATTGCAAGGAGGTGCGTATGTGGAAATACATGCACATGATGACCTACTTCGTCAAGATGGTCAAGTTGTTTCTTGTGCCAGAGCAAGTGGTTGAAGAAGAGAGCACAATGATGGACCTGAGGTATATTGTCATCGCCTACTTGCCATTACCAGCAATAGATTGGAATGAAGAGGAGGTCGATGATCTTGATATTATAACAAAGCCTATTGAGGCAAGAACTAAACAATGGATTGATGGGAAAATTGCTCAATTGAAGCGGTAGGGAGTAGAGCTAAAATTTGTAAAACCCGAGCATCCACACAAGGATGAATTTGATAGTGTCACTACTGATGACACCTCGACAAAAGAGACCTCAACATCTCCCCCCTCACAAGATCAAAAAAGAGAAAGGAGATAGCTAAATATAAGCCTAAATCCAAGGTGTCTCCGAGGAAGCTTGCAAAGGCTGAGACCTCAAAGAAGTCGGGTAGTTTCAAAAGGATGCCCACTATACAGAAGGACCCTCTCCACAAGGGAGAAGAACAATTGAATTCCTTTCCTATTGCATTTTCCACCCTAGTTGCAGCCACTACCACTATTGTTACCACCCCACCTATCCCACAAGCAGCAGTTGCCACCTCTCCTCCTGTGGTGGACATTTATGTCCACCTTGCCTCCACTTCTCCTATGGCATAGATTATAACTGTGGATTCCTCTTCAGCCACTACCTCCCCAATTTCCTCCTCATCTATGTCTCCATCATTGTCTCTTCTAGCTTCCATTGCAACAACCACAATTCCTGCTCTCACCCTTCCAAAATCTATTACTAAATACATGCAAAATATGCCATCTGAGCTTTCTAGAATGTTTGTGAACCCCGCAGTGCAATTTTCCATTGTCCATGCCATAACTGGTCTCCCGATCCCTCCTCCTCCTCCTAAGTTTCCCTTGATGGAGGCTACAATGAAAATTTTCGAAGAATTGGATAGGAAGCAAAGGGAAGCAACTGAGAAGTTGGAAGAAGAAGCAGATGATTATATTGAGCATCCCATATTTGAGCATCTAGTAATTGACAAGGTCATCTATGAATCCTCCAAGGAAGATGATGAGGAGTCAAATGTGAAGATTATTGAGGAGACCTCTGATCCTGACCTTGAAGAGGAGTTGGCTCGGCAACTCAAAGATGTTGAAGAGAAAGGGGCCGAAAAACTGCCTATCATTGAAGAGAAGGGTGTTGAAACATAAATGAGGGACACTAAGTCTCCAACGGGGGAGCATGATCAAAGCCCCAAACCCGATAAAGAGATGTCTCTTCTTGATGAGTAGGAAGGTAAGCCTGGGGAAGAGGTTGAAATAAGAAAGGATCCAGGGTTAGAACATCATGAGAAGCATGGACACGAGGAAGAAGAAGAAGAAAAAGCTTCCAAAAAAGAAGCTAGTCCCAAGAAGCATGTGGTTGTTGGATCCCTAAAGAAAGTGATGGTAGTCACCCAGTATTCAGATGAAGAGGAAGGGGAGAAGTAGGAATATGAATCCTCGGGTGAAAAGACATCACAAATCCAGCATTCCCATGAAGAGGAAGGTGATCATGAATCACCGAAAGGAAAAATCAGATACCCGAGTGGCTCAGGAGGCAACTAGAAAGGAAAACCCCAACTCTAATAGATCTAAAGGAAATGGTGGAGGCCATCCTAGCACGAGCTCAAATTAGTACAAAGAATAAAGAAGAAGCCAAAGGTCAAATCTCAGCTGACTATGGATGCCTCAAGATCAAGAACTGTACAAATTTCCACCTCGATAGTGGATGAGGAAGGGGTCAGTTATAATATCTCCACCATTGACCTAGGAACAACCATGAGGGAGAAAAATATTGATCATCTCCAAGGATCCATCACCACATTGTGCACCAGATGAATAAGGACAAGACTTCCAAGGAGGAGCTCAAGGAACAGGTGGTGGATCTAACAATGTACATTCAACAATGGTCCTCATATGACAAACTCCCTACAACGTCAACAACTACCCCGTTGCTGCTATCAGAGGAACATATCAACAAGCTAGAGAAAAGAAAGAACTGGACCAATTCCACTGGAGATTGGTTCAGGAAATTCCCCTATAACGGGAACATGGGTGTTGGATGGGCTGTGAGAACAACAAACAAGTTTCTAGACGTGCGGAAGTATCTTGAGGATATAAAGAAAACCTGCCTTGACTTCCCAGAAATATATAGGATTTCATATCCTAAAATTGAGGCAATCCTCAATATGCCCGAGAAAATGGTGAAGAAGGATCTTGCAATTGCAAAGAGTGATTTATGGATAGTGGAGAACTGGAGCCTTTCTCATAGAAAGGAAATCCTAGAGTAGGTGCTCCATGAGGTGGAGCAAGATCTTGATTGGGTAAAGGAAATCAGAACAACATGTGAGGAGTACCTCAAGCTAATGAAATTTTTTGGCATGCCTATTACTAAGATGGATCTAAAGAAGGTCAGGCCCAACTTCCATAAGAAGATGGAAGATGGAACCATAGGCGAGCTCATGATGAATTTCATGGGTTTTTCTACTCGTGCCTTCACCCAGTCAGAGTAGATGGTGAATGAATGGTTGAATATTTGTAGTCCTTAGAAGCTTGCACAAGTTTCATGATACTATGAGTTAATCTGGTTAAGTGAATTTTTTTTTAAGGAAGTTGTCCCCAACAAAACCCTCCATGATCACTGTTCATTTCTAGTTGCAGATCTAGGAACCTCTTCCCTTCCTTGCCCTTTTTTTTTTTTAATAAACAACCTATGCTAAGGTTCATTGCACATTGTAAAGACAAATCTCAAGATAAGATAGGAGTTTAAGATTGTTGTCCGAACCTACATAAAATTGCACAATTACTTCCTATCTCAGGAACTCCATCATAAGATCCAACTTCCTTCTAGCCTAACTTCAGTAAGTTTGACTTGTGATTACCAGCAAAATCACATCAAACACCAACTGAGGAATTCTAGGCACATCATGACCTGACACCCGAGATATCTTGGGGTAATTTTCAGCAAATTGTTGTTGGATATTTCCTTTCAAGAGAGGTTATGTGCCTATGCATTACCTCTATTGAGAAAGTGCTAAAAACACCCATCAACAAATGGTTTTATGAAAATGTCTGCAATCTGCTCTTTTCTAAGTACATATTCAAGTCTTACCTCATTATCCAATGCCTTCTCTCTCAAGAAGTGATATCTGATGGATATATTTTTCATTTTGGAGTGTTGAACTAGATTCTTGGAAATGTTTATTGCACTAGTGTTATCGCACATAATTGAAATCAATTCATCAAATGATATGCTAATGTCTTTCAACATTTTTTTCATTGACAGTACCTGAGTGCAACATAAGGATGTTAAAATGTATTCAGATTCAACAATAGATAAAGATACAGAGTCTTGTTTCTTTCTTGACCAAGCAACCAACTTGTGCTCTACCTGTTATCAACACACCCAACCCAGTCAACATTAGTATAGGTTTTCAAAGTGAAATATAAATCCTTTGGATACCATAACCTGATATCTTATGTACCCTTCAAATATCTAAAGATCATTTTTACTGCAACAACATGTGATTCCTTTGGTTCTTGCTAAAATATAGCTGCTAAACAAAAAACATACATAATGTATGGTCTAGTAGTAGTCAAATATAAAAATCCTCCAATCATTGACCTGTACATACTTGCATCGACTTTAGGTGATTCATCTTCTTTTTTCAACTTACATCCGATAACAATCGGTGTACAAACCGGTTTGGAGTTCTCCAATCCAAACTTCTTCAATAATTCTTTGGTATACTTGGATTGAGAGATGAAAATTCCTTTGTTGTTTTGATTTACTTATAACCCAAAGATGAAATTTAACTCACCTATCATAGACATTTTGAATTCCTTCTACATTTCATTTGTAAATTTTCTACACAAATCACCATTTCCTCCAAAGATTATGTCATCAAAATAAACCACAACAATCAACATTTGATCTGAGTGGATTCTATAGTATAATTTACTGTTAGCATATCCCTTTTTAAATCCTTGTTCAATCAAGTACTTATCTAATATTCCATACCAAGATCTAGGTGCCTGCTTCAATCCATATAAATCTTTCAGTCTACAAACAACATCTGGGTCACTTCCAGACTTAAATCCCTTTGGTTGCTAAATGTATACTTCTTCCTTCAGTTCTCCATTCAAGAATGCAAATTTTACATCCATTTTATAGACTTTGAAATCCTTAAATGCTGCAAAAGCTAAGAATATCCAGATCACTTCCATCCAAGAAATAAGGGCATACGTCCCTTCAAAATCAATATCTTTGATCTGAGTGTAACCTTTTCAAACTAGTCTTTCCTTGTTTCTTATTACCTTTCCATTTTCATCCAACTTGTTTTTGAATACCCACTTTGTTCGAATTACATTTTTGTCTGTCAGTCTGGGTACAAGTTCCCAAGTTTAATTTTTCTCTATCTGATCAAGCTCTTCTTTCATTTCTTTCACCCAATTCTGATCATTGCATGCTTCTTCCATAGTCTCTAGCTCAGTTTCTGAGAGTAAACACAATAATACTTGTTCTTGAGTTCCTTTGATTCTTGTGATGATTCCTTTATTCTTATCTCCAATAATCTGATTTTTTGAGTGGTTTCTCTATACATACCTTGGTGTTTTAGATGTAGATGTCAAAGATGTCAGAGCCTCCTTTGTCTCTTCTTCTTTCTTATCCTTCTTTCCTTTTTCATCTGAGTCATATGATTCATATTCAATATGCATGTTAGGATTTCTTTGAACATCTTCATCCACTTTCACATTCACACTCTCAATTATCTTATTCAGTCTCTTGTTGTAACACTGGTATGCTTTGCTTCTTGTAGAGTGACCCAAAAATATTCCTTCATCAAATCTAGTATTGAACGTTCCAAGATTGTCCTTATCTCTCAGGATGTAACATTTTCTTCTATTTTTTTTGAATTACTTTACTGTGGGAGCTCTTCCATGCCATAGTTCATATGATGTCTTCCATATTTCCTCCAGAACAATAATCTGTTAAGAGTGTATACTGTTGTGTGTATCGCTTCTCTCCAGTAGACCTATGGTAAACCTGCTTCTTGAACTGTCTGGTTCATTATTTCCACTACACCATTCCGTTGTGGTGTTCTAGGGGCATATAACTATCCTTTAATGTCGTTTTTCTCATAGAACATGTTGAATTCATCAAAATTAAACTCTCCTCCTCTATCATATCTTAAACACTTGATTCTCCTATCAACTTCATTCTCAACTCCTGCCTTGAAAATCTTGAATTTTTCTAGAGCCTCTAATTTTTCTCTTAATAATGTAACCCAAGTTAGTCTGGAATAATCATCTATTAAGAGCATGAAATATTTCTCACCTTGTAAGCTTCTTATTCTAGTTGGACCACATAGGTCAATATGTCCTAGGTCCAAAAATCCGGTAGATGATACTTCTTTTCCTCAGAATGTTCCCTTGGTTTGTTTTCCTTCTTAACATCCTTTGCAGATAATATTGTTTGGTTTGGTCAATCTTGACAAGTCTCTAACTTCTCTTGTTGAACTTATCCTTACCAAATTGCTAAAGTTGATATGACACATCCTTTGGTACCAGAGCCAACATTGCTATGATAAAATAAGCATCTCTTTGTAGCTCCTTCCAATTGATACATATCCCCACTTGTTGTTTTTCCTACTACAATAATAGTTTCGGAGCTCTTCCAGATATCACAACCATCATCTTGAAATACAACATTATAGCTGTTCTCGCACATTTTTCTGGCACTCAAAAGATTATGATAGAAACACTTCACATAGTAAACATTGTTATTATTATGCTTTCTTTCAAAGGTAATAGAACCAATTCCAACAATCTGTGTCATTTTATCATCTCCAAATCTAACAGAACCTCCATCATATTTCTCAAGCTTCACAAACTTAATTTTATCACCGGTCATATGATTTGAATGTCCACTATCAATCAACCATTCATCTCTATTTCTTTTGATAAATAATGCAGCTTCAATGTTATCATTAGATTCTATACAAATATTAGAGATATCAAATCTAGGTTCATCCTTTTCCACCAAAAAAAAAAATCCTCATGATCTGATTCATCATCTTAAATATTGGAATTCTCATTAACATAATAGGCCTTCTTATTGATATTTTTAAACTTTTGTCTTGTTCCTTTCTCTAGACACTTAGTTGCTAAATGACCAATCTTTCCACATCTATAACATTTAAGAGGTAACATACCTTTGTACTTGTTGATACCTTTCTTCAGTTTCCTTGTGAAGTTTGCTTCCAACTCATCTAAACTTTCAATATCTCAATCTTCTTCTATCTTTGTGGCTTTGAAGGCTGTTTCATATTTCTCCTTTTCTTATCCAAATTTCATCATCTCAAACATGGTCAAGGTGCCAAATAGTTTCTCTCTGGTGAATTTCTTTGGATCATAAACTGAGATCTTGTCACTGTAGCTCTCTGGTAGGATCATCTGAATATTATCCATTACATATTCATCTCTCAGAGTGCCTCCTTGATTTTTGACTTCATTTACTGCATTGTCAACTCTCTGAAAGTAGCTTGTTATATCCTCACCTTCTTCCATCCTCAAGTTTTCATATCTACACTTAGCTGTCAACTTCTTTGATAATTTGACTCTACCATTTCCTTCATACATTTATTTCAACTTTTCACAAACTTCATAAGTGTTGTCCAATGAAATAAATTTTGTTAACTTAGTCTTAGACAAGGCACTAAAGATTGAATACCTTGCCTTTTCATTCTCTTCATAGGCTGAAATCTCATTCTCACTACAAGGACTATTTGTCGGTTCAACATATTTTATCTCAATGGCTTTCAGAGTCTTGTAGCCTAGAGAAATTAGGTAACCTCTCATCTACACCTTCCAGAAACTATAGTTAGATCCATCAAACATAGGGATTGTTAGTCTGTGCGCCATCAGATCTACCCCAAGTGGTTAATCTCTTCTTTGAGGAACCAAAGCTCTCATACCAATAGTTGAAAATTCTGGATAACTGAGAGGTGGGTGAATCAGTTATTATAAAACAATTTTCTTGACCTTAATTAATCCGAAAAAAACTCAAATCAATTAGATAGTAATTAAACAATTATGAACATAAAAGCACTTAACAACACCATGCACAAAGAACACTGAAATTCACGTGGAAACCCAAGATGGGAAAAACCATAGAGAATGCTAATTCTCAATTATAAAACATCAATTAAGTTGACACCAGTTAAGGTGATTTTTACAAGGGCTCACTGCCAAAGTGCTCACTATAGGTAAGGCTCACTATTGGTGGGCTCACTGCCCAGCTATTACAGCCAAAGATAAAAAGGCTCACTACCAAAAGAGAAAGGCTCACTGCCAACAGAAAAACGCTCACTACCAACAGAAAAAGGCTCACTGCCAAAAGAATGATGAAAGGGAATCCACCTCTGCAATAACTGTCACCAATAGTCACACCACAAAAATATCATTGTCTATTGCCTTTGGTCACACAATATTTTGATTTTCATATTCACATTCACCACACTTGCTTTCATTGAACAAAGTCAACTTTTACTTATACCATTCCATGCCTTCATAATCTCCTAAGTCGGCCAAACACGATTTGAATTAGGTCACCAAAAAACATTCTCGTGATGGAAAGGAATGAAGTGTGGACCAAACAAAAACTCCTCACCCAATTCAACATATTACATATTAACCATGATATCTGGAACCAAATAATAGAATATACACGTTACAATGCAAACAATGTTTTAGGGCACGTTAACCAATTTCCAGATCGGTCCAAACCCATAAGAGTGTATCTCATTATGTTGCAAAATGAATGGGACCAAGAAAATCATGACCAAAGATAGATCATCACAACACAATATCTAAATCACACCAATCCGGATCACCAAAGCATCAAGACTGGAACCTTAATCAATCAACTAAGATATCTTGAAATCAATGACAAAAATCAACATCACATTCTAACAGGTCCAGCCTTGGCTCCTCATAGTCTCATCTGCGTGGTATTTTTTTCAATTTTCTCTCTTAAAATTTAACAAAACTCTCAAAATGAATAGTGAAAATGACCCTTCCAGGGGCCCACTCAAGTATATATAGGCCCCCTGGGGAAAAAATTTCCCGACAGTTGTGGTCTCCCCATTTTTCCTGATTATAACCCACTTGGCTGGGGGTAAACTCAGGAGGGGGCATATAATCACCTCTTTATCATATTTTTCTTCTAAACCACTAAATTTTTCTTAATCATTCTTCTCACCTTGGTAGCTTCTTCTGATTTTTTGGACTGACCTAAATTTGAAGTTTTGCATGATAAAATTTTGCACGAGCTTTCATGTTGGATGCTATAATTTTTCGTTGAGTTTGGTTGTTGGGGGAATCTTTGGTACCTTCCTACTTGACCTCTGCAACCTCTACAATATCCTTTTTTGGTGCTTAAATCCATAATTTTATGTTTGTTTTTCTACTTTAGTGTGGCTAATTTTTCCCAAAATCTAGCCCACTAAAGTGAGGGCAAAATGTAATGTCATAAAATTGTACCCTAGGGGAATTTTCACACTTGTGTATTTGGTCCTATATTTATTGCACTTAAATGCATTTATGAAAAGAACCTTATGGGTCAAAATTTCATGATTTCAATGCCACAAGGAACAACGATGAAGCGACAACATTTTTCCACCTCATTTCTCAAAAAAATATGAGCTGGATGCCTACGCAAAATGTGAATGTCTGTGTGGTGTGTGGACGTCCTCCCACTTTTTGTGTTTGAAACATGGAATCTCAAAATATTGACTCACGAAACATGTCCCTACAGTTAGATTTCTAAGTGTAATAGCTCCTATCACCTCATGCAACAACAAAAATCTCTCTTTGCTCTCATTTTGGGGGTTCTCTCGTTTTGACACTTGAATCTTTCAATCTCACTCTATTCTCTGCCTCTTTCTCTCTCAATATTGCTTCTATAGAAAAGCTTTGATGGACTGAGGCCCCTCCAACATCTAAAGCTCTCTTGTGAGCCTTCAATGGTGTGTCCATACAGTCAAGAGGGGTCTTCGACTATTGGTAATGCTCTCTCAATTCTTGTCTATTTGCAGATGGATATTTTGTTCACTAGCTATCTTGTGATACAGGTTCTTCTTGAGAAGGGATTGCTTCTAACACTTTGTACTTGTTTAATTTGTCCACTGTTTCTATCTATCTGACTTTCCATGGAGGTGGGAACACCAAAGCATGGGTTTCACTACAACAAGCCTTGAAACAACCCTGACATTTTTCCTCGTTTGTCTTGCATGCAAGTTGTTTGAGTGAAGTTTGGAGGAAAAACTCAAATTCAGGACCTGTTGTAAGTTTTTCCTTCGTCCTCCTTCATGATTTTTCAGATTTTATTGCCTGTTACTCTACTTTTTTGAGAAAACCTTGAATATGAACTTCTTAGTAGAATAGTTGTATTTATTTTTTGTGGTTTAACTCTCTATTCGTACAGGATGCCAACACATCCCTTAGACTCCAGTGCACTATGTTGGTGTCCTCAACACGTGCCGCTATCCTTTGCCTAAGGGTTATTCCTCTTGTAATAGAGATCTAGTGAGTCTACTCTTTTGGTCTCCAAAGTAGTCTGTCTATTGTAGATTCATGATATTTTTTACTTTGAAATTTCTTCATTCAGTTCCCTAATTTGATTCAAATAATATTGAGGTAGTTTAGGGCAATTTTCTCCCTAGGATTCTCTTAAGAATGAAGAGACTTGTGAGTAGTGAATTCCCCTTCTCTACAAGGATAAATTGAAATGATGCATGAGATAAGATGCTCCCAACTTGCATGGTACACATAGATAATTGATTGTTACACATGATGCTTGTTTGTTAGGTTTTCATCATGGTACTTTCCCAAATCACCATCGAAGTGGTTTTCACTAGAGGATGATTATTTTTCTTTTTCTTTTCTTGAATGATTATCAACAAGGCAAGATCACCTGGTGGCATTGATGGAGATGTTTCTATCATCATGTGCTAATAATGTCCTTCCTTGAGTATTTTCTTTACTAAGATAATAGAACTTATATATAGACTATGGATGTTATTGTGATCCTTGTTGATACTAGAGTTGGATTTATCTAAATGCACAAATTGTGATAGAGTTCCATTAGAATCCTTATGATAAAGTGTTGCTTCCAAGACACGTGAATGTGGCATTTTGGATTTTTGGATTTTAGGTGAGTTGTTAGATTTTGGTGGGGGTTGTGAGATGTGGATTAATTACTTAGTAGTTTCAGTGTAGGATTTTTAATTTTCTGAACTTGGGACGGTGGGTGATGGAGTGTGGATGCAATATTTTGAGTGTGTTAGGGACCAATGATTTTATACTCTTTTTGTGGTGGTATAGAAGACTATTTTAAAAGAGGTGGACACTTTTGAGTGATGGAAGGCATTTTTTGAGATGGCTCCATAATTTCATTAAATTTTGGATTTTGATTTGGATTGGATGTTTTACATGATCTAGTTTTCCTTGGGATCCATTTCAACTATATATTTCCACTTTGATATTTGGATTTATTAGCCTTAAAATCTTGACTTTGATCTTTTTCTTTGTAAATATTTTTATTTTTTTGGTCCCCATTTGTAGATGGAAGGATTTGGGAATGATGGTCTATGATGTGAATTGGAGGAGTGTTGGAAACAAACTTATTGTAAGGAATATTCATGGCCCCTATTTTATGTTTGAATTAGATGAAGTTTCCCATGATATCAGAGAGGTGCCACTAACATCCTTAAAGTTCTTGATCGATAAATAACCAAGTCCTTGATATTTAGGATTGTCAAAAAACTATACTAGTTCTAGAATACCCTGTTCATGTAGGCCTAATCCTTTTCCTTTATATTGTATTCTTTGATAGATCTTATTTGCAATAGGATATTTGTTGTTTTGATCACAAGATGCTAACTCTTCTTAATTTTGTTGAAAATAATCAATGGTGGTTATCTTCTCATCCATAAGAAAGGTTTTTTAACAAAACCGAGTGATCCAATTTGATAGGATAAGTGTTCTTTCTCTACTTCCATGCTTTTTGATTCATCATTCTCAAATATGTATAGAGAGAAATACTCTTATTCTCAATGAACAAGGGAGATATCATTTGTGTCTAGTGGAAGCAAGTGTATCATATGAGGAAGTGGAGGTTAATGTAATATAGGTGGGGTAAAATTTAGTGTTGGGATCAGTTTGGAATGGAGATGGATGATGAGATCATCATGAAAATTCAGAGGAATATGATCTTAGTCAATGATAGGATGATATGGGAGGATTTGGATAACTTGATATTGATTCATTTTAGGTATTTATTCTTGATTCTTTGGATTGTGTTATTGACATAGATTTGGTTCTGAAAATGTGGTAGGAATAAAGGACTCTAGAGTAGCCTCAATATGTTAGCATGGTAGTAATGGAATTTGAATAGGAATATCTAGAGTGTGAATGATAGGTGATGGGATGCTTGATGGTATTTGATATAGGATTTCTTGATCATAGGTTGGACTTGTATTAAATAGTGGATTACATATCATGAATATTCCTTGGGGAAAATCCTAAAAGATGTAATCATTGGATGAGTTTTTTGATGTTGAAAAGGTGATGAGGATAAAGGAATGACAGGAGAGATGAAGGATTCTTCAATATGGCCTATCAAGGAGTCAAATGAGGTGGATTATATGTTATGGCTAGGACTAACATCATTATTATGAGATGAGCCATTGCTATACATAGATGAATGGTTTTGATCATGCTCAGGAAAAGTATCTTGATAGATGTCTAATTTCATCATGTGAGCTATGGATATTATTTATGTGATTATTTTGAGATGAATGTTCAAGATTGTCTTCAATAATGATGTCACCTTGGTCGATAAAATCTTGAATGAGATTCTATAGCTTAAAACAATTTTGATTTATATGTCCTCTGGTCATATGGTATCACATAAATTAGTGCCCTTATACCATGTGGGTTTGACTTGGGTTTCATATTTCTTGATTTTTGAGAGGGTGACTAAATTTGAATGGACTAGTTTTTGGAGTGTTGATTCAATGGGCTCTTCCAAAGGAGTGTATTTTTGTCGTGAGATGTTTTTTGTCTAGGATGCCCTCTCTATGTTTTATGTTTTACTACCGTTGATTTTTGGACATCGGGTGGTTCTTTTAATATTAAGGTGGGTTGAACATGTTGGACCATCTTAGTGTCAACCACATTTTTATTTTTGTTTTAAAAACAGGGTTTTTCATTTGAGGCGCTCACATAATATTTGTTATCTTTGAATATCTTAACGAGTCCTTTGTCTATAAGGGATTTCTCAATTTTAAGCCCTTTCTTGATAACCTCATCAAAAGTATTAGACAATTGAACTTTTAGATGAAACCCGATTTTTTTATTCATGTTTTGGATGAATATTTCAACCAATTTATTTTTGAGTATATGACAACAAAACTTACTGGCAAGGCTTCCCTATCTTTGTAAGGAGGAAAATTTTTCTCCATTATTCTATTTAGCATTACAAAGATCAATCATGGATATTTCTCGCTCGATGTTGTATGAAAAATCTGAGATGAATTTATTTGCTAGTTCATCAAAATTTCTAATGCCAGTTGGTAATTGAGAGAACCACTTCATGGATTGTACTCATAAAATTCTTGGGAAGAGGTTCATAAGATCTATTTTGTTGTGAACCACCTATAAGCACGCTACGTAGAATTCTCTAACATGTTCTCAAGGGTATTCTTTTACTTTATATTTTTAAATTTAAAAATATTAATGTAAGATGGGGTAAAATCAAATAGCATAGATAAAGTGATAGCCAACTCAAATCTAAGATATTAACCACATCCAAACAAGAGAATACAAACAAATGGAGAATAATAAGCTAAAATAATTCAAATCAAATACTCCCCTTTGAAGTTGTTTCACTTCTCTTGTCTCTCTTATTTCTTCTTACGCCAATATTGCCCTCAGATTTGTTGTTGAAGTTGTGAAAATACTTGCAAATAGTAAGCAAGAAAGCTGGAGATAATGGCTGTTGAATTAAAAATGGAAAAGAAAAGTTGCTTTTATAGACAACATTTCAAATGGATGTCTGAGATTAATCTTCTAGAAAGATTTTAAGATCAATGGATGAGGATTCATGAGAGGAAGGTTATGAAATGAATGACCAAGATCAAGTTTCTAGAAATATGCCTAGATCAACAGTGGAGAATTGATGCAACTAGAATATACCATGCATGGAAAAGATATGATGTCAACAACTGTGATGCTCGACGGCTATGATAGACATGTAGGACATGCAGGCTATGACATGAAATAATGACAGGGGATCTTTGACTAAAATGGAGGGATAAATAATTTATTTGAAAATGGAGGAGAAGGACAAGTGGAAAATAAATAATTTATTTTCAAATTATTTATTTGGAGGAAATGAAAAAGGAGACTTAATTAAATTCATAAATTTAATTGAGGGAGGATATAGAAATTAGACATGGATAATTGATTTGGATCAATTATTTAAAAGAGAAGAATGACACATAATTATATAGTTTCATCAATTATTTAATTATAGAAGAATAGAAGGTCAAATAATAATTATTATCTAACTATAGATAGGTGATGAAAGATAAATAATTAAATAAATAATGATTTATTTAATTATTGAAGAAAGGGGTATTAGTGACGCAATTAATTTATTTTAATTGATCAGGGTAGAAAAGAGATTAGAAAGTGAATTAATTAAATAATTAAAAATTATTTAATTAATAAAGGAATACGATCAAGAATAATTAAATAAATAAAATAAATATTTAATTATTAGAGGATGATGACTAAGGAAAAATGTTGCTCGCAGACTTAGGACATTTTTCATTGTGTACAATTAAAATTATGTAGAAAAGATTGCATGGGTAGAGTCTTGTCAAAAGGATAGGGGCATATGTCCTCTAGCATGTGTCTCTTCTTCATTGGTCCCATGTGGATGTTAAAGTTTTGTTGATGTAGATCTTGAATTTGTAGCACTAAATTATTTGAGTACGTGCAAGTGGGTACGTTGTAGTTGGATAAGGGATATGATAATGACTGACCTTGGGGGAAATTTTGTGATGGTTTATTTTGGTAGTTGTGTGAATAGTTTAGTGGAATGTAGGTGTGAGAAGATGTGACCAATTGTTGTTGTGGGTTTATGGTGTTTTGAGTTGGGTATTGTTGATGGAAGTTTTGTTGGATGGGTTAACATTGTAGTTTTGATGATGGTAATTTGGTGGGTTGATGTATTGGTTTTTTGTTACATGATTATGAACATTATATGCAAGTGGTTGAGAGTTATGGTATTTGCATGAGGGTGCTTGCATATTTTCCATTAGAATGGATTTGTTGGATTTATTAGGTGGTAGGTGGTGTTGATATAATATATTGGTAATAGTGTTTTGATTTTGGATGTTGTTTGCATAGGTTTTCAAGTTCGGTTATGGTGCTTGGGAAAGGTGAGATCATTGTGATAGTGTCTATAGATTAATTATTGAGGTGGGCATGATAGTTTGATTGGATATTGTGTTGTATAATGATTTGGTTATCTACATAGTTTATGTGGGAGGCTAAGTGTTTTCGAGAGGTGCTGAAACTTGTGTGGGAACTAGTACACAAACAACAATATATGACTAAATAAACTACTAAAAATTGCATATAAATGACTAACTTTAGTCACGTGACTATTAGTGGTTTATTTGTAGTCATTTATAACACCACTAAATTTATGACTAAACAATTTCAGTCATTTATTTAGTCATTGATTTTAGTCATTAATTTGGTCATTGATTTGGTCATTGATTTAATCATTGATTTAGTCATTTATTTAGTCATTGTAGTGATTTATTTAGTCATTAATTTATTCATATATTTAGTCATTGATTGTTGTTAACTGGTCATTTATTTAGTCATGGTAGTCATTACTTTAGTCATTAATTTAGTCATATATTTAGTCATTAATTTATTCATTACTTTAGTCATATTTTTAGTCATTAATTTAGTCATATATTTAGTCATATTTTTTGTCATTAATTTAGTCATATATTTAGTCATTACTTCAATCATATATTTAGTCATTACTTCAATCATATATTTAGTCATTAATTTAGTCATTACTTTAGTCATTAATTTGGTCATTACTTTAGTCATATATTTAGTCATTAATTCAATCATATATTTAGTCATTAATTTAGTCATGTATTTAGTCATTACAAATCAAATCTAGCTTAATTAATCCTCACAAATTTATGCATATAAACTTCAAGTATCATAGATATTCAAATGTTGAAGAAACACCATGAAATGAAGACTAAAATGATTGAACAAATATGATTGATCAGACACAAACACAAACAAATTACAAATCAAGAGGAGCCACAACATAGTATTTATGAGTGGAGAAAAAACCACTCTAAAAATTTACTTCATTAAGCCTCATTGGCAAATCAAAATCTCATTGGTCTCATTCAATGTCTCAGTGACACTGTACAACTTATAAACACTATATAAATAGAATACTCCTATTTTCATATACTTATATTGTTTTCCCCTTCCTTAACTGCAATCCTTTTGGAAGGGCAATGACCTCCTATAGGGGCTCGACCCATTTAATCCCTTTGAAAATCCGCAACTTTCCCATCACTATTGGTTTCGGCCCCTCCAAACTCTTCCTCACTAGTATTCACCTTTCACTTCTCCAATTTGGAGATGCAGCCTGAAAACAAGGTTTCAAAATTTGCACATCAAAACCTCAGAAAAGTCAAATAATACAGAGGATAAAATTTAAACATTTTCTTTTCCTTTTCCAACTATGGCACCCTAAACTTAGGCACTAGATATAATGTTTCCTAGTTATCTCTTATAATTTTTAAAAAGATGAATTCATGCAAGACAATAAACAAATATACAATATTCAATTAGTGATATACAACTACCTTATTCCTGAGCAACTGATCAATAGCTTGATTATTGATTGTAAATTTGTAATTGATATGCTTGAAAGTGTCCTTCTTGCCTATGTGTGAATTAGAGCTTTGGATGAGGATATGAACATCCATCAAAAGCATATTTGGAAGTAGATTTTTATCAAATATTGTAGTTGCAAGTTCCACTAATCATAATAAAGATAAATAGTTTTACCTTTTTGCATCAATTAATGCAATTCTGATAACTTTTAAAGGATCAACAATGCTAGCCTTTATCATATCAACATACTCACCTGCAAGTTATAAAACAATGTTCAAATTATTAATTAGAATGAACATCTAAGAAAGAAACTTCAAACATTATCAATTTAGTAAAAAAATCATCAATTTCAAAGATCAAAGTAGCCAATGCTTCACTCTCTGCATCCTCTGCTACAATCAAAAGAGGCCTTTGTTTTTGTGATAAATGCAACAATAAATTATATTATTTGTCAAAACTCATCACTATGTACTTATGAACTCAAAATCATTCAAATTGTCAAACTAATCAACATGAATACCTAATTTCTTTCTATCACATACACTCTAGGTATACAAGATCATTGAGAATCCCAATTATTGAACTATGAAATTTAGCAATGCAACAAAATTATATCTTAAGTAAAATGTAAATCAAACCAACATTACATGTCTCGGCTTATCAATTGATCTCAAATTGTATATACACCTTTTTCATATAGCTTAAGGACATCTACAATAGATATGCATAAAATGAATTTAGTGGAAAGGCTTAAAAAATTTTCAAGCGAATACAATTCACAGGTGTAAAGCCAAATTCCACAATATTTGCCAGCATCCTCCCTGCCTGTGCCAAAATGGGAGCTGTGAAACAAGATATGAATATCCATAAGTGCATAGACAATACATAGAAGTATCCCTATAAGAAATGTGGTCTATGGATTGCAATATTGTAGGATATGCACAAAATGGATTTTTTAAAAAGGCTTTAGAAACTTTCAAGCAAATGCAATTGGCAGATGTAAATCCAAATTCCACAACCTTTGCCAGCATACTCCCTACCTGTAATAAAATGGGAGCTTTGGAAAAAGTATGTACATCCATCAAAGCATAACAAAAGGTGGATTTCTGTCAGATATTATTGTTGGAAATGCTTTGGTAGATATGCATGCAAAATTGGAAACACAGGCAAGGCACATGAACTATTTGACATAATGCCTCAAAGAGATGTCATCTCATGGAATGCAATGATTGCAAGTTTTGCAGATTTTTTTTTGTTGAAAAGCCTTTTGAAACTTTCAAACGAATGCAATTGGCAAGTATAAAGCCAATTTTTTTTCCAAATTCCTCCTTTCCTATACCAAAATGGGAGCTTTGGGACGAGCTATGAACATGCACCAAAGCATAATGGTAGGGGATTTTTTGTCAGATGTTATAGTTGGATATGATCTGGTAGACATATATGCAAGATGTGGAATCGTAGACAAAAAACCTGAATTGTTTTACAGAATGCCTCAAAGAGATGTCATCTCATGGAATGAAATGATTGATTGTAGAATGTGCACAAAATGGATTTTGCAAGGAATCTCTCAATATTTGAATTAATTAAGCACTTTGGAAAAACTAGAAAAGGCTCGGACTTGGAAAATCAATTTCTAAACATTTATTCAAAATAACTAAAGCAAGCAACTGAAATTCAATCAAACTACTTAGCAAATTCCCTTGGGTAAATATGGTGACATTACAGATTGCTAGCTTAAGACACAACAACTTGAGGTGATATATGACAAAGTAAATGAACCTGCAATTATGTGCTAATACCATACAATGGCTAAACCATCTTTCACTATCATAGGTTCCAAAATGTTCTCCATGTTAGACCATAATACAGTCAAATTAAAATCTATATTCAAGTTATAAATGTATTTATTCCTAGATATTTTTAAAGAAAATGACTATTAGATTATACTAGTTTTGTTTGCACAAGACATTTTTTGTGTGGAATAGATGAATAAGTCAGTTCAAAACCAAAAATTACAAGTGTGACCTTTTTTGCCCCATTATATTGGGACTTATGGCTAATAAAATGAATCTAAAATGTGGTGATAATAATCAAATTGCTTACCTTACCCTCTGAATCCCTTTCAAAATATGGCATTACAATTCCCTTAATGAACTGGACACCTTTACTCCTATAGTAGTCCTCGTAGAAAGCTGCTAACTCTGATGTAAATAATCAGGCCATTGAAATCATGGCCCTAAAGAAGGTGAATCTCCAGTATTTAAAAACAAAAAAATTGTAAGCATTATTTTGTGTAGGAGACAGATCACATCCACAAACATGACAAAGCTATGCAAAGTAGGAGAAATTGGATTGGAAAATAAAGGCAGCAAGGTATAAAGAATCATTTATCTGCCATCATAGTGAAAAGTTAGCAATTGCATTTGGTTTGTTAAACATGGCCCCTGGTACAACTATTAGAGTTGTTAAGAACCTTCAAGTATGTTCTAATTTCCATACTGCATCTAAATTCAAGTATGTTCTGATTGCCACACTTCATCTAAATTCATCTCCAAGTATGTTATGATTGGTACAACTATTAGAGTTGTTAAGTGACAATTTCATTCAATACCACCGTTGCTTCACCTTTCTCAACACTCACATGATATTCCTATCATATTTTTTGGTATATTCTTACATGATAGATCTTTGAGACCTACTGTAGGTGTTTTCATCTATATATTTTTTCAATTACAAAGAAAAAATGATTAAGTTTTGGAACAGTTAAGTTTCATAATTACATCAGTGATGACTAAACTGAATTGGACGATAAACAGGACAGAGTACATTTTAAATTTGGTTAAAAAGTAGATAAGAAATAATAAAAGTGGAAATAATAATGCAAAGAAAACCACCCAAGAAAGAATACAACCAAACTACTCCATGACTAATACAACCTGGAAATGGCCATTACCTGTTATTGGTAATTCCAAATGCATACACTTCTAGAATAAAGACTTGCAAGCATCCTGCATGAGGAGAAACAAACAAAACAATTAGTTTACTGTGACTAAAATATTACAATTTTTTTTTCACTATAACATCACCTAGAAATATTAATTCTTAACTATAGTATTCAAGACAAATAAAAATCACACAATGGTGCAGGGGCACCATTAAAAAACTTTAGTCAATTTGGGAAATTAAGGTGCAGGCTTTAGATTTTAGTAAGTTTACCTAGATAAGGTCTATGAGACCATTCAATTATGTATTTAGTTAATTTTGAGTGATTTTAGGTGTTTAGGGTGGTCAAGATTATTTGACATTGCAAAAATTGCATTTTTGGCAAGTTGTCAATAATAAAGTTGTAAAAAAGAAGATTTGTGGAAATCTAATAGTCATAAGATTGAAAAGGCAGTTGTAGTCATTTGGACAAATAGTTTAGAATGGGATGTTACCCATTTTTTGCTACAACTCAAAATAGGTAGAGCTAAATTGTAAATTCACTTAAAAGAACACCAGGTACATTTTTTCTCAGTTAAGTATCCATTATTTTTAAAAATATTGATTACAAGTGAGTTTCAATATTATTATGCAAATACATTAAATAATATTATATGTTTGCATAAGAAATGTTGTATTATTCATATTGTAAAAAACACGAAGTCCCGCACAAGTTGTGGGAGTAACTGAGAAATATTGTAAGCATATAGTAAATGCAAAAAAAGGAGAATGTACTCTATACAACTAAAGATAATATAAACATAGGGAAAGGAGTGATTCATCATTGCCTGGAATGACGAATCATCGTTTCAGGTATGTGGTGTCGTCACACATACAACTCTAGTTGGTACAACCCCCACTCCAGTTTTAAAGGCAACTACAAAACTATTAAAATGTGTTATTAGAGCAATGAAAATCACTATTTTCATCATGTCTGCATTACCAACAGAGATATATCTCACATCCTATCAAGCATTCATCATACAATCAAGTTAAAAGAGCACAAAAGAGGAAGGATCATGGGAGCTTCTACGGTTATTGTTTTGATCTAACATTGTTTGTTTCCTATGCAGGTATAGGAAAAGTCATGTTGTTGATCCATTAGTGAAGACTTTAAGATATGTGGAGAAAAATGGGCTCCCATAAGGGTTGAGCCCAACATATCAAGAGGACACTCTCTTATTTACATAAGAGTCATCAATATCCATAGCAGTCATTAAGAGAAGTTGTTGTAACCAAAAAGAGATTTATAAAGCAACCTTATTTCAACATGGTGAAAAACGTTTGAGCAATCATTTTTTATTGCTCATCATGCTAAAGAATGATCAAAACATGTTAATAGATCATCAACTTCACATCATCATCAAAAAAGCAGTTCACATAAGCTACAAGTTTACATAACTACTAGGAGGGCAGTCCAAACGACTGTAGGACATCATTATGAATCAAGAGGCATCATTAACATATCAACCTTATAAGTTATCATGATCTATGATTGCTTAAAAGGAGTGTTTTTTGTTTGAAAAGCAACTCATAAATAACACAATTAATGAACAAGAACAACATGAACTATTCACTTGAGATATCAAATCTAGTAACACATTGAAGATATGCTTATAATACCAGGTTTGATCTTTCAAAAGATTCAAGATTATTAGAATTCTAGTTCACTATTATTGGTGAGATGCATTCATTTTGAGTATAGCTCATTCATTAAAACAACAAGTGCATTCTTCATTTTCTCTACTCAAGAGACAGACATTGGCAGACAATAAATCCTTCACAAAGATCAAGAGACAATCAACCACATAGAGATAAGGGAGTTGTAAAAGGTCTACATAGACAAATGGTTATATGCCATATATAGTCAATGCAACTTACCACCATGGAGAAGGCATGCCACAAATATCAAGGCATTGTGGACACAAATTTTCATCAAGAAGCATGTAGTTTTCAAGGGACTATCACGCAGGGATAGCATGACAACAAGTATATACCAGATTGCTCACACAATAGATCAACTATAAAGTTTTTGTGATTGCAGAAATACAAAGAAAAATTGATTTATGGGCCCCATGAGATGTGAGTTTGTGGTGAAGATAAAGACTTAAAAACAAGTAAAGGGT
This sequence comes from Sequoiadendron giganteum, assembly GCA_007115665.2. Taxonomy (NCBI): domain Eukaryota; kingdom Viridiplantae; phylum Streptophyta; class Pinopsida; order Cupressales; family Cupressaceae; genus Sequoiadendron; species Sequoiadendron giganteum. Next base: position 516,284,616 of record CM021102.1, read on the forward strand.
AATGCTTGAAGGTATATCGAGTTTAAAGCAGCTATGGTCATTTTTCTTAAAGATTTATCTCTCTCTTTCATAGAAGTAATAATGCTTCATTTAACTTGTTCAAACAACATTGTATCTTCCATTCAAGCATTACATACCCAAGTAAAGATGTGCTCATACAATGACAATAAAAGAATAGTATGGAATTCTATTAGAAGCATGTAGTTTTCAAGGGACAACAACATGAAGAAGATTTTACAAGCTAATGCATAGAGAAATCTATATAGTTATGGAACAAAAGAATGAGTATGAGCAATAGTTCTATGTAAGAAAATCACAGATTTTCAAGACCTCGATTCTTATTTAAGCAATAGTCACATGTTATTAGATTTCACAAATGCAAAAGGAACAGAATAGAGGGATGGCCATATTGAAACATATAATTCTTCTTTTCTCATAGATACAAATGCCCAGATGGTGGAATGATCATAGAGGCAAATACCCAATGAGGGTTTGGCCACCAAAGACAAATAAAATAGAGGAATATACATGGTAAATCTGTGGCTTGTACATGGCCAGTTTTTTGCAAAAAACATAGTCTTCTTTACTTTGCAAGAAAATCTTTAATAAAGATTTTATTTAGTAAACAATGCTTGTTGAAGAGAAGAAACGAGCTCATTTTTCTAGTGTACAAGCTCAGGAAGTCAAAGTGCAAACCCATAATAGATAATATTTTTACAAGAAATTCCAGACCATAGAACATAGTGAAACTCTTTAGAAATGCTACACAATGAGACATCGTGGCCTCGATTTTTTTCTTTCTTTATAGATGCTGAAACCCTTCAAGGTTTTGAATCCAAATTTCAAAATATAAAGGAAAATTCGTTCAGACTTCAGTGTGTTTTTTTCTGATGGTGGAAGAGAGGAAAACAATATAAATGCATGACTCTTCATAGAATGTTTCCATTTCCTCTATTTTTCCATGGGAATGTCTGAATATCAAATTTTCTTGCTAAATCCATGATGGGTTATCACACATAAATGTCAAAGCAAGCATGGAGGCCATGGCCAAAGTCACAGAGAAGATTCATTTCAAATGCCAACAAAGAACCACATTTTCATATTTTGCTATGGTGGCCTCACAACGACTACAAAACAAGAAATGTAAATTTCAAAGCAAGCCAAGGAACGAACAGTGAATGCAAACAAATCTATAGACATAAAGATATATTATTAGAGTTTGAGCAAGAGCAAACCACTCACTGTGCTGGCTTGATAATATAGAGTGAAATCCCATGTCGGCTCCTTAACACAGATAAAAGACCCAATTCAAACTCCCCAGAGCATCCAACAGTAAACCCTAAGTTACCCGTGGTGGCACAAAGACATCTCATAGTGAACACAACAACGAGTGTAAGTCAAAATGCCAAATGATTAGGGTTTATGACTTTTTACTCAACCTTTTTTCATTTCCTTGACCATCATCCAAACCACAGTCAAAACTCTCAATAATGCCTTCACCGTGGTTAAGCCTCTGATATCATATAGTTAGGGTTTTTTTTGTTTACCCTAAGTCATGCTTAAGGCTTAGTTAAGCCTTTTTTCTGATTTTTGAGTCTCAAGTCCCAATATATGTAAATTAGGGCTTGGTTTAACACTTCAACACTTTGCATAAATCATTTAGGCCGAGCCTTAGTTTAGGGTTAGTTTAGGTTAGTTTAGAATTGCTAACCTTTAGTCTTAGGTTTACTTTATTTCGCATGGGATTTATATCCCTTATTTAAGTTCAATGCATTTTAATTAACATCTATTAATGTATTATTTATTAATATTCTAAATGATACATCATCATTTATAATATTAATATATATTATATTAATAAAGATTAATTTATTTTTAATATATTTGATAGATCACATTGGTTTTTTTCAAATATTTTAAAAAATAATATAGCCAAATTGACCAAATGCATTAGACTTAAATATGAGTTTTTCTTAGCATTCCTACCATGCGAAATCGATGAATTTTGATGTATTTCTAGCCATGATCAACATGCTTTCTGAGATATTTGAGTTGACTAGATATGCTTTCAAAGGTACAACTAGGGCTTTTCTCATGCATTTTGGACATTCAATTACCACCTCTTTCATGTAGTTTCAAGGCTTGATTAGTTCTACCACTTGAGGGATAGAGTTGAGCCTATTTTTGGCTCTTTTCATGCAGTTTTAGCTCAGTTTTTGGAGGATTTTCATGTTTTCTCGAGAATGGATAACCTTTTGAGACTTCAATTTACTGTTCGTATTGCGTCTAATTTTAGAGTGCTCTTTTGTATATAGGGGGGAGATTTATCTCTTTTTACCTAGTTCTTGATTTCATTTTCCTTTACAACTTTTGCAAAGAGGATTTCTTGTAACTCATTTTCAGTTTCAAATTAATGTATTCAGTAGGTTCTACAGGTTATCGAACATTGTTTATTGCAGAATTTCCTTCTAAGTGTTTTGTCAAAACAAATGTTTCACTTCTTAGTTCCTGATGCCTTGTGTGTTACAGTGATTTGATGCAAATTTATTGTGTTTTGTTTAGAAACCTTTAAATGTTTATCTCACTTACCTTTGCATGCGTATAAAACGCAGTTTGTTACAAGTTATTAATTGTGCTTGTAAAGTATATCTTTTCTTTTGTATTGTGAAAACCTTGTTTTCCTTTATGAGAAAGAGATTCAGTAGATCCTTTTAATGAATTAATTACTAAGTGAAATGCCTAGATTAGGTTCTGTTGACATTTTTTTGAGAATCCTAGCTATGTTAGGTCTACAAGTCATTTTATTTTCAGTGAATCACAACATTTTAGTTTCTAGTTTCATATCAGTTTCAGTCTTTTCCCTTTTCCAAGTAAGTTATTAAGTCCATAATTAGAAAACCATATAGGAAGCCAACCTAGAATCCAGAGGTTTACTTTTGAATAGGATACCCACAACCTGAAAGTACTCCAATGTTAAATGGGATTGTAGAGTTTTATTGCTTTGTATGTGGGTGTTAATCCTTGTGATAATAGATTTTGGCACGCTCGGTGGGACTTTGAAGCACACTTCAGAGAAAGAAGAATTAAAAATTTGCAGGTTGTTGTTCTAGTATATACAACAATGTTGTTTTTACCTTTCAGAGGTTATTTATTCCTGGCGACTCCGAGCACATTTACTGGTTTCAACAAGACCCAATGCTGTTATGTTTCAAACAAAAGCTTTATTTCTAATTTCTAGCTAATTATATGAGTAAAGATGTCAGGTTTTCATAGTCGACATGTATACCCACTTTTGTTTCATGAAAGTCCTACATATCTGCATCCCTATCAGCCATGTCAAGCTAGTTAAGTTGTTGGTTTTATCCCAAACATCCATGCAACAACGAATAACCAACATGCTTATTATGATTACCACCTATCCACTCCTGCTCAACCTCCATATCAACCTACATATGATCAGATTCAGAATAGTATGAATGACACCAAGGACATATTTTCAGACATCGCAAAGCAGATAGAAGAGTCTAGGATGCAACAAAAGCTTGATATGCAGCAACAGGAGTTAGACTACCAGGCCTTTCTTCATGAGAAGGAGTTGAAGACACAAAGAATACATTATGAAGAAAATCTTGTTGCGAAGGAAGAGAAAATTAGAATTTTGGTTGCCCAAGCACCAAAACATCAGGATACAGAGGAACATATGATGCTTTTTCAAACATAAAAGCATCTGACCCAAACAACTCGTTTTATTCCAAATTAGTCTTTTCATGATGAGTGAGAGGTAGAAGAACATAAAAGATATAAATAAGAATGTCTTGCTAGGAAAGTTTGGGGAAAAGAAGATTAGGAAAAAGAGTTGCAAAAGAGGCAATTTGAGGAAAATCTTGCTTGATAGCTTGCTGCAAAAGATACAGAAATGAGGCTAAAACTTTCCGAACAGGAGATTTACAAGGTTTATGCACAATTCCCAAGTAAGTCTTCTCGATTTGACATTCCAAGTTTTAGGGGTAATAGTCTTGCCAATGTTAAAGATCAACCCCTAGGGAAGCCCATGAATGAACAAAATTAGTCAAACCAACCCACTAATCCTCAGTTTCAGTCATATCAAGAGCTTGAACCAAGTCATCAAAGTACTAAACAATTATGGCATCCTTCTTGGACCAAGCATCCTGACTTCAAAATTCCAAATCTAGTTCAAGAAGCTCTTGGTATGACATCAATCCAAAATTAGGGTGAAGATGAAGTTTCAGAGTACAAACAGATTGCAGGAGAAACTTTTCCCATTCCAAGTTTCAGAGATCCTCTTCTATTGCAAAGAAAAGTGCATGTAACAAATCAAGGTATGAATCTTCATGAGCAGTCATCTCAAGAGAAGAAAGCATAAGTTTTTGAAGTTGATATGCTTGCACCTGATGAACACGATGGAAAAGCAGATTTACAATAGGAGGTGAATGAACATGATCAATCAGGACAATGGGTTGAGAAGCTCAAAAAAGGTATCAAAGGTAATGATTTCATGTTCTTATTCGATGAACTACCTTCCTTTATTGAGTAGGATGTAGAGGAAAAGATCAAATAATCCAATGCATTGTTGATTGAAGACCATCAATGTCATAATCAAGTCTTGGAGCAGCTAAAGGATGAGAAGGAACAACAGGAAAGGGCGGTTCATGAGGTAAAAAGTACTCTTCTTTTATCAAAGGACCAACAAGAAGTTGAACATGAGTATCCAACTGATTTGTTTGATGAATTAGTTGATGAGAATAAAGGAAACACATGCTTACTAACATCAACACGTACCTTTGAGCAGTAGGGTGATGAGAATCATCTAAATCCAATTCAAGATTATTAATTAAATGAGAACATTTTCTCAAATATCATAGAATATTTTTTCTCTAACATTGATGATAGTTTGGTGTCATGTGAACCAACAACATGTGATCAACCTATTCAGGTAAAAGAGGCTATTGAAGAACAGGAAAATTCTTTTTAGCCTATGAAAGAGTACGATATTAACTTATTTGATGAACTTCCCCACTTTGTAGAGGAGGAGTTGTATTCTATCATGGGTGAGGAACATAAGGAGCAACAGTTTGAGGACTTGTTTTTCAGTAATCCAACAGGGATATCAGCTCCTTGATGAGGAAGATCCAACCATTGAACACATTAATGGTTTCTTTTTAGAAACTATTATAGATTATGTAATGAAACATAGTTCCCTTTTCATTGAAGAGTTAAAAGAATATCAACAACCTGCATATGACCTCCAATCAACACCTTTTCAAGGAAAGGCTGAAGTTTTCGGAGATCATCAAAGGAGAATCTCAACTTCATTTAATGTTCTTGAAAATCATGAGCAAAAGGTTGAGGATATAGAGCATGAGCATGAGGCTGAAGGTTACAAATTGAGTGTCATAACAAGAGGATGTCCTATCAGACACCTGACACAGTTGGCAGGAAATCGAGAAGAGTTACTAGTTGAAGTATTTGCTTGGGAGCACAAGATTGAGCATCAAAAGACATCAATGTAGGTTTCTCAACCTACTCAACACAGTTGCATACATCTCTTGTCTAAATCAGAAAGGGAGGTATTTTTAATGATTGCACAAGTGTTTCTTTTGAGCACATAACATTTACTTTTCTTCCATCACTGTTGGAAAATTTGCAAGCAGGTAGCACAACCTAAGTTGATGAGAAAAGGGAGTTTTTTCAACCAACCAGTGAATGGTTATGTTTGAGCACTAACACTGTTGGTTAGTGTAGGGTAGAGTAATTTTTTTTCTTTCAATAAGTGCTCATTGCACATTTAGTTTCATTTTAGTTTTTTCTTTCAATAGGTGCAGTTGTTGCACACGGGTTTCTAACTTTGTCTTAAGCATAGTTTCAGTAGTTTCTTTCAGTTTGTGTGGTTTGTAGCTGAGTTACAAGTTTTTCTAAGTCAAAATAGGACAAGGATGACTCCAAGCCCAATGGATAAGCTACATAACTATTCAATGGTGTTTAGTAGTAAAACACTCCATAGAGGTCACCAAATTGTTACCCATTTCTTGCTACAACTCAAAATAGGTAGAGCTAAATTGTAAATTCACTTAAAAGAATACTAGGTACATTTTTTCTCAGTTAAGTATCCATTTTTTTGAAAAAGATTGATTACAAGTGAGTTTCATTTTTATTATGAAAATATATTAAAGAATATTATACATTTGCATAAGAAATGTTGTATATTCATATTGTAAAAAACACGAAGTCCCACACAAGTCATGGGAGTAATTGAGAAATACTGTAAGCATATAGTGAATGCAAAAAAGGAGAATGTACTCTATACAAATGAAGATAATATAAAAATAGGGAAATGAGTGATTTGTCTTTTCCTGGAATGATGAATCATCGTTTCAGGTATGTGGTGTCTTCACGCATACAACTCTAGTTGGTACAGCCCCGCTTCAGTTTCAAAGGCACCTGCAAAACTGTTAAAATGTGTTGTTAGAGCAATGAAAATCACTATTTTCATCATATCTGCATTACCAACAGAGATAATATAGCTCACATCCTATCAAGCATTCATCATACGATCAAGTTAAAAGAGCACAAAAGAGGAAGGATCATGAGAGCTTCTGCAATTATTGTTTTGATCTAACATTGTTTGTTTCCTGTGCAGGTATAGGACAAGTCATGCTGCCAATCCATTAGTGAAGACTTTAAGATATGTGGAGAAAAATGGGCTCCCATAAGGGTTCAGCCCAACATATCAAGAGGACACTCTCTTATTTACATAAGAGTCATCAATATCCATAACAGTCATTAAGAGAAGCTACTGTAACCAAAAAGATATTTATAAAGCAACCTTATTTCAACATGGTGAAAACAGTTTGAGCAATCATTTTGTATTGATCATCATGCTAAAGAATGATCAAAACATGTTAATAGATCATCAAATTCACAACATCATCAAAAAGGTTCACATAAGCTACAAGTTAACATAACTACCAGGAGGGCAGTCCACATGACTATAGGACAACATTATGAATCAAGAGGCATCATTAACATATCAACCTTATAAGTTATCATTATCTATGATTGCTTAAAAGGAGTATTTTTTGTTTGAAAAGCAACTCATAAATAAAACAATTAATGAATAGGAATAGCATGAACTATTCACTTGAGATATCAAATTTGGTAACACATTGAAGATGTGTTGATAAGAGCAAGTTTTGATCTTTCAAAAGGTTCAAGATTATCAGAATTCTAGTTCACTGTTATTGGTGAGATGCATTCATTTTGAGTATAGCTCATTCATTAAAACAACAAGTGCATTCTTCATTTTCTCTACTCAAGAGACAGACATTGGCAGACAATAAAGCCTTCATAGAGATCAAGAGACAATCAACCACACAAAGATAAGGAAGTTGTAAAAGGTCTACATAGACAAATGGTTATATGCCATATATAGTCAATGCAACTTACCACCATGGAGAAGGCATGACATATATATCAAGGCATTGTGGACACAAATCTTCATCAAGAAGCATGTAGTTTTCAAGAGACTATCACATGGGGACAACATGACAACAAGTACATACTAGATTGCTCACACAATAGATCAACTATGGAGTTTCTATGACTACAGAAATATAGAGAGCATTTGATTTATGGGCCCCATGAGATGTGAGTTTGTGGTGAAGCTGAAGACTACAAAACAAGTAAAGGGTAATGCTTGAAGGTATATCGAGTTTAAAGCAACTATAGTCATTTTTCTTAAATATTTATCTCTCTATTTCACAGAAGTTATAATGTGTCATTTAACTTGTTCAAACAACATTGTATCTTCCATTCAAGCATTACATGCCCAAGTAAAGATGTGTGCATACAATGACAATAAAAGAATAGTATGGAAGTCTATTAGAAGCATGTAGTTTTTAAAGGATAGTGGCACAAAGAATATTTTACAAGCTAATGCATAGAGAAAGCTATATAGTTATGGAATAGCAGAATGAGTATGAGCAACAATTCTGTGCAAGAAAGTAACATATTTTCAAGACCTTAGTTCTGATTTAAGCAACAGTCATATGTTATAAGATTTTACAAATGCAAAAGGAACAAAACAGAGGGATGGCCATATTGAAATAGATAATTCTTCTTTTCTCATAGATAAAAATGCCCAGATGGTGGAATGATCACAGAGGTAGATACCTACTAAGCGTTTGGCTACCAAAGACAAATAAAATAGAGTAATATACATGGTAAAGTCATGACCTATACATGGACAATTTTTTGCATAAAACACAGAGTCTTCTTTACTTTGAAAGAAAAGCTTGAATAAAGCTTTTGTTTAGTAAACAATGCTTATTGAAGAGAAGAAACGAGCTCATTTTTCTAGTGTACAAGCCCAAGAAGTCAAAATGCAAACCCACAATAGATAATATTTATACAAGAAATTGTAGACCATAGAACACAGTGAAACTCTTCAGAAATGCTACATAATGAGATGTCGTGGCCTCGGTTTTTTCTTTCTTTACAGATGGTGAAACCCTTCAAGGGTTTGAATCCAAATTTCAAAATATAAAGGAAAATTCATTCAGACTTTAGTGTGTTTTTTCTGACGGTGGAAGAGAAGAAAATGGTATAAATGCATTCCTTTTCACAAAATGTTTCCATTTCCTCCATTTTTCCATGGGAATGTATGAATATCAAATTTTCTTGCTAAACCCGTGATGGGTTATCACATAGAAATGTCAAATCAAGCATGGAGGCCACAGCCAAAATCACAGAGAAGATTCATTTCAAATGCCAACAAAGAACCACATTTTCATATTTTTCTATGGCAGCCTCACAACGGCTGCAAAACAAGAAATGTAAATTTCAAAGCAAGCCAAGGAACGAACAGTGAATGCAAACAAAGCTACAAACAAAAAGATATATTCTCAAAGTTTGAGAAAGAGAAAACCACTCACCATGTCGGCTTCATAACACAAAGTGAAATCCCATGTCAGCTCCTTAACGTAGAGAAAAGACCCAGTTCGAACTTCCTAGAGTGTCCAACAGTAAACCCTAAGTTACCCATGGTGGCACAGAGATAGCTCACAGTGAACACGAGGAGTGTAAGTCAAAATTCCAAATGATTAGGGTTTGTGACTTTTTACTTGACCTTTTTTCATTTCCTTGATCACCATCCAAACCACAGTCAAAAATCTCAATAATGCCTTCACCATGGTTAAGCCTTTGATATCATATAGTTAGGGTTTGTTTTGTTTAACCTAAGTCTTGCTCAAGGCTTAGTTAAGCCTTTTTTCTTCTTTTTCAGTCTCAAGTCTCGATATATGTAAATTAGGGTTCAGTCTAACACTTCAACACTTTGCATAAATCATTTAGGTCGAACCTTAGTTTAGGGTTAGTTTAGGTTAGTTTAGAATTTCTAACCTTTAGTCTTAGGTTTACTTTATTTCGCATGGGATTTATATCCCTTATTTAAGTTCAATGCATTTTAATTAACATCTATTAATGTATTATTTATTAATATTCTAAATGATACATCATCATTTATAATATTAATATATATTATATTAATAAAGATTAATTTATTTTTAATATATTTGATAAATCACATTGGTTTTTTTCAAATATTTTAAAAAATAATATAGCCAAATTGACTAAATGCATTAGACTTAAATATGAGTTTTTCTTAGCATTCCTACCATGCGAAATCGATGAATTTTGATGTATTTCTAGCCATGATCAACATGCTTTCTGAGATATTTGAGTTGACTAGATATGCTTTCAAAGGTACAACTAGGGCTTTTCTCATGCATTTTGGACATTCAATTACCACCTCTTTCATGTAGTTTCAAGGCTTGATTAGTTCTACCACTTGAGGGATAGAGTTGAGCCTATTTTTGGCTCTTTTCATGCAGTTTTAGCTCAATTTTTGGAGGATTTTCATGTTTTCTCGAGAATGGATAACCTTTTGAGACTTCAGTTTATTGTTCATATTGCCTCTAATTTTAGAGTGCTCTTTTGTATATAGGGGGGAGATTTATCTCTTTTTACCTAGTTCTTGATTTCATTTTCTTTTAAAACTTTTGCAAAGAGGATTTCTTGTAGCTCATTTTCAGTTTCAGATTAATATATTCAGTAGGTTCTACAGGTTATCAAACATTGTTTATTGCAGAATTTCCTTCTAAGTGTTTTGTCAAAACAAATGTTTCCCCTCTTAGCTCCTGATGCCTTGTGTGTTACAGTGATTTGATGCAAGTTTATTGTGTTTTCTTTAGAAACCTTTAAATTTCTATCTCACTTACCTTTGCATGTGCGTAAAAGGTAATTTGTTACAAGTTATTAATTGTGCTCGTAAAGTATATCTTTTCTGTTGGATTGTGAAAACCTTGTTTTCCTTTGTGAGAGAGAGATTCAGAAAAGCCTTTTAATGAATTAAATATGTGAGTGAAATCCCTAGATTAGGTTGTGTTAACAATTTTTTGAGAAGCCTAGCTATGTTTAGGTCTACAAGTCATTTTCTTTTCAGTGAATCACAACATTTTAGTTTCCAGTTTCATATCAGTTTCAGTATTTTCCATTTTCCAAGCAAGTTATTAAGTCCAAAATCAGAAAACCATATAGGAAGCCGGCCTAGAATCCAAAGGTTTACTTTCGAGTACGATACCCACAACCTGGAAGTACTCCAATGTTGCATGAGATTGCATAGTTTTACAGCTTTGCATATGGGTGCTAATCCTTGTGATAACATGGGAGCAATATAAATATGATGTAAAATATTAATTGGAGGTTGATCTTGAAGATTGAAAGCAAAACTAATAAAGGATGCCCCTATTTTATAGTGATTTTTTTATTTTTCTTTCTTATTTTCTGGATTGTACGACCCGTACAGTTGGAGGTTGATATTAATATGTTTTGAATACACAAAGGGGGAATAATTAGCTCCACATTCATTTTTTTTTAGTCTTTAATTCTTATTTTGGTGTAATTTTGATTAGTTTATGTGTACCAGTTGGATACCCTGTTTGAGGGTTGTGAGTTACAAATGGAGAACTAACCCATTCCACTTTTTGTGGCTCCTGTATCTTATGGAATGGGTTTGTACCAATAGAAAATATATTTCCTTATGTTTATTTGGTGCAGGGGAGGTCCATAGTGTGTTGAGCAAGATGCTCTAATTGGGAAAAGGTGAGTTTCCTATGTGGAAATGAGAGGTTTTGGTATGTCAAAAAGTGAAAAGAGTCAGGGCAATGAAATTTCTTGGTGGATTGAGTTTGTGTAGACTATATAGGTCCTATTTGAGGTATTGGTTGGGTAATTTGAAGGCTAGGTGTGTGAGATTCATTAAAACCCTAGATTTTAGGAGAAAAATGAGGGTTTAGGAGTTTGGCCCTTGTTTGAGTAAAATTCTGAGAACTAGTTGTGGATTTTGTGGTTTTGACATGTGGTAATTTCTTCCCCAAAGTTTTAGAGTGTTTTCTAAAGTTTAGAGATGGGCCTCTTTGGAAAATAGGCCTAATTTGAAGGCTAGAAAGCGAAGAAACTCGAATTTGATTTATTTGTTACAAAGTAACCCCTGGTGATGTTTTGGTAATGTTGTTGATCTCAAAAATGCGTTCCTAGAATGGGTTAGGACATGGTTTGAATGAAATCCATTGAGAAGATTTACCCGATTGAAGTGATTTCCAAGGCTACAAGGAAAAAGGTTGATTTGGAGAAGAGTGAAGAGTTTTGAGATTTGTAAGTTGAAGATTGTTGTTGCAGGACCTCCCTTGAGTGTATCATACAATATTCCAAAATTTAAAAACTAATGATGGATGTTTGACAAATGTTGAGCCTAAGAAAAGTCGCCATTTGTCCTCTAGAGTTAGAATAAAGAGAAAGATACTTTTAATGTTGCTTACTAGAGAATAAAAGAAATTAGAAGCCCACATTTTGACAGGGGATAGAAAAATTTGTAGTAATTTGAAGAACTATACAATATACACACAAAATTTAAGTAATGTTAACAAAATTCAATCTATGAGATAACTGTTCATTACAAACTTGAATATGATATCCAAGTATGCTATGTTTATAGAAAATAAAATTTAAGGCTATGATTGTTAAAGGGAATTTAGGGGTAGTTTGTTTTTCTAGGCTCGAAAGTCATAGTTTTGGTTTTATCGATGTTTAGTGTATGACCAGACTTCTTGCAAAATGCTTGAAGGACTTATAGTTGTTTCCCTAAATATGTGTGTTGTTTGAGAAAAGACTAAATTTTTGATATGTTTAGCACATTCTCATATATTTATTAGAAAAAATCAATCTTTCCAATACAATATTCAAACATTTTGCATGAAAAATAAATATCTACATGCATTAAAAAATTCCTAAGTAAATTAAATAAGAATATATCTAGTCAAAATAAGTGAATAGAATTATAGTGACTTTTGAACGATCAACTAAACAATAAAATATCTCAGTCATAATGGAAAATCAGATATTCTACTTCAGTTGAACAACTACTTTGAAAATTATGTGTTGGTCAAAACTACAATTATCTGGTCAAGCACTCTTCGAGTCAATACAATAAAGTCTATCTTAAGAAATGATCAATCCAGACCAAGACAACAGTCAATCAGTCAAAATCATTGAAGTTCAACACTGTTGAAAAGTTAAAGCCACATAGGACATATCTAGTCATTGCATTTTAATAGTCACTTCACTGTCAAGTAGTTCTATTCTCTTTTGCCTTGATTTTTTGTGTCGAGGACTTAAAATTTAAGAGAATCGATCAAGGGTGGTCTTTAACTGACCTATTAACAGTAACTAATGCAAGTCAAATAGGGATGATGTCATGTTGATCAACATAGTCAAGCATCATTAAATGTAAAGTAGAAAGAAAGAAAGAAATTATATTAATGTCCATGGATGACCAAAAGTAGGTTGGTGGGACTCAAGAGTACACCAGTTTATGATAGAAAGTTCTAGGAAGAGAAACCTAGAAATGCCACGCAAAGGGGATGAACCAAAAACAAAAATACAAAATAGTTGGGACTCCCAACACATGTGGTCAAGAAATCAATACAATTAACCAAGTAGCAGGAACAAGAATCCCAAAAATCATACACTAAGGAGTACTGGAAATTCGATGGGAAAGTCTCATCGAGTATCACCGTCTAGGTCAGAAATGGAAGAGTCATGTGTGTCATCATTGATCACTATGAAAAGACCAATACAAAGATCTAAAAGTGCTTGTTGGGGAGTGCCTACAAGCAGTAGGACCAAGCAAGGCACTCCATCTAGAATCACACCTAACATCCAAGGCCAAATTAAAGAACTCCAATGATTCCATGTAGGTCTTATTGAAGAGAGAACATGAGGTTTTTGATCTAGTTTCATTTCACTTTAAAATTTTGATGATTTGTCCTATTAAATATGGTTTGGATTTGAAATTAAATATTGTCCATAGTCTTTTCTATGAGATTGTCTTCCATCATCTTGAAGAGATCAATTCCACTGTTTAAGTGAATCCATGTTCCAGACCATAACAATAAATGTTACTTCTGATCAATAATTTTTTAGATGCTACTTCATAAATCATCCATCCTAATCACTCTTGTAATTGAGAAAGATAGAGATTATTTTAATGTTCATAAATGACTAAATTAGGTGAATGAAACTTGAAAGTACATTTAGTTAGAATAGAAAAAGGCCTGGGTAAAATAATCCCAGAATTTGAGAAGTAACTAATAGTAAAACATTAAAACAACATAAACATAAATAGAGAGGGAAAATAAAAGCAATCAAATCTTGAATCATATGAGTTAAATCATAGGTATAAATAGAAATGTACAGGAAATACCCCTTAATGGAACACAAAGTTGATGAAGATCAAAGATGGAAACCAAGGCTAGAAAACAACACAATTCCACATATGTAGCAAAGCTTGGAGCAGAAGAACTGATGGTATCATCATCCTCCATTGTAAGGGGGCCAGTGTAGGAGTTAATATCATGATGTCGTTATAACATAAACTATTAATTGAAATATGTGGAAGTGCAATTGCATTCTTAGAAAGTTTGATAATTTTGTAATTCCTATGTTGCCCCTTCACATCTTTTTTTCCATTTTAGGAGGGATACTTGAATGACCAATAGAATCTAGCCTCATTAGTTATCCACTTGTACAGTTAGTTGTAAGGAAATTCTTTTTCACTGCATTTCCTAGTTCATAGACACATATAAAGAGAGACGAGGAGTTTTCATGTTTATTAAAAAATGATAACATCCTCGTGATGGACCAATGAGTTTGATTTGAAATGTTGATGATAAAATATTATACATAGTTCTTCCAAGATTCATTATTAAAATCTCATGGACTGTGAAAGACCTATGATCTTGAATGATAACATGCTAAAATCCTACAATATTTTTGGTGTCAAATTCTGGTAAGTTCTGAGAAAGAGATAGTTAGTTACCAAACACAATTTTACTTCAATAGTCAACTCTGTCATAACAGGGTAGTAGACCAAATGGGCTCAACACCTTTAATTTAATCAAATCCCAACTTTGAAGAAGGTTCACAACACTTCTTAATATAAACTCCAAACATTTGCACTAATAGTGGTCACGAGATTCTACAAATAAGCATTCAAAACCCTTACTTAACCTTCTATACCAGTCTGCCATAGAGGAAACACATTCATGACAACTTAATGAATATATACTCCAATCTTGATTATTTTCACAAAACCCAAATTGAAAAGGGTTCCCAAGACACCTTGACACTATTCCCAAACACTTCCACTTATGATGGACATTATATTCAACAACAAAAACAACAAAACCCTTTGTTTATTCTTTTGTGCCAGTCTGAACATGCATAAATACAGTCCTAGGGCATCAAAATTACATAAGCAAACTTCAATCTCAAGCCCTAAAAAATTTCCCCTAAATTAAATTGATGTTAGTATTGTATGTCCAACTAATTAATTTTTTTAGTTTTTATATCATTCTAACACACTTAAGCCATTGATGGAACTAATCTGGAATGCATTGATGTTCTATCTCTTTCTCTCCCTCTCTCTCTCTCTCTCAAATAGAAACTCACAAAGTTGATTGGTAAAATGGAAATTCATATGTGATATTTAACACTACATATAATGACCACTATTCTGGTCCACTTATAAGGTCATACCGATTAAGCTCTACAATGGATGAGATTTAAGTATTTTAACTAGAATATAATGTATTCTAATACAAAAAGAGTCTATGCCACCTAACATCAAGGCATAGTTTAAAAGGGAACAAAATAAATGACTAGTCACTAGAGTTAACAAACTTGAACTCTCAATGTTCTCTCACGTTCCAACTCAAATAGAGAACCTTCCACCACCCCAGTACTGGGCATTAATTGTTTTGTAGCTACCTTAAAATCCAATTGGTCATCTGTAGCTTCCACCCCACTGCATCCATAAACCTATTAGTACAGCTAGCATCATTATTGAAGGTCAAAAACTAAATGAAATGAAAATAAATGAATGTTTCAAAGGGCAAAAACTATAGTAAGATTTCTCTAATAAAATAAATCTATATGGTAACTCCATAAATAACAAGCGACCAATAGGAATGAGGATTTATATTGAATTTAATATGTTAAGAGATAGCCTTCAGTAACATGCTATGGTATTGTGCTTGAGCTATGCTACTATCAGAGAAAATCAGTAGAACAACCCTCTTGTTCCTAAAATAAAAAAGATATATTTGTCATGGTCTAATTATGATTGTTGGTTTCATATATAAAACTAGGTAAAAATAAAAGATATCATCTAAAATGAAAAACTTTAGCAAGAGAATTTGAAGAAGCCATAACTTACTTTGTGGTTCATAGAATATATTTTATACATGAGAAGTAGAGACTCAAACTAGAATGGCATAAACAACCAAACCCTAACAACCCAACTACTTATATTTATAATCTAGCATTTATGAAGCTATAGTAACTAAAATTAATGTCAAATCAAACTGAAATAACATATCTACCCAATCTATGTTGGAAAAACAAGGATAGACAACTGAGAGGGGGGGTGAATAAGTTGTTATCAAAATCAAACTTATACAACATTAAACAACCTTATATCACATATCTGACAATTAGCAGTACAAGCATTAAATCAACAACACATCAAAGACACATGAACACCAATATTTTATACGTGGAAACCTTGTTAGGCAAAAAACCATGGTGGATGTTAGTCCACAAGATTATACCCTGTTAGAAGTATAATGAAGAATAAAAATGGAATGCACTTGCATTCAGGTGCATCACCTAGAGCACACTGCTCAAAGGGAAGTCTCACTACCATACATACAGTAATAAGATTAAATCCATATGATGAAGTTGAACTGAGAAATTATCTTCTACAAAAGCCTGATTACAATTCTAGTTAGGTGGACAAAAAATTATTCAAACTCTTCCACCCTCTGCTCAAACTCTTCCACGCTCTGCTCTGAATGATCTGACCTTTATTCACACATGTAAATCACTTATAAACTTGAGAACTTCACACTAAATGAGGAAAACAATCTCATATATATATCCGCTATACGGATTTACAACCACTATTCAGTCGACCACAAATAACGAATGAATTACAATTGTCAGCCTTGATACATGAATAAATTACAATACGCACCAACACAAGTCGGTCACAACATAGTGAGGACCCAAAAAATACCTCCAAACATGCCAAACAATAAAATATTAATTCTCATGGATCCACAACATGCTAACATCATCATGTCGACCAAGAACATGAAAAATCAGGCACACATTGGAAGAATCTCCAATCACGAGCACTTCAATCAATGTGGATATATAGAAAGGATAGAGCATGATCTAGAATCATCCATGAATGTCACAAGTACATGCGCAACACATGAAATTACCAAAATTTCATCTGCTTCAACCAAGAACACCATCTACAGAAACTGAGTAACTGTAGGCACACAGATCTTCCTAACTTCCATAAATCTTTATGAAAACCTCTGAAACTTTCAGACAACACACTAGAGAGCTTCAACAACAAACCCTTTGAAGCACACCTTCATATCTTCAACACACAAAGATTTACAACATTTTGACCTTCTCAGCTCCACTGGTTGCTTGTACTATAGTTTTTACAATTTTCTCAATATCCTCGACATATACAGCCTTAAGCAGATTCAATGCTAATAGTTTTGACATCAATGACAACCACATATCAGAAACACAACCACAACATCCAACAATATAACACATGCAGTCCAATAATCTTCCAACAACTAATGTTAGACAACTTAAACCATGTCGGCTTACTCACAAATTCACCATTTTGGGTTTATATTAACCCCAGCAGAAAAAAATTTCCCTATCCAGAAGAAAAAGGTATATAAATAACAAATCTACAAAAAAACTACAAACTTGGTCAAGGAACTAATATTATTCCACTCTTAAAATCCTTGGCCAATCAATGAGAAATATTTTACTACAATCAACACTTGTCTGGTGACCATTGGCCCTTGAAAGTTGAAACTTGATTAAAGAAATATGTTATGTATTGATTGCATTCCATTCATCTACATCTTTCTACAATCTGTCGGTGGCCTATTCAAGGTAAACAGTAAACACCAGACAAAGCAACTTTGACTTGACCAATATCTCATTTCCTATATCACCAACTTAAAAAGGATCTGATTCTGGCAATATCATTTAGAATTGCATCTAGCAATTCCCATAAGAAATTCATCCCATCTGTGTAATATGCACATTGACTACCTTCAATTGACCTACAATCAAATATGATGTGTTTAGCATAAATGACAAAGGGCACTAAGCTCTTGCTTTAATATCATGTATGCATCTTCCATGCATTGTACCTTTGTCTCTTCAACAACTAATGACTCAAATTTCAATCTTTTTCCTCCACCTTCATGCATCCTACCCAAGGGCTTTAGAGAATTTCATCTATGTTCTACATATCTAGGTTGGCCTTGCTTTATTATCTCATTTAGAAAAGCATGGGCTACAACAACCAACTACCAACAATAAGTTGTAATAATGTTGATCATCTACAATTGTGTACTTATCTACATTTTAGTAGTTATACTGTAACCAAGTAAATAAATCCCTAAAACTGAATTGAAACAAGAGCATGAGGGTGGAGGTCAACTAGAGACTAAGATATCCCTACCAGCTATGCCTTCTCTATATATTACTACATTTCTTTTTCAGGGATGTCAAGAGATTTATAGAATTGGTGGTCATGTTCTTGACAAAATAATACTTCAACTCTTTGCTTGGATATTGTTGGAGAAGGTATGCATGTTCTTTAGTAGCTTTTCATTCTTGACTTCGTTACAACTAAATTTTGTAAAATGTGATTACTTGTTTGCATATATTTTAAACACGGGTAATCTACATTGTACAATGTCTCTAACTAGAAAATTTTATGATCATATTGTTATTCAACAAGTCCATGTTTAGGTAGATTGGACATCTCTAGCAATTTTGGAAACCACTTGCAAATTTAATTGCTTTAAATGGGTTTTATTTGAGCACTTGATTTGTGAAGGTATGGGAACATGTAACCAATGCAATGTTGGGAGTGCTAAAAAATGGATCATCATGCGAATAAGATATCTATACAATTGTAAGCACAATGGCACAAAAGACATTCAAAAATCAGACTCATGTGGAGTCATTCCAATGATGTGTTTCTCATGTCAACTCATACAAGATATGGGAGTATACACAAAATAGTGTATACAACCACATAGGACTACCATAGCCACATAGAGACACAAAGATATAATGGTATGTTCCAACTACAGAGATATTCAAAATTTATGTCTACAATCATATGTTGTAGTTACAAGTGCCCTACTAGACATACATGAAAATGTGGAAGCATAGACAAGGCAAGCGAACTGTTTCCAAAAATGCCTCAAAGAAATGTGATATCATGGAATGTCATGATTAAATTACACCATAAACTGTTGCTTCAATCTATTCATAGTAAACAAAATTTGAAAATATCAAGGTTTTAGGGCTTACTTAGATTCCTAAGTTTGAAAAAAGAAAACTTTGAAATGGCACCAACAACATCAAATACAATATAGTCCATAGTTGTGGTTGGAGATAGGTGACCTATACTCTAAAACCCTCAGTGAAACCTTATTTTCAAGATGCGGCTCACCAAATTGGAGAAGTGAAAGGTCAATACTAGCAAGGAAGAGTTTGGACCTGAGCAAGAACCAGTAGTGGCGGGAAAAGCAACAAAAAATGGTGAAAATAGCCAAAAAAAATGGCAAAAAATTATGAACGACTGAAATTTGAGCTTGGCAAAGTATAATAATTTTTTATATAATGCAAAAAATTAATATATAAATATAATATAAAATATAATTAATATATAATATATATTTAATATAACAGTAAAATAGATTAAACTATATATAATATAATTATATTTATTATTATATTTAATAGTATATATATTATATTTAATAGTATAATTGTATGTTCCACGAGATATATCAACACACAATACTACTTTAACCTGCATGCAAGAGTTACTTCTTAAATAAGAATTGCAAGCAAAGGTATAATTTGTAAGTTGTAACAAATCAGAAATGTGACCTAAGACTTTGTAAAATAAAGATGAAATTTTGAATAGACTTTCATTTGTATTTGTTGTTTGTTCTGGCAAAATTTATTTAAAACAAAAAAAGAAAATTGTGATATGATTGAGTATAGTCATAACCAACACTCTATAGATTGTCAAACTAATTGTTTTTCAGTTTTCCATTACTATCAACCAAAATTCTCAATTACAGTTGGATGTAAAAAAATTCAAAACAATTTTGTCATGCTCACAAGTCAAACTATCACTCTATGCAAAACATAACAAGAATTACAAAAGTAAACAAATCACTTAACATAGTCAAACCAAAAACCGTCACAGTCAATAGAAAAACAAGAGTTGCAGGGCAACGAAGTTCCTGCCTAAGACTAGCAAAACAATTTTGGCCTAGGAAAAATGTAAAAAATTGAAGAGATTCATCAATTATACCTTAGTTAAGTTTAGACAATGTTTCATCTTTGAATGTGCTCAATCTATATGTTGTCTTGTATTTTGTGTCTGAGATTAATCTTGACTACCAGTGAGTAGGAGGATGCAAACCTAGTGTATATGTTGCAAGTAATTATTTAAACTCTTACCATCCTTTGGGATTGGAAAGATCTATGGAACCTATAAAGTAACCAGATCATTGACTTTTATGTTTTAATGCATCAATCTTACATTTGAGCACACTGAAAAATGAGATTAGCAAACTATTTTTGATTAGCAGAGAGTCAAATCTAATGGAGGTGGGGGCAATGTTTGCAGCACACTCTTTCCATTCTTCACAATGAAAATGGTGGACAATCCCCAAGTGGTGTGAACTTCCAGTGGAAATGCATGAACCATACACCTAAATAATACCACACCCATGATGGTATATAGATTAGGCAAGAAAAATGATCTAAATTGCATGAATGTTGATGCTATACTACAAGGATAAAATTCAAATGTTGGAAAACTAATTATAATATAAAAATCCCTTTTCAGTTTAATCTAATATCTTACAAAAAGAAGGCAATGACTTACCAAGGTTATTTGTTGTAATGATAGATTCCCATCCTCCTACAAGGACACCTATAGTGTTTATGTATGGAGGATCTACTAGATTGAAGACTACTTTATTTGCATTGTAGTTGCCAAATCCATAACCTACTAAGTAAAAGTTGACACTGTGTAGGTGAATTGGATGGTTCTCTATTCTAGTAGTTCATGTATTCTGTAGAATCAATTGTGCACATTGAGACCACATTTCTTTGAGGTATTTTTTTGAATAGTTAATTGTCGTGTCTATGCTATTGTTTACTATTATGCTTTGATATATTTTTTCCAAGCATCCAAAGCTTGTTCGAAAGCACCTGTTTTAGGATTTTAGCCATAGAAGCAAGGTCGTGAACTGTTTGAAAAAATGCTTTGGCAGACATGTATGAAAAATGTGGTAGCATAGACAAGGCAATGATGACCACATTTCTTTGAGGCATTTTTTCAAACAATTCACTGCCTTGTCTATGGATTGTCATGGCATTCCATCACCATGAGACTACATTTATTTGAGGCATTTTTCCAAACAGTTCACTGCCATGTTTATGGCTTGTCTAGGGCTTGGCATGCATGATTAAAAAGCAACAAAAAAACTCAAAAACAAACTAAAAAAACACCTTGCTTTCTCTTTGTTCAGTTTCTAGATTGTATAGCATGCACCTATCATTTTAGAGAAACTATCTTGCCAATCACCACATATATAGCCTAAGTTAGCCTAATAGGAAGGCACATGTACACCATAGTGGAGGTCACATGTTTGAATCCAATAGGTGGTCAAGTTTTACACTTATTGAACAAAAATATAAGGTAAATGGAGAAATGATTGAGTTGTGGAATGTTAGCATAATGAGGTCTAATACATTGAATTAGTGTCTCACTTGGAAGTGATGTAAAAAAAATTCCTTCATTGGTCATTACTATATTAATGCATGTATTCTAGAATAAATTCCAAGATTGCTTTGCCTCAAAGCAATTTGATTGTCAGCTAATATTATTCCAATGAAAAATTCAAACTATATGTGGACCTACAATAAATGTGAAGCTTTGCATTATTATTATGTCATGCTAATTTTGTTTTAAGACATGTCCTTAGATTGAAGCTATAGAAACATTAAAAAAATTCCATTTCCTTCTATTGTTTTACTTATAATTTCCTCTTATTGCTTATTTTGCAACAAGAAAATTATGAAAGTACACAAAAAATCATTATTTGTATTTTGTAGTGATTAAGCAATGGATTAGAATTCCAACGTAGAGAATAAACATTAAATTAGTTTATAGTGTCTACTGATTTCAGAGCTACACAACATCAATCTAGTCCATTATCTAAAAAATTATAGAATTCAAGGTCCAACACAATGAATAGAGTATCTTAGCACTCAATAAAATTATAAATGAGGGACTAGTGCAATAATTTTGAAGCTTCATTATACTCCAAGAATAAATTGATTGGGAACATGAGCAGTGACTAGACATGAACTAGGAAAATGTGCAAATTGCAACTTCAATGGATTTGAATAATGATTGACGCCATCAAACTTGTACCTTATGCATAAATGAAATTCAACTCAAAGTTCAAAAAAGTATACACATTAATATATAGGGACTAAGAATCCTATTTCTAATGAGTAAATATGATATTGTATCATATTCAACCAAAGCAGTTACCAATAAAAAAAACAAAGGACCTAGTATCAATGAATGCTCCATATTTTTTGGAATATGTAGTGGTTGTAGCAAAAGTTTAGTACAAATACTATTTTATACAATCTAGTTTCATCAATTAAAAAAAATGCCTAAAAATTGGTCTAAGTGAAACAATAGAGAGAGAGATGGCTAGCTATGAGAATTCACTGTATATTTTTGGAGAGAAACTAGAGACTTTCTCTCTACGGTTGTGGTGTAGAGCATATGGCATACAAAACAATGATTTGAACCTGTAAAATATTGAATGAATTATAGGGAGACCATCATCATAGAATTGGATTGTCTTTCATGTTTGTATTTTAAGAAAATGGAGGTAATATAATTGCATGAGAAAAAAATGGAAATAGAGGAGGTCAAGCAAACATGAAATTAAATCATCACATATTTATTCAAATATTGTTACTAAAAGAAACAAAAAATTGAGATGATAGAAATATGTATGTTATGATAATTAATGATTTGGGTGCTCACCTTTTAGCCAATTCAAAGCTCAATCTTCATGACATCATCTATCCAGAAAAACCAAAATTGGATATTGAGCAAGCCACTAGAGCAATTAGGCAATTAATCAAGAAAAATAAAATCTTGTTGAACCACATGCTTAGGATTAAGTTGATTTATCAATAGGGGATTAAATTAGTAATCCAAAGTTGAAAGGAATTTCTTGGATCATCAAATTTTGCTAAGTATTTAGACGATGTATTGTATTAAATTCTAGAGATCAACAATCTGAAAGGGAACATCAAAATTACAAATTATTTGCCTCAAAAGGTAATGATTTTTTTTTGGAATAATAAATATGTTTTAGAGCTTGCTTCAAAAATAATACAAGTGCATTAGAAACAAAAAACCAAAATGAATGAGTCTTTCTTGAAGACTGCTATAGTTTTTAGTATAATTCCTTCAACCAAGGAAATTCCTCACTGCAAAATACATATAATTATTCTCTTCAACTCAGTTTGTAGTTTTCTTTATTATGGTCAGCTTGTATTTTATATTTTATTTTTCTTATATTGATGATGGATCAATAAGTGTGAACGAAACTGCAATTATTAAAAAACTAAAGAAATTTTTATCAAAACTTCTATTCTTTATTATTTGGCAAAGACCCCATCAATGGATTGGTTGTGAGATTCAATATTTTCAACTGAATATAGTTCTTTCAAAAAAATCTACAATGCTTCCATACATAGAATATACAACCAGCTAAATAGCTTTCAAGTCACTGAGCCCATAAATGGAAGAGGGTATAAGGCCTATTAACCCTATATTATCCAAACTAATAGTTGTAACTATACTTGCATTATTGGAAGTGATTCCATTCCACTAGCAAGAAGAAGTAGAATAAGCGTCCCTGTTAGACAAAACACTTTCTAGATCATGGACCCTCCTCATCATGTTTGACAACATTTTAACTTGCTTGTCTTCTACATAACAAGGACCTAGGAATACAAGGACCTAGGAATACAATTATCAAGAAGACAATACTAAGATTTGCAACGATGCAAAAAGGCTCCAAATTTTCACAAGAGATAAGTGGCAATCCTCTAGATCCCAACATCATACCCAAAGAGATATACAGTTTGAAAGACCTAAATATTCTATGTTTGTCCAACATTAGCTTGTTTGGAACCATTTCAACATCCATTAGTAACCTTTCAGATCTGGTAAAGCAAGAACTTTCTTACAACAGTCTAAATGGAACTAAACCAAAATCATTGTAACTGGAATACCTGTTCATGCATTCAGTATAAGTCCCAACTTGCCAAGAGGTTTATGTTCTCTGGCCAAAACAGGGGAGAAAATTGGTTAAGCTAGCCGATCCACGCTGTAAGTTTGAGGAGCACCTCTCCCATCTAGATGGAAAGTTGTTATAGGAAAATAAATTTTAACTTACTAAAGAAATTTAGGGAGATGGATTTTTATGTTAATGGAAAACTTTTGGGACATGCTTGCCTCCCACTATGGTAGGTATTCTCTTGTAAACATAGAAGAGCATGGTTTTATTTTAAAGTGGTAGGTTATAACTCAATTTTTTGAGGAGGAGAATAAGATGAAGGTTTAGGTAAGGAAGTGATTTTTTGTGGTGGCATTTGGTGGCTTTTTTCTTTCAATTTTATCTCTGTTGTTATGAATTAAGTTATAAATTTATAATCCTCCCCTTTGAGCAAGCCGAGTATGTGTCTGATAAATCATTTATTTTGAAATTCGGTCTTTAAATTGCTTGTCTTTTATTGTTGTTGTATGCATTTGTTTACAAATCCATAGTTTTCCTTGAATAGAAAGTTATAGGAGATCAACATGGTGGATGCATCATAAATGGTTTGACACCTCAAAAAATAGCATTCCTTAGAATTTGGGCCCCTCATTTTTAAACGATGGGAAATGGGAAGTTTTCTCTAACCCTGTCATAGATCTCTTACTTATGTGTATGTTTTCCTATTACTCAACTCCATCTATCCAAAACAGCTCATTGCAATTTAAAAATAGCAAGTTTGAAAAATATCCTTGCATAGATGCAGTCTAACAAATTTTTCAGTTACAATTTCATTATGATTTATCCCATAAATCCTTAGACTAAAAAAAAACTATCCCTATTTAATATGGACTCATTATTTTAATGGAAGGGACCTTCATACTCCCGATGCAATTTTCCAATAGTGATTTACTATGTCGACCAAATTCATAAGAAGAGCATAGATTCCTACATCCAAAGCATCATTACTCAACTAAAAACATCACAAAGATTGAAAATGCCTCAATAAACTACCATGTATGAGGGTATATAGAAATTTATGGGAATGGAAATCAACCATCCATTCAAAGTTACAATACATGCATAGCCATTTGGACTGATAATGGTACAGTCAATGAACAGTATTGGTTTAAGTCATTCATAGCTCCCAGGAGGGATAGCTAATGAGTGGCACCATAAAGACAAGTTATGTAAGAGATTTATATCATTTAGGGTGATGAAAATCCTTTCGAATAAGATAGAAAATACTAAGTTGAATATTCTTGAAGAAAACCCTAAATTATTGAGTACTATCTTAAAGAAGGACCAATAATTTTTTCACTTGCCATAAGTTTACAAATGGCATTACTTAAGGAAACAAAGTTTAGAAAAATTAGGGATTACTATATATGAAGAGGAAAAAATAAATCTTTGAGTTATAATTTGCAATTTTCTTTCAGGACTTGGTTGGTCTCTAGCCAACTGAGCTCCTTGCTTAATTCAATGTGAAGTTTGAAAACAAAAGGGATACAATACTTTGCTTGACAGCCTATCTGATCTTAAATAGTATTCTTCTTGTATCTTTCCATTAGGAATAAACCATGCCTATTTCTTATCACTTGCATTGTTTTTAATTCACTCTCATTTATAAGAATTCCTAACAAGTTCCAAGTGCAACAAATAAAGTATGGAAGGTTCTTTCAAGGCATCCAGTCCATAAATATTGAAAAATAAATTAAAACAACTGGATTTTTATAAAATGGGCATTTTAGACCACACCGCAAGTTCCATCACAGGGTTTTCCTATAAAGCCTCAAACCAAATATGTTTTATTCTGATAAATTTAAATAGAACCTAATTGCAAGGTAAGGTATTCAGGGTCTCAAGTATGAATTTAGGGTAAGAGAAAATTCAATTAATTACATATTACCCAAAGGTGTTTTAATGAAATAATATAGCCTAATCTGTTCAATTGAAAAGTTACAGTTTCATATGTCAAAGTAATGTATGGGATAATTACAAGAGAGACGTCAGGCTTCCACCTTGTTATATGTTGTTATGCAGATTGTTATAAAGGAGTGTATGTGCTTGTTGTAACTGTTCTTGTTCTCTTTCTGCACAGTCATAACTTAGTGACATAAATTTAGTAAAATTATTCATCAGATTCTGTGAAACTTTACTGGTGTTTTTTAATGAAATATTACCTTGGTGATGGCGGTTCATGTGTCCCCCAACTATCTGTGATTTCATAAATTTCATTTCACAAAACCTTCATTCATATGGCCTATTGTTCGCATCTTCCTCAGTTGATTCGACCCTGCACTTTCTTTTGTCTGCATAATCCACGCAATCAAAATTACACACAAATTTATCACAAAAGTAAAATGCATTCGAATCAGGGAGGGAAAAGGAAAATAAAAGGAGGGAAAATGAATGAGGAGAGGGAATTAAAAAAATTATTTTTGAAAAAGTATTTTTTTTATTGTCTTAATTTAAGATAATTTGCACATAAAATATATATATATATATATATATATATATATATATATATATAAGACAAAATTAATAGTTTGTCTTAAAACATCCTTTTATGTAGTGGTGTAAATGTTAAATTTTTTTATAAAATATGTGAAGGCCTTAAGACTGCACCGAGAGGCAATGCCTTCCATGCAATAGGTATTTTTGGTGCACCAAGCAACCTAGGCAGCTAAATGGCCTACTTAGGTAGGGGTCCCATGAGGAGGGCTTAATTAGCTCTATGGATTATGATCAAATTCAAAAGAAAAATATTAGAGGAGTAATAGTCATTTATTTAGTCATTTTTATTTGTTTGATATTAGTCATTTAGTTGTGATTTTACTCAATTACCAAATTAGTCATTTATTTTTAAAATACTACTAGTGTTAGTCACGTGACTAAAATTTTTAGTCACGTAGTCATTTATTTGCCAAATTCTACTAGTGGGGGTTAGTGGGTATGGTTGTTTGTGGGATAGCTATAGAAATTTGTTGAGATGTGATGTTAGGAGAATGTGAAGAATTAATGGGAGGATTTTTAGGAGGTTGGATAGTAAGGTTGGTATTTTTTGTGTGGTAGGTAGTATGATGTTGTTGGAACTATTTTCCCCTAAGGTAAAGAATAGAACATTATTGGTGATATCTTGGATAAGTGTGATGTTGAATGTGGAGGGAAATTTAGCTCCATGTTGTGCAAGTACTAGAAAGTGTTAGAGTAATAGGTTGTTTACTTGATTAATTTAATCATATTGATTAATTAATTTAGTCACATTTACTTTATTTTACTTAAGCTAAACTTAGGAATCTTTATTTTGCATTATTAAATTAGTCATGTCGTCTCATTCATTATGATCTTAACACTTGTCACATGCTAATTTAATCCTAAATTAGATTTTTACCTTTAAGGGATTTGATCTCCTTTCTTAAGGATTAATATCTTTATAATTATTTACTTCTCGTTTATGCAATTTTACTCTCCTGGTTCGTAGAGCAATATATTTGTGTTGTTTGAATCTCTTCTATGTGACAGGTTGTTTTGCTTGCAGGTGATCATTGGGCTCTCATACCATGTTGAAGTTGTAAATTCAACATCTTGTCATTTAGACACTCATGCTTTAGTTCAATTCTTCAGTGAGCATCATTCAGGACTTCCATTTTCACCTCACATCCAAGGATTTCCTCATCATCGACCATTGGATCTATTTATTCCTCAGGGAGACACATTGGTTTGATCATCGACACATGGGTTCTCTCATTCTAGGGGGATTTGGAGTCTCCACTCTCTCTCATGGGGGGTATCTGATTGCATATTTTCATATGTTCTTGAGAGATTCTCTTGAAACATTTTATTTTTTCTTTCTTTCAACATCTCTTTTAGGAGGGGATTTTTTTCCCACTAGGTTTTCTCCTTTCCTCCACTTTACAGAGATTTTAATGTACTTGGGTACCTCATCAGGCCTAGTTGTTAGGACCCATCTTTGTTTTCATGCATCTGTCCTTAGTTTTTTAGCTTCTCCCTACGTTCATCTTAAGGGGGGTGTTAGATAATAGGTTGTTTACTTGATTAATTTAATCATATTGATTAATTAACTAAGTCACCTTTACTTTATTTCACTTAAGCTAAACTTAGGAATCTTTATTTTTTATTATTAAATTAGTCATGTCATCTCGTTCATTATGATCTTGACACTTGTCACATGCTAATTTAATCCTAAATTAGGGTTTTACCTTTTAGGGCTTTAATCTCCTTTCTTAAGGATTGATCTCTTTGTAATTATTTACTTCTTGTTTATGCAATTTTACTCTCTTGGTTTTTAGAGAAACATCTTTGTGTTGTTTGAATCTCTTCTACATGATAGGTTGTTTTGCTTGCAGGTGATCACTGGGTTCTATGAGGTTGTCTTTTACAACTTCAACAAAAAGTATTGATCACAATTGGTTGCTAGAATTGTGTCTACCAATTTTATTGCATTAGGATCTTGTTAGGATTTAGCCGACTCCTTGGGTGTTACATCTTTTAGAAATCCACCAATGTTGTAACTATTTTTAGGACTTAGTGGAGGTAGTGTTCAAAACCTCTCTCTACAAACATTTTCATGAATTCTTCTAGTGTTTCAAGGAAAGGGTCTGTGCCTAGGGTATCATGTCAGACTCTTGTTGATGTTGCATTTTTTCTTAGTTTGTGACCTTATTTCTATTGGAATATAAGAGATTTATGACCTTTTGACTTCTATGAGATTTTTTAAGTGGATGAATGAGGTGGAAATGACTAATAAGTGTAACTAGATCTCAGTATTTTGATAATCAAGATTTGGATAAAATATATTAAATCTTGGAATAGACTTATGAGTCCAAAATTCAATAAATTTGGGGTGATGATGGAATAGGTTAAATTAGAAGCGCCTAAGTCAAAATACCCATGGATAAGACAACTTGGTATTCTACCTTGAGAAGGAAAACTTTCAAGGAAAAATATCAAACTAAATGTAAGGTGGATGTAAGATCTAGGTAAACTTGATTAATTAAATTTTGGATGAAAAATGACAAAATGGAGATGTTATAGATCGGACCTAAGTCTCAATCTAGATTTTAGTTGAGATATGTGAAGGATGGAAAATGAATGAGGTGAATGATCAAATCTTGGGTTTGACTCTATTTATGCTAGTAGGTATTAGTTTTGTAGGTATGTGTATAGGATAGTAAGGTCTAGTGATAACAAGCAGTTTGATTGATAGAATAATTATTCTAAGATATAGGACAATTATGCCACATTACATGAAAATTATGACAATTTGAGGTTCAAATACGTTATTCTAAGCCATAAAGGATGAAAATTTTGTTTTTAGAGTAGAATTATATTTTTGAAGGTCTCAAGAAATTGTGCCACTTTGTGCAATAGATGGCTATTCTAAGCCACAATTACACTTATCTAAACTGTAATTGTACCTACCTAAACACAATTGTGCCTATCTAAGCCATAGTTATAACACAGGGTTAAACATATGCAAAAGTATGACCTAATCTAAGTTTTCTAAATTTTATTTGACTAACAGATATGTAGAATGATAATTAATTGTGCAAAAAGATAGACATGCAAGATTATGACATTTAGTTGTGTGATTCTTAACAATTTAATGGATTACAATTATGTTTTCAAAGTAAAATGGATGGTGTGATAGTTTGAGACAACTACATAAATTTGAGCTATAGTTACACCACTCTATGCCACAAATGCACCACTTTGTGCCACAATTGCACCACATGGAAGTATAAATGTGCCAAAAAAGGTACAAATGTGCTACAATGTGACAAATGCCACAAAGGAGACAATTGTTACTCAAAAATGAATAGATGTGTTATTCTGACCTTAAAAATGAGTATTTTGAGTTCAACTGAGGTTTAATTGTGTGGTTCTAAGTGATTTTTGTTTAATCTGAGTGTTTTGAGAAAATTTGGCAAGAAAAACACATCACATAGTAGAAATGATAGTTTTTGACACTTTTCAAGGTGACAAATTGAATTATTTCATTGGTTCAAACAAGTAAGACACTTCAAGCACATTAACAACTTACCTAGTAGTAAAGGTATGTTGACTTAATACAATTCCACCCATCAAAGTGTAATACCCTCAAATGAACAGGTGATTGGGGTATTCTTAGGTCATGTACTAGTTTAATACCCCTTACCTTGGAAGGATGAGGTTCTAACAAGGAATATATGTCACCTCAACAAGAAAAGAGTACATGGTGAGTAACTTCAGGCATGATACTATACCATGCACTACAGTAAGCTAACAATCAAAGGTATTAAAGGCTTCTAAATAATCAGGTTTGTAGTGGGATCATGAATAGTGAGCCCATTCGAAGAGCTCAAGATTGGAGGGTTCTCCTCAACTCTCTTCACTTATATACATCTTGGTGGATTGAGGGTCATGAGGCATGGCTTAAAGGATGTTGGCCACATCTTGGGGTACAACATTCATTCTCCACCATTTTTATACCCCTTAGGTAAACATGTTTAAGGTCATCCTTTGGGTGATGAAATCCCCAAGTAGGCCTCCTACTAAAAATAAGAAAGGGAAGGAATGGTGTTGCTATTTTTGATCCCCATGCTCGCTCAAAGCATTTAAGGGGAGAGCATACATAGAAAATTCCTTTACGTAAAAGAACAAAAAGTTTGAATCCTGAAGTATTTATGATCACCAAGTTCACACTAGGTGTGAGGGGAGAGCATGTGTACTCTAGGCTTCACCAGACATGTCAAATAGTTCATTTACCTTAAGAAATTGAAATATTATCTAATCTATAAAAACTCAAATGCAAGACCCTATAATAGATATGCTAGTATTTTAGGTGTTTGGTCTTCTATCCAATGAACACCACAAGTTTCTTAGAAAAATATTAGTAACCCTAAAATGACACAAAAAATTGCATCAAAGTAAGCAAAAAATGATTAACAATAAATTATACCTTGAGAAATTGCACCCATCTTTCTAACAGATGCACCTAAACTAGCTATAGATGCACCAAAACTAGTCATAGATATTCCCAAACTAGCCACATATACACCTAAACTAGCCATAGATGTGCCTAAACTAACCACAAATGTGCCCAAACTAGTCACATATGCACCACTCTGACCTACAAATGCACCACTCTGCACAAAACCCAAAAACAATAGAGGTATAATTGTAATCATAAAGATATAATTGTCATCTTGGGGATGATTATTTATAGAAAAAAGAGTAAAAAATCAATAGAAAACCATAGATTAGCCAATTTAGAAGACTAAAGGCAAAGTTTTAAATCCTTGAAAACCCAATGATTTCCCTGTTAGGGAAATACATAGCTTTGGGAAGCGATTGCACCAATCCCAGGAGAAAATTATGCCTATCTAAGCCATATATGCCCCTATCTTCTCAGTAGATGTGCCACTCTGGCTTGTAGAAGTGCCAAAATCCAAATGATTGTGCCAATGTGTGAACATGTGTACCAATATGGGTGCAGTTGAGTTAATCCAACCTATAATCCTTCAAAACTTGAAAAAATCACAAGAAGACATTAAATTTTAGGGACTTAGGTTGTCCCACTAGGTGTGCCAAAATGTATGACCTAGAAAATGATTAGAAAAACCAATAACAAGGAGTAAATAATCAACAATCAACAATCAAATTCAACAAAAGATCATATCATTGAAGTATAAAATAATCACATAAAACTAAAACCATAAACCTATATGAATCCTTCACTTTTCTCTATTGTTCTCCTCTCTTCACCTTGGAGAATGGTGTTATAGTATTTTCTCTCAAACTCTAGGTAGAACAATAGCATAAAGCACTTAAGATATGAGTATAGTTTCTCTGCAACAATCTGAGAGAGAGAGAGAGAGAGAGAGAGAGAGAGAGAGAGAGAGAGAGAGAGAGAGAGAGAGAGAGAGAGAGAGAGAGAGAGAGAGAGAGAGAATTGATGAATGATAGGTTTTTTTTATAGATTGTGTGATATTGATCAATGATTAAGATCTAATGAGAGACTAATCAGATCAATTGATGAAAATTCATGAGAGGAATTATGGATAGTTAGTTGGCTACATGATTTCAATGAATTGAGTGCAAGAGGCGGTGAGGTATATTGATTGATTAGAGAAGTGGAAGTGATTGTGAGTTAGACAAGATGGATTGATTAGAAGATTGATTTGATTGAGGAGTGAACTCATAGTGAGTCGGAGTTGACTAATGAGATGGAAATGCATGAGTAATTAATAATTAGTTAAATAAATTGATTATTAATTGCATGTGCAAAGGTGGAAATAAATAAAATAAATAATTTTATTTATTTTAGAAGAGGGTAATGTTGAGAGGAATAATTGGATAAATTAAATAATTAAAAATAATTATTTGATTTGAGAAGTGGGAAATGGAAAATTAATTAATTAATTAAACTTGGGAAGAGGAATAATTAGTAAATCAATTAAATAATATTAATTATTTAATCGATATAGGAAAAGTGATGAAATAAATAATAAAATTATTTAATTAAATACAAAATACATATTAATGATACTAATGATGGAAAATGATGATGTTTTGGAAGAAATATGTTAGTTACATTTAGGTGTCTATAATATGCACTCACATGAAACTTTATGAAACCTTTCTATAGTAACATGCAATCACAATATTCTACAACCACATGAAAACACATGCAACTTCATGCAAGATTTATATTGTACCATGCACTCACATGCAACCTAAAGTGAGATTTATATAATAACATGCAATAAGATGAAACATCATGAAAGATTTTTAATTTAACATGCAATCACATACAACCTAATAAATTATTTATATTGTAACATGAAATCACATGTAAACACATGCAACTTCATGCAAGATTTCTAATATAACATGCAATCACATGTCACCTAAGGCAATATTTCTATTGCAATGTGTAATAACATACATATATTTTAGAACCACATGCATTTTTTTTGTTATAGCATGCAATTATATAATAGGAATAATGGGAAATTATTAAAAGACAAATTAAGAAAATTAGGGTTAGAAACCATCAAACTAGAATCAAGAGATCCATTAAACCCATTAACCAATGAAGTTGAACGTAATACTTTAATAAAATAAACATAAATCAAGAATACAATTCAAATTAAGATCAAATTACTTCAAAAATGTATGCAAACCTAGTACTCCATTGTTGAATTATGCTAATTCAGTTTGTGGATTGCTCAATTATGCATAACCCATGTTGCAAAATATTTTTGATGGTGTTGATTAAGCTTGGTGATGAAGATCTTGATTCACAATGGCAAATCAAATGCTCAATTGAATTCTCAATGTTCTCAAAAGATTGTGAATGAAGGAAAATACTTGTTTTATAGATTTCATGAAGGTTTTATCAATGGTGGAGATTAGAGGATGAAGATAAATAGATGAGATTAAATCAAGAGATAAATGGTGGAGGTTGAATGGGAGGTTTAGTTAATTGAAATCCATGCCTTGATTTGAGGAAGATATTTTAACACATTTTATGGAGGGAAGATATTTTGAAAAAAGGAATATTCCATTTTTTAAAATAGAATATATCAGCTGTAAGTTGGAGGAAAATTACTTAATTAAATAATTAAGAAATTATTTAATTGTGAGAGATGAGAGGAAATCAATATTTTTAATTAAATAATTAGAAAATATTTAATTAGGTGGGTTAGAAGATTTATTTTTTAATCAAAAATGGGTAAAAGCTTTTGACCTAGAGCTATGAACTAGTGAGGTCACAAATGAGGGACCTCATCCCCAGTTTAAACATTCAACAATTACACCCCAATGGGGTTTGAACCTTGATGGCAAGAACAACACCACACCAACTTAACCATCATACCATGCCACTATTGGCAAGTTAGAAGAAAATTGGTATTAATTAAATAATTAAAATTATTTAATTCATGTAGAAAGGGGAAATTTGAATTTAATTGAATAATTCAAAATTATTTAATTAAGGTAAATTAGATGAAAAATGATGAATTATGGTGAATTAATCAAATAATATTGTCTTATTTAATCAAATGATGGTTTTTTGTATTGTCTTAGATTTGGAAGCTTTATGAGGTTTGATTGAACCTTGTGTAGTCACGGTAGGAGGGTTCTCAAAGAGAACAATCCAAACCATGCAGCAAGAGTTACACAATAGAAGCAACACAAAATATGGAGGAAAATGTAGATTCAAACATTATCATTATCTAAAAAAATTATTATATACAGTCGGCCACATCCAAGCTTACAGATTCAGCTCACAGGCCTGATACAACATACATGCTCCTAAATGCGAGCAAAAAATCTTACAAATCAAATTCTAGATTCTTCTTAATCTACTTGATCTTGATTGGTTGCTATCCTAATGATCTATTACAAGCTTTATATCATATCTGTAGATCTAGAAACATCCACGTTGGCCAAAGATCATTACAATCTTTGATGAAGGAAACGTAACGTGTACATGAACAGGTCGGCCTTAAATTTGAATTTCTTCACGATAGGTGCATATGATGAAGTGTGGACCTAAAATTAAGGTCAGGGTCACTCCATAGAACAATTCAAAACACCTTGCAAGGATCTACAAGCAACAGGAAAGATCCACGATCAATCAAACTAGTCATTAGGTTTGAAATTATTTTGGGTCCAGTTCCACAAACAGTCACTTAATCCGAAAGCGATAACTTGCCAAAAAAAGATCCAATAAAGCTAAAATCTTGGAATTGGGAAAATGAACATTTCCACGATGAAAACATAGATCCACAAGGTTTGGTGAGCAAACATGATGAAATATTGAATCTACCAAATTGAACAAGAACAAGAACTAAACAAGAACAAAACTGAAAGAAAATATTTTTGGTTGATGCAAGATTGCCAAGAACCAAGGATGCTCCTGCATCAGAAATTTGGGGTTATTTGAAAAGTGATTCCCTCACTTTGTTGGAGCTAAATGAAAACCAATACGGTCTACCTCAGCCTGAGAAATCCAAGAAGAATCCTCCATTGGTCTACCTTTCCACTTCACAAGATATTCTTTGTACTGCCTTCCACGAGTTTTCCTCCCATCTCTGACATCCAAGATCTCTTCTATCTCATCTGATTATTGTTTAGGAAGTTGTTCTTCCAATTTTTCTTTACTATCTTCACTGAATTCTACTTCATGGTACTGATGTAGATCTGCAATGTTTAATGTACGTGATATACCCATGCCATCTGGTAACTCTACTTCATATGCATTTCCTAAATCAAATTTCTTCAAAATCTTATAGGGTCCAAACTTCCTCATTTTGAGCTTACTGTATGTGCCAACTGGAAATATTTCCTTCCTCAAATACACCATCACTTCATCTCCAACTTTGAACTCCTTATGTCTCCTCTTTTCATCTACTCGTTCCTTATACTTTCAGTTCATATCTTCTAACTGTTGCTTTACTCGAGTATGCACTTTCTTCATATGTTTTGCAAATTCTTCTACTTCTACACTCCTTTTATCTTCCTCACTGATGTCTTGCAATTATGATATAGCTCTAGGATGAACTCCAGTAACAATCTCAAAAGGTGTTTTTCCAGTACTCCTGTTCATTGAATTATTGTAGGCAAACTCTTCTTGAGCAAGAAATAAATCCCAACTTCCGATCTTCTCTCCAACCAAACATCTCAGAAAATTTCCCAAACTCTTGTTTACTACCTCTATCTGTCCATCAGTCTATGGTGAATTTTTTTGGCAAGAGAAACTATGAATATCATTTGGTGTTGTCATTTATGGAAACCCTAATCGGTGATTAGATCCACGCATCATCATTTGATCACATCGATAGCTATATTGCAAATAGTTAAGGAAGAACATAGCATCCAATAGTTTTGGGTTCATCAATTC
The DNA here is from genome assembly GCA_007115665.2 of Sequoiadendron giganteum. Lineage (NCBI taxonomy): Eukaryota > Viridiplantae > Streptophyta > Pinopsida > Cupressales > Cupressaceae > Sequoiadendron > Sequoiadendron giganteum. The sequence goes on from CM021102.1 coordinate 516,320,670, forward strand.
ACATGAAGATCTTCTGTTAATATTTTGTGTTGTGTATCTCATTGATGGTTGATCAATGTATATTTTGTGTTATCCATAAATCTCAGTGCCTTGTATTGACCTATGTGCGAGTTAGAAGATCTGGTTGGCTAATTCTTTGTTTTATCAATTCTGGAGCCGACTTCGTGAATGTATCACGTCGCGGATGTTTGGGAAGAAATCATTTAAGTATTTTTGTGTTTGTGCATCTTTGTTTGGGTCCTAGCTAAGTTGTGGCTAAACATTGTGGATGTACATCAAGGTTTACTCATGATTTGAGCTTACAATTGTAAATATTCTTTTGTTCTATTGATGCCGACATATGGGTGATTAGTTCTTAGTTGCGGATATATATAAGAGATCGTTCACATCATTTTGGAGAATGTATGAAGTGTGTTGATGTGAATTGAAAATAAGAGTAGAGCAGAAGAGCAATAATGCATAGTTTCACTTGTGCATGAAGGATCTATGTCGTGAGTGTGAGAAGAATAGAGCAGAAGTACATAATCAATCTATAGGATAGAAGATTGAATATTGAACCTAACCGGAACTATAATCAATCATATGTAGATGCTATTTTCTCATTTCAAACTCTCAGATGGTTTTAATATGACTTTATTTGTAAGATAGTGAGTCTTATTTGAGCAGTGAGCTCTAGGAAGTGCACCTGAATGCAAGTGCATTCCCCATATTGTAAACTTTATTTGATTATACTCAGATCATATTGTGGATTGGACATCCACCGTGGTTTTTCCCCTAACTCCACGTAAAAATTCTTGTGTTATGGTGTTGTGATTGTTTTCTTCTTGTTCATGCATTTTGATTGAATGTTACAAGTGCTTTGAAGATAAAGGTTAATAATGTTAATTTTGCACAACACTAGTTCACCCCCCTCTCAGTGTAGCTTGTTTCCAACAATTGATATCAGAGCTAGTTCCTTAGAAGAAGAAGAATAACAACTTGGGGAGATCTTGGAAAGTGTTTCAATGGATTCAAGCAGTCTTCAACAACAAATTTTGGTGGCCCTAGATGATCTTGATCAATCAAAGTCTAAAGTTCAAAAATTGCAAGTAAACCTCATGGATGCTGAGAAATTCATTGAGTCTTTGAAAGAAAAAATCAATAAGTCCAGAGAGAAGAGAAAGGAACTTTGTGATCAGATTAAGCATACTGACAACAAGAGCATTGAAGATGAACAACTTAGTCAAGCCTTGAAGGAAAAGATAGAAGAAAGTGAAAATTTTACTAGAGATAATACATTCCTAAAGCATGAAATAGAATCTATCATGATGAGGATGACCAAGGAGATTGAAGATATAAATAAGAATGAAGAGAACCTAGCACAGTATCTAAAAGAAAAATCTGAAGTATGTAGTTGTTTGGACAATGAACTGAAACAATCTAAAAACAATGAGGAAGTACATGAAAAATAGATTGATGATCTCAGAGATGAACTTGCTACTGCAAATGAGTATAAGGAGAATTTCAAAGCTAGCTCAGCCAAGCCTGATGAACTAATTAGTAGTCAAAGGAAAAATGGTGACAAGTGAGGTCTTGTATATGAAGAAGAAGAAAGTTCCAGATCTGGTCAAAGGAGATTCAGGAAAGGAAATCAAATGAACAAATCTGGAAGGTATCTGGTAAGATAACCTAATGCTCAAAAATTTAATGGATACTATTTTAGTTGCAATAAATTTGGATATATGGCTTCTTAGTGTAGAAATAGGATGAATCAAAGTGGTCCATCATTCTTAGGTTAGTGTTTTAATTGCAATAAGTTTGGTCATAAGTCAAATGAATGCAAAAATGTGATGAATAAATTCTATAGAAATGTTAGATGTTATACATGCAATAGATTTGGGCATACTACTAACTAGTGCAGATCAAAAGGAAATCAGTGGAACAACTAGTCTAGATAGAAAAATGTTGTGTGTTATAACAGCAACAAATTTGGTCACATTGTTACATTTTTTTGGAACAGAAAAGGTCTGATAAATCAAAGAAGGAACATGCAGAAGGATGTTAAGGGAAAAGGAAAAATCACTACAAATGTGGTCAGGAAGAAAATGTAGAAGAAATGGGTGAAGAAGAGTCCCTCTAATGAAGAAAATGCACCAACACCAGAACTTCCTTTTGGTAGTTCATCCGAGAATTAGTTTCAGGTCTTTGGCCTAAGGGGAGTTGTCAAGAAAATATCTTAACCCCCTATTGGTAACTGACACTGGGATGTGGATAAGTTCAGTTAGTGCATACATGTTCTACATATGTTGTTGAACCTATTGGAGAAAGTGGTATGCAATATTGGAGATCCGTAGAAGATTTATCTATCATAGCTCATGGAAACAGTATAACCAGATGAGTTAGGATAAAATAATTTATTGCATCAAAAAGGGTTAAGTATGCAAGTAATAAAAGGTCATTTCTATCCTTCATTTTTTACTTTGCATTTTGAAGAAAAGAAGTTTGGAGAGCTCTGAGGTGAACCTTGGTGAATTGAGATGAAATTCAAGTGCGAAGAAGCCTTCAACAATCAAACTACAATCCGATAGAAAGTTATTTATCGGAAAAACTCTATGAACTTTTGAATTGATAATGGCTACTCCATTGGTAGTAGAAGTTAAGGACATACCCCATCCCAAATTCAAATGGCATCCCTACAAGTCTGTTGAGACCGATCTGTTAGGAGATTTTTCATCTGTTCCTTATGGTGTGTTACACACAGAGGATATTAGGGCTTATATTCACACTAATATTGAAGATCTAGTAAGCTCACAACTGTTGAATCTATATAATAATCACATCATAGGAGAATATTTTTGTGTGAAGCCGAAATATAAAACCCTAGAAGAAAAGAAATTTACACAGATTGTTAAATTTCCCATCTTTGAAGAGTTGGAATGGGTCTGTTACATCTTGAGTTGATTCCATGATAAATTCATGTGGTTAATTATACCTTTTAAAATCACAAAGGAGGCTATCAGTGTTGTAACAAGTCTAAATTATTCTAGTGGATTACCGATTCTGAAATTAGTGAAGAATCAAATGGTCACTGATGCAACAAGTTCTAAGTATGACAAAAGAGCAATGACAATTGATGACATTGTTGATGTAGATGTCAAATTTTCATCTATGGTTATTGGGTACAAAATATATCATTCCACTTGAGACAACTTTGTGTCTAGTACAATTATTTATGCTACCTATCAGATGGTAAAAGAAAATGCAAACTATGATATTTTTGAATAGCTAAAAATTTATCTAATAGAAAATATTGGGAAGATCAAAAAGGATAAGAAAATTTATTTTAATTATGGCAACTTGCTATTATGCTTATTCTTTTATTTCATGAATGAGGTTATGGGTTTCAGAAAGATTCATTGGCAAAAAGATAAACCGGTAGCCGCTCAGATCAGAGATCTCTTTCACAGATTTACAGACATTAAGACAAAGAATGCCACTATTTGGGGATATTTCAAAAGTTTTCAGAGTCTGATGTAGGCCAAAGAAAGGATTCCCACTTCCATTGTAGAGAAATATAAGGATGCAATTTTCTTTATGGTAGATATTGATCAATGTATGATGGAAGTCGTTGATCCCAGGACAATCTAGATCATGCCGATGGGATATGAAGTTAAGGAGCAAATTCTAGAAATGTATGCAGAAAAATTATTGACCAAGCCTCTAGATCAATCAGAAGAGAGCTTCGACACTTATGCTGAAAAGAATATCCAGGTACACAATGAACTCATAAAACCTGTAATAGTTAAAAGAGTTAGAAAAGAGGTGGAAGTCTTAGCAAAAAGTATGGGCATACCAGTAGAAAAATTAAAAGAAGCTAGAAGAAAAAGAGAAGAAGCTCAAGCAGAAAAAGAGGCAGTAAAAACTGAATTAGCTAGTCTGACAGCACCATCTGCCTGAGCTAGGTCAACTAGAAGCTTTGCATCCCTATCTTCCCTTCTAGAAAAACCAATCTCTATGAAAATTCAATCTAAGGGATTCGGTAAAGATGAAAAAAGGAAGAAAGATAAAAGAAAAAGAGTTTATGTAGCAGTTTTTGAGGATGAAGAAATAGAGTTTGATGAAGGAGTTAGAGAAATCAAGCATCAAGGCACCAAGGCAACAACTGTTACTAAAATAAAACCCTCCAATGGAGATGATCAAGCAAAGAAAAAGGCAAAAACTGACCAATCAGGTATGTTAGCAGAAGAAGTTGAAAAAGATTTGGTTAAGGATGGGAATCTCAAGCCACTTTGTAAATGGTATGAATCTTTTGTGATGCAGGAGCATCTAGTGGTGTAAGGGCAATCCTACATCACCCAAAAATATATTTACTTTCATTTAGAGTTTTGTATATGTTTTTGCATTTCTGGATACCCTTTTCGTCGAAGAAGAATTCCCAACTTTCATAACAGCTTTTCTGCTTTTTCTGCTCAACTGCTATTTTTAGCAGGTATGATTTTGAAGGCGTGAGGAGACATAAATTTAAGGGAAGCTTCAAGACAGAATAATAAACACTTTGGTGAAAGAATCAGGCGAAGATCATTCCCGGTTCAAAAGTTATTCAAGTTTCCGTTTCTGCTTTTTTCCCTACAAAATCTTTGGAGCTAATTTTGAGGGACTTAAAGGCTCCGGATGGGCCCGAAAATTGGCGGAAAACAAAAGTGGTTAGCCTTTAGGCCCCACTTTTTGGCACTTCATTTTCGCAAGACCTTTCCGAAAAGGTATTATCATTGAAGATCCGATGGTTAGATCTTGAGTTAGGGCTTCCGGAAGTTTGTGCATAATTAAAATGTTATTTTTGGCTCCAAATGGAGAATTGGGCTATTTATGGGGTAGTTTCTGATTTTTGCGAGTAGTTTTTGGGAAAGAAGATCTCATGTTGCGAATAGGGGAATTTCTGTAATTTCTTTTCTATAATTTGCATGTATTGCAGAACTCGAGAATTGGAGATCCTCTGCATGTAAGAATTTCATACTTTGGAAACAATAAGATTTGTTAGTTTTTTTTTTTTTTCCTGTGTGATTTTCTATGTCTCGGGTTGCACCCTCATCATTTTGGTAAATTTGATAAGAGAATTCTTGAGGCAAAAATAAAACATTTGAATATTTTCAATAAAGTTCTTATTGAAATAATGCCTAATTTCCCTAAAATTTTATATGACATTTTGGAGATGAGGAGAGTTAATACCAGATCAGAAGAAGAGCAGGTGAGAGAAAGAATTCTTGTTGAATTGTGTACAGTAGTATCTATAGAAGAAATGAATTCAATACTGAATAAAGCCAAGAAGGAATTCAAAAGCAAAACAAGAGTGAATAAGTTGATGATTGGTCAAACCAAAGAAGTCATTGAAGAGACTGAAAAAATTATGAGAAAAGTTTTGTTAAACTTCAAAATTGATGTTGTACCTGAAGGAACTCATGATGTTTCATCTGGTCTAGGAGAAGAAGAAGAAGAAGAGAAACAATATGCAACTAAGGATATTCAAATCCCTCCTAAAGTGGAAAATGCAGAAATACCTATTGAAATTGAAGTTCCAGAAATTGTATCAGTTGAGAAAGTGGAGATCCTTGAAGATAAGTCAGAACCTGCAACTAAGGAAGCAATTGTTGAAGAGAAGAAAGTTGATGTAAAGGGAATTCCAGTAGAAGCAAGAGACACTGCAGAGGCAGTGAAGAAATTTTTGGTAGAACAGAAATAATAGTTTGATGCTAAATTGATTGAGGGTTTGATTGACCTATCTACCCTGAGTCCAATTCGGAAAATGAAAGTAGCATCATTTTCCCAAGAAAAATCCTGAAAAGAACCATTGAAGTCCCACATTAAGGATAGTGAACTTCTAAATCTTGCATCTGGAGTCCTGGAAAAGATAATGCCCACTCATGTGAAAGATCTGACCGATTCCTCCTCTGGTGAACTAAAGAGGCTCACCAACTCAATAAGTACTCACTTCAAGTCACTTGAGAAATCAGTTATGATTAAAGTGTAGAAAGAATTTGATGTTGAAAGATAAAATGGGCTGAAGGAAATGATAACAAAGGATAAAGCTTTGCTAGCCACCTGTGTGGAAAATATCCAAAATTCTCTATCCAAAGGTGGGAAGATTTATAAGTCTTGTTTGTCTTTTTCAAAATTTACTGATGAAAATGAAAAGAAGGTTAAGGATCTGGAAAAATAATTAGCTATTATTTCTGATACTTTTGATCCTTTAACTGGTAGTGTTGGAAATTTAGAAGGTGAAGTGATATCTTTGTTTGACAAAATAAAAAGCTTAAAACATGAAAATGACAAAATTGTTGCAAGAGCATGTGAACTTAGAGGCCTAATTGACCCAAAGATAGAAATTATGTCAAGTGCATTGAACGAAGCAGGAGATGCTAAGGAAATGGGTGATCTAGCAAACTTGGAGTCTATAGAGACACAATCCTACCTGGTTTGTGGACACATAACAATCTTGGAAAGTCTCAAAATATTTTGGGACACGAATTTGGCTATGTTGAAAAAACATTTTTCAGACATTTTCAAGTTTATGTAAGTTTGTTTGTACATAAGCAACTTGTTCATAACAATTTTGTTAAATTTTTGGTATGTGGATTCTTGCCTTTACCATTGATGTCAAAGGGGGAGAGAGAAGAGTGAAAAATTCATAATCATCTCAGGGGGGAGAATTGTATTTTGGAGAAGAGTTTGGTTTTTGAAATTTTGGGTAGTGTAATTAATATTGGTATTGATCCAACACTTAGTAATTTTTCACTAAGTGTTGCCAACAATGCCAAAGGGGGAGATTGTTGGCAAGAGACACTACAAATATCATTTGGTGTTGTCATTTATGGCAACCCTAGTCAGTGATTGGATCCATGCATCATCATTTGATCACACCGGAAATCAGATTGCAAACAGTTAAGGAAGAAGAGAGCATCTGACAGTTTTGGGTTCATCGATTCACACAAAGATTTTTTGTTAATATTTTGTGTTGTGTATCTTAGTGAAGGTTGATCAATGTATGTTTAGTGTTATCCATAAATCTTAGTGCCTCATATTGACTTGTGTGCGAGTTAGAAGATCTGGTTGGCTAATTCTTTGTTTTATCAGTTTGGAGCCGACTTCGTGAATGTATCACGTCGTGGATGTTTGGGAAGAAATCATTTAATTATTTTTGTGTTCGTGCATCTTTTTTTGGGTCCTAGCTAATTTGTGGTTGACTGTTGTGGATGCACATCGAGGTTTACTCATGATTTGAGCCGACAGTTGTAAATATTCTTTTGTTCTATTGATGCTGACATATGGGTGATTAATTCTTAGTTTCGGATATATATAAGAGACCGTTCACATCATTTTGGAGAATATATGAAGTGTGTTTATGAAAATTGCAAATAAGAGCAGATCATAAGAGCAATAATGCATAGTTTCACTTGTGCATGAAGGATCTGGGTTACGAGTGTGAGCAGAACAAAGCAAAAGTATAGAATCAGCCTATAGGAGAAAAGATTGAATATTGAGCCTAATTGGAACTATAATAAAGCATATGTAGATGCTATTTTCTCAGTTCAAACTCTCAAATGGTTTTAATTTGACTTTCTTTGTAAGACAGTAAGTCTTCTTTGAGCAGTGAGATCTAGGTAGTGTGCCTGAATGCAAGTGCATTCCTCATATTGTAAACTTTATTTGAGTATACTCAGATCATATTGTGGATTGGCCATCCACCGTGGTTTTTCCCCTAACAAGGTTTCCATGTAAAAATTCTTGTGTTATGGTGTTGTGATTGTTTTCTTCTTGTTCATGCATTTTGATTTAATGTTACAAGAGCTTTGAAGATAAAGGTTAATAATGTTAATTTTTACACAACATTGATTCACGCCCCCCTCTCAGTGTACTTCAAATCTATTTTCAACTTCTTCCAAAGTGTCCTCCAAAAATAACCAACAAACTTTGTATCTTTGTCTGAAACAATACTCCTAGGTAATCGATGCAATCTGGCCACTTCCCTGAAAAAAAAAGTCTGCTACATGTACTTCATCTGTTGTCTTCTTACAAGGTATGAAATATGTCATCTTAGATAATCTATCTACCACCACAAATACATAATAATTACCTCTTCGTGTCTTCGGCAAACCAAGTATGAAATCCATGTCGATATCTTCCCAAGGTCTTTCTAGAACTGTCAAAGGTTTATACAATCCAACATTCTAACTACTCCCTTTTGCGACTTGACAAACTCTGCAAATTTGCATAAATTTCCTAACATCCTTATGAATCTGAGGCCAAAATTAATTCTCACTTACCAGTTCTATTGTCTTATCAACTCTAAAGTGTCCTGCCAATCCTCCACTATGTTTCTCTTTCACCAAGTTATCCCTCATTGAACTTTGGGGTATACACAACTGATTTCCTTTGAACAACATATCCTCCTAAATGAAATAATCCAAACACTGACTCCTATCCTCCAAGACTGGTTGTTTACAAGCTCTCCAAGGTTCTACAAAATCTAGGTCTTCCTCATACAAGTTCTTCAATTCATCAAATCCTAAAGTCTTCACTCTCATTATTTCCAGTAAATTCCTTCTCCTACTCAAAACATCAACAACTCTATTTGACTTTCCACTCCTATGTTTCAAAACAAAAGAATAACTTTGCAATAATTCCACCCATCTCATGTGTTTCTAGTTCAACTTACCTTGACTGTTCAAATACTGCAAAGCCTGATGATCTGTATACAATAAAAACTCCTTAGACAACAAGTAATGTCTCCACTTCTTCAAGGCTTGAACTATGGTATAAAACTCTTGGTCATACACTGAATACCTTTTCCTAGCATCATTCAACTTCTCACTAAAATAAGCTACTGGTCTTCCTTCTTGACTTAATACTGCTCCAATTTCATTTCCACTTACATCACAGTCTACCTAAAATATCTTATCAAAGTCTTGTAAAGCCAACACAAGCTCCTTAGTCACCTTCTGTTTCAACAATGAAAAGCTCTTGTCTACTCTAGATGTCCATCTAAAATCATTCCTATCTCCTCTCATTGCTTATGTCATAGGACTGCAAATAGAGCTGAAATTCCTAATGAACTTTTAGTAGAAACTAGCCAATCCATGAAATGATCTTACCTCTCCAATGCTTTTCGGTGTAGGCCACTCAAAAATTTATCTTACCTTCTCAAAATCCATCTTCAATCCATCCACTGATATCACAAATCCCAGATATACCAATTCTTCCTTCATGAAACTACACTTATTAATGTTTATCTGCAATTGCTCTTCTCTCAACCTCTGCAAAACTTGTCTTATATACAAAAAATATTCTTCTCTAGTCTCACTGAAAAATCAAGATGTCATCCAAATAGACAATCACAAACTTACCCTACCCAAGAATATCTTCAATACCTCATTCATCAACCTCATGAAAGTACTAGGTGCATTTGTTAGTCCAAAAGGCATCACCAACCACTCATACAATCCTTCATTTATCTTGAATGTTGTCTTCCATTCATCCCCTTCTCTAATTCTGATATGATGATATCCACTCTTCAAATCTATCTTTGTAAAGTATTTAGCTCCACTCAAACAATCCATAATGTCATCCATCTGAGGCAAAGGAAATCTATACTTCACTATGATCTTGTTTATGGCTCTAGATTCTATACACATCCTCTGTTCTCCATCCTTCTTAGGTGTTATCACTGCAGGTAATGCATAATGGCTTAAGCTTTCTCTGATCAAACTTTTTTCTTAACAACTCTTGCACTTGTCTATTCAATTCTTCATTTTTTTTCGGTGTCGTCTAGTGTGCTTCTTTATTAGGAAAACTAGCCCCAGGAATCAATTCCTTGCAATGACTAATACTCCTTATAGGTGGCAATCCATCAGGTACATTATCTGAAATGATAGCTTCATGTTCTACCAGCAATTCATTTATCTCTTTTGGTTGTTCTTCTACATGCTTTAAGTCTTCAACCTTCTTAGGAACCAAGGCATAGCACATTTTCTCATGTCTCGGTCCATCCATAAATCTCCTTCCATCAACCAAACAAATTCTAGCAGTTGTACAAATCTCAACTTTAGGAACATCCTCTAATGGTAACAAAGTCTGCTTCATCCCATTTGCAACAATAGTATATATGTTATTCTTTCCATCATGAATATCCTATCTATCATACTGCCAAGGCCTTCCCAAAAAAACATAGCATACATTCATAGACATGATATCACACAAAAATTCATCATGGTAATTTCCTATCTTCAATTTCACCAAACATTGTTCACTTACCAGTGTCATATGCTCATCTTCAATCCATGCTATCGAATAGGGCTTCAGGTGTTTCAACCTTCCAACTTCAATTTGGTCACCATTTCTTCAGAAACCAGGTTCTTTGTGCTTCCACTATCAATAATCACCTTGCAACATTTACCAACTACCTTGCATTTGGTTCAAAACAAATTCTTTCTCTACAACGATTCCTGCTCCATCTCACTTTGACACAATACTCTTTTATTCACCAACACTTCTCCCTATTCCGGTTTACTAGATGATCCAACATGATCCTCCTCAACAAAGGCTACTCTTCTATTATTCTTTATCCTTTTGCTTGTTTCTCCCCGATTACATTCAAATTCTCTATGTCCTTCTCCACCACAATTATAACAAGCTCCTCTAAATATTCTTTTCTCCTATCCTCTATTGTCTTTTCTATAACCCTCATTCTGGTAACCACCATATCCTCCTCTTTGGTAGGATTTTCCCTCATTTCTATGATATGAATTATCATTCTTACTGACTTCCTTATATTTATTCTGATCTAAAAAAGGTCCTCTTCCTCCTCTAGTAAAAATTCTTCCTCTCTAAAATCTTCCACCTCTTCCTCTCTATCTCTGCTCATGTCTTTTGTTTAGCTTCTCTTCTACTTTTAGGGCACACTAATATGCCTCCTCCACACTCAACAACTTAACCAAAGTGATCTCATCTTGTATAGACAACCTCAAACTATTCATATATATTGCTACTTGCTCGGTCTCATCTTCTAAATGTCCAGATCTGATATTCAACTTGTACTTCTGCTTCAAATTCTACAACTTTTAGAACAAATTGATCTGATATTTTGCAGGCATAAACTTTGTCTTCAACTTATTCACCATCATATCCCATGATCTTATCTTCTCCTTTCCTTTTATTTTCCTATCTATCTACAAATGTTCCCACCAAAGGGATGCATGTCCTTTCAACTTTTTACAAGCAAATTTCACCTTCTTGTCTTTTGTGGTACCTTCAAAATCAAAGTACTTTTCCATCTCTATTATACAATCAAGCAATTCATCTAAATCCAACTTGCCACTACAATCTGGTGGATTGAAATGTTGTTTAGTATTTACTTTGGTTAGGGCTCTTATGAAGCTCTCTTCTCCCTAATCAAGGTCGGGTTGATCTTCTATTTCCCCTTCTTCTTGTTCTTCTACTTCTTCATCACTCACATCTTCAACTGGTCGACCTCTCCTCTGGGCCATTTCAATTTCTTCCAATCTAGCAATCGTTCCTCTCAACATCTCCATTATATTTGGGTTTGCATTTCCACATGCTCCATTTCCTCGACATTTCTTCTTCTCGCCATCTTTACACAAGTCCTCTACAATTGTAGGTCGGATCCTCAATCTACCACCCCATAACAAATCTTTAACAGGACTTCACAAACTCTGACAATATTCCATGGAACAAATCTCACTCTAATACCAATTTGGTGTAGTCACGGTAGGAGGGTCCTCAAAGAGAACAATCCAAACCATTTAGAAAGAGTTACACAACAGAAGTGACACAAAATATGGAGGCAAATGCAGATTCAAACATGCTCATTATCTAAAAATTTGATTATATACAGTCAGCCACATCCGGGCTTATAGATTTGGCTCACAGGCTTGACACAACATACATGATCCACAAAGCAACGGGAAAGATCCACGATTGATCAAACTAGTTGTTAGATTTGAAATTATTCTGGGGCCAGTTCCACAAATAGTCACTTAATCTGAAAGTGATAATTTGCCGAAAAAAAATTTAATCGAGCTGAAATATTGGAATTAGGAAAATGAACATGTCCATGATGAAAACATAGATTCACAAGGTCTAGTGAGCAAACATGATGAAATACTGAATATGCCAACTTGAACAAGAACAAGAATTGAACAAGAACAAAATTAAAAGAAAATATTTTTGGTTGATGCAAGATTGCCAAAAACCAAGGATGCTCCTACATTAGAACCAGTTTGTTTAAGACCATTTTGAAGGTTCCCCTAAGGGAGTGTATTTGCATCGAGCTGTATTATTAGGTCTTGGTGATTTTCCTTGTTGAGGTTGTATTTTTATTTTTATTTTTATTTTTTGGATGGGGTTTCTTATTTTGGACAAATTTCACATCTACAACACCATTGTTTGTAACGTTCTTGTTTTTAGCCCATAGGCATTATTTTCCATTAGATCTTGAAGGTTGATCCTTGTTGTCTTTATAGATTTTTACTGGCCCTTTAGCAACGAGAGCCCTTTCGATTGTTAGACCCTTTTCTATGATTTCTTCAAATGTATTGGCACATTGTATGCATAGGTGAAAACTAATTTTTGTGTTAAGGTTTTGAACAAAAATTTCCACTAGTACTTTTTCGGAATAGGAAATTTACATTTACTAGCTTTATGGCTCCATCTTTGTAAAAAAAGATGCAATTTTTTTCCTTGGTTTTTTTTTAATGTATAAGTCATAGTAACCTCATGTTTTATATTTTAGGAGAAGTGAGCTACAAATTTTTTAATTTATTGGAATGTACTGATACCCAAGGGTGAGTGAGAGAACCATTCAATTACTTGTCCACCTAAGCTTTGTGGAAAGAGACACATTTGATACATATCATTATATGACACCTCTAAGTAATTTACATAGAATTACCTTATATGTTCATGCGGGTCATCATGTCCTTTGTATTTATCAAACTTAGGAATCTCAAAATTTTGGGGGAAAGGTGTCAAAGTTATGTCCTATCAAATGGATAGGGACATAGGTACTCAAGAGCATATGTTTTCTGTAGGAGTTGAGAAAATACAACACCACAAACCCCAAAGATCACCTGCATACAAATAACCTATCACAAAAGAAGAGATGGAGACAAACAAGCAAGGGTTCTCTGAAAACTGAAAATGTATATATCAGAGAGAATGAGAGAATGAATTGATATTGAAATACAATGGGATCAATCCTTATAAAAAGGAGATCATGCAAACCCTAATAAAACTCTAATAGAAGCCCTAATAGGATAACATTTAATAATTAATATAATTATTAAATGTCACTTTATGCAAACTAACGTGAAATCTTAAGAAGGGAATAAAGGTAACTTAATCAACATAATTAAGTTAAGACCTTTACTCTAACACCCCCCCTTAAGATGAGCAATAGTGCAACTACAAATAAATGCAAAAAAGCAAAGGTAACTACAATGCAAGAAGGCAAACATGGGTCCCGGCAGCTAGGCCAAATCAGGTACCCAAATACAACCAAATCTCTGTAAAATGGAGAAAATAGAGAAAACCTCATGGGAAAAAGCTCTACTCCAAAAAGAGATGCAAAAAGCCAAGAAGAACATCACTGAAGTAGAAGAAGTTGTAAACAACTGTCGAAAGATGACTGCTATGGTGTTGAAGAACCTCCGCTGAAGATAAGATGATCAGGAACAATAAGACAACAATCTGTATAAGTGCCCATACGACACTACTCGAATCAGATGGCAAACAAAGGCAAACACCTAGAACGAAGATACAAAATCTGTATGAGTGCCCCAAATGACACTACTCGAATCAGATGGCAAACAAAGGCAAACACCTAGAACGAAGATACAAAATCTATATGAGTGCCTCAAATGACACTACTCGAATCAGATGGCAAACAAAGGCAAACACCTAGAACGAAGATACAAATGGTACAAGAACCAATAGTCTGAAACACTGATCAATTGAGAATGGAAGATTCCTTCCAAGGCAAAACCAAGGAAGCATTAGCATGAATAGTACAATACCCCCCCATAATGCTAAACTGGGAGCCTGACAGATCAACTAAAATGGTGTGCAACACCCTGTAGTGCATGAAGAAGATACAACATCTGAAAGTGCACAAGAAAGCACCTGCAACTGAAAAAGTGGTGTGCAAAACAAAACACACATGCATGAGGCTGGAATAATATGGATTCACTGTCATTGTGGAGGGACACTCACCGAACAAGGATGTGATGGCAAAACAAAGGCAAACAACACAACCCCTCATGGTATGGATTCACTGTCATTGTGGAGGGACACTCACCGAACAAGGATGTGATGGCAAAACAAAGGCAAACAACACAACCCCTCATGGCACTTTATAATAACAGTGCGAGTACAAAATATGACACAATCTTATGTGCAAAATCCCAAAAGATGCATGTATAATAGTGTGGCACTTTATCTCAGTGCATTTATATAAAAGATAGCTTACAAATGATGCTCAAAATGTCCTCAAAGGACAAAAAGTTGGAAATACATGAAGAACAACCAAGAACAAAGCATCCCATGCGAACAAAAAGTTTCCAAGAGCAAATATGTCAAGGTAATCCACCAGAGTGTGAAAACACAAATAACTAAATAAAAGATACCTGACGTGAAATCTAGAAAAATAGCATGGATGAAATTGAAGAGCTTTGAAATATGGTTCCAACATCGCTGAGATTGCGAAAAATGGAGAAACTGATCAAAAGTTATGAGCTTGAGATTGAAAATAGCCCCTTTGTCTTCAACTAGCTATATAATGCACCAATGGAAAAAAGAAGTGATGAGACCCACACCGCTAGAAAGATGAGGAAACCAGATTTCCAACGATATCTCGTTTGCTAATAAACAATATCGTATGCCCAAGTTACGGCCTCTGGAATAAATCAGCTCTAAAGAGGGAAAAAACCAGTACTGGGTTAAATTTGACGGTCATACGGCCATCACAGCAAAAGCACTGGATTAAATTTGATGGCCAAACAGCCATCACCGTAAAAGTGCGATTGGACTATTACAGAAAAAAATTGTTTTTTAAATAAAAAAACAATTAAAAAAAATGCAGATTTTTTAATAAAACAATTTTTAAAAAAAATTGATGAGGGGAGGCACGTGGGTCCACCCCCCATCACCCCTAGGCGGACAGTGTACCACCGGTCGGCGGTACTATCAACCATCAGTCAACATTAAGCTGTCGATGGTCGGCAGTACGCCAACCACCGTACCATAGGGCCCGCAGGCCTACGGGTGCAGGGACCTGCGGGTACCCTTGTACCGGGCCGGCATGCCCTAAAACTGTGAAATTTTTTTCCTTTTGTTTTTTTAATTTTTGAAAAGATTTATGACGAAAATTTCCGAAAAATAGATAGACAGAAAAAAAATTCGAAAAATAAAATTTACCAGGCAGGGACGGCCGTATGGCCGTATTGCAAAAAAAAATTTGCTTCAAATTTTGACTTTGTCCAAAATGGATGAATAAACAGTTGATTTAGGGGTTTTGGACTGCTGTGGATGCAATGGCGATGTCTGTTTGAGCTGAAAATGCTTCAAAATTGCAGGTGTGCCCTAGATCAAGAAAATAAGCCCCAAACCCTTGAAGCTCCAAAAATCTTCAAAACAAGAATAGGAAGTAGCAGGTGTGGAGCTCTGATACCATGTAGGAGTTGAAAAAATACAACACCACAAACCCCGAAGATCACCTGCATGCAAATAACCTGTCACAAAAGAAGAGATGGAGACAAACAAGCAAGGATTCTCTGAAAACTGAAAATGTATATATCAGAGAGAATGAGAGAATGAATTGATATGAAATACAAAGAGATCAATCCTTATAAAAAGGAGATCATGCAAACCCTAATAAAACCCTAATAGAATCCCTAATAGAATAACATTTAATAATTAATATAATTATTAAATGTCACTTTATGCAAACTAACGTGAAATCTTAAGAAGGGAATAAAGGTAACTTAATCAACATAATTAAGTTAAGACCTTTACTCTAACATTTTCTTTGTGTGTCCCAATTGCATGTCATTTTTTCATTCAAGTTTTGAATTTGTGAAGCCAAGTTGTTAGGAGGATTGTTTGATGTTTGATTGAGTGGAATGTATGTGATGTGTTGGGGTATGGATGATGAGTTATATAATGGATTTTTATTTGACGGGATACTATGGAAGTTGTCATATGTGTTATAGGATATATTTTGTTGAGGTTTGGTTTGATGTTGAGGAACATGTTGTTGTGTTTGGGTGGTGTCATATAGATTATATCAATGTTGTAGAATTTGTTGTTGAGGAATTTGGGTTTGAGGGATTTGATGTTGAGGAATTTGTCGTTAGGGATTTTTTTGTTGATGTATGTAGTCTTGAGGGGTATCTTGTTGAAATATTTGTTGTTGAGGGATTTTTTGTTGAGGATCGGGTATGTGTTGTTGAGGGAGATAAGAAATGTTATAATTTATCACTATAGCCAATGTGGGATCTTGTTTTATGGTGTAGAGCAATGAATTTTGTGATTTGGGAAGGTAATTTAAGATATTAGGGTTGTCAACTATGAAGGTGTTTCCATTGATGTCAACTAGTTAACTGGTTTCCAACTATTTTTTATTGTCATTGATGTCACGAATGATGATTATTGACTATATATGTCGAGGATATCAAGAACATTGTAATAAATAAAGGTTGCAGATGTTCATTTTTTGCTTCAGGTTTTGCTTTGGGATCTATTGCTATGGTAGTGAGGATCTAAGGTATTTTTCATGGTTGCTAGAAGATGTTATATCCAGATTTTGGGTTTTTGGATCATTGTATAGTGTGAGTTATGTTCACCAGTTGTGAAGTGTGATTTTCTGTGTATCTGGCTGAGGTTTGGGAGAAATTTTGTTGCTCTAGATTTCTTCTTGTTTGGGTCTTATAAATTATGGTTCTCAAAATAAGTTAATGAGGTTGTATTCATTAATTTTGTTATTTGGAAAGATTGGATCATGCTAAGGTTGTGTGTGCTCAATTATTTATGTGTTTTACACTGGTTTGGCTGAGCTTGTGTTAAACACTACTCATGAAGTTCATGAAAGAGTGTTGAAGCATGTGTTTGGGTCACCCTCATTCTAATCCACCATAGAATGTTTTGGCACCGACCTAATTTGAATTTGTAAATGCAAGTGGTGCATGTCTAACTTTGGGTGAGTTTAAAATTTGAAGATGGCATAAATACGAGTTGAGATGTTTATGAATGATGAATGCAAGCAAGATAGATGCAAGATAGATGTGAAATAGTGTGTATGTGATGTGAGTTTGAGTAGAATAGTGTGAAACCTAATTGTGATTTTTTGAAAGAAATGAGTTGAAGGTGTACTCTATCATTCAAGCATGTCTACAAGTGTGTGAGTGAATTTTGGTGGAAATATCCATTGCATTGAGATTGTTTTATCTTTGTAAAAAATATCTTCTATCTTCTTTTTAATTTTGTGGCAATGATCCCTCTAGGTGGTTAACCCTTGTTGGACAGTGAGTCTTGATCCGAATAGTAATTCATGTTTTGGTAGTGATCTTTCTCTGGCAGATAGCTAATCCTCACCATGGCTTTTCCCTTATTGGGTTTTCCACATAAATCTAGTGTTATTGTGTGTGTGATGTTTTTTTAGTTTCTACTTTTGCACTTAATGATTAATCATATTATTAGAGTAGAGGATTTTTGAATGATAATTGATCTAATCTATGGTGGAATTTCTTAAAGGTTAAAATTTGTTACAACTGATTCACCCCCCCTTAGTTGTCTTGTTCAATAATTGGTATTAGAGCTCGATTCCTTGGAAAAGAGATTAACCACTTAAGGAAGGTCCGAGATGGTGAGAAAGATAACTATTAAGTGTCTTAGGCTTGATGGGACTAACTATTCCCTCTAGAAGATAAATATGGAAGGATATCTAGAGTACTATGGATATGATGTGGAGAATACTTACAAGACTACTTACACTCCTCCTGCAAATGGTCTAGCTATAGTTGATGAGATAAAGGCACATGAAGTGAACAACAAGGTGAAGTTTATTCTGAAGAATGGTCTTTCAGATTCTGAGTTAATTAAAGTTGCAAATTTGAAAATTGCTAAAGAGGTTTGGGACAAATTGGAAAAGATGCATAAAGGAGATGAAAGGGTGAAAGAAGCAAAATTGCAAAATTTGGAGGCATAATTCAAAATCTTGTAGATGTTTGAAGATGAGAACATTAAATCTTATGTACAGAGAGCGGATGAGATGGTAGGTGGAATGTGAGGACTTGGTGCTATAGTGGATGAATCCAAGATTGTAAAGAAGATTCTTAGAACTCTCCTTGATGGGTATTGTGAAAAGGTATCTATTATTGAGAAATATATAGATTATAATACATACACTAAAGTTAAGTTGTTGGGTACTCTAACATCTTATGAAATGAGAAAGCCTAGCTTGAGAAATGGATTGAATACACAACTTCTTTTGGGGCTACAAGAGTTGAAGATTCGGATGAAGAGAACTTTGATGATATAGAAGCTAAATTTGTAAGAAGAATGAAAAAGGGCTCTAGTAAGTATGAATGTGTGTTACCTTTTAAATACTTTAGTTTTTGAGGAATTGGTCATTATGCTTCAAGATGTCCGGAAAAATCTAAGAAGAATAAACATAGAGTAAGAAAAGAAAACAAAGGGAAGATGATTAAGAGAGCATATTATGTGAATGAAGATTTTGTTATTTCTGATGAAGAGTTTGATTATGGAGATTTTGACGATAATGAATGCTTGTTCTTTCCTATAAAAGATGAATCTACTCTTGCTAATACTGAAATAAAGGTGAAGGAAAGTCCTCTAGAGAAAGATGAAGATATTGTGAGCTCTTCCCTACATGCTAAATAAGAAAATAACTATTGGGTTGTCGACAGTGGTTGTTCACATCACATGATTGGTGATAAGAGTAAGTTTGTTAAAATTGAAAAATATGGTGGAGGCTTAGTTAAATTTGGAGATGATAGTAGTGCTAATATTTATGGGATATGTTTAGTAAGGTTTGATGGAAAGCATAACACTAATGATGTCTACTATGCTAAGGGTTTAAGGCATAATCTCTTAAGTGTTGGACAGATGTGTAGTAAAGGATATAATCTTGTATTTGAGGATGAGAAATTTGAAATCAGGAAAGGATCCAGAACAATGATTGTTGTTGGTAAGAAGTCTGAGGAAAATATTTATCAACTTAAGGGTGTTTATGGACATTTCTTTATGACTTAGATTAATGACAGTTGGCTATGACACTAGATAATGTGTCACATAAATTTTGATAATATGGCAAGAGTTAGTGCAGTACAAGTTGTGAGATATGTTTTGAGGATTAAAAATCTTGTTAATGCTATTTGCAATAATTATCAATTTGGAAAGCAAGCTAGAAACAACTTCAAATTGAAGGAACAATCTACTACCGGATTATTGGATTTGATTCATATAGATCTTTGTGGTTCTACAAGAGTGAAAAATCTACAAGGTGAAATGTACTTTATGCTTTTGATTGATGATTACTCTAGATATACATGGGTTACTTTTCTTAGAGAGAAATCTGATGTGTTAGATAGATTCAAGGTATTTAAGGCTATGGTAGAGAATGAAGCAAATTTGAGAATAAAATGCTTGAGATTTAACAGAGGTGGTGAATTCACCTCCAATGAGTTTAATATGTTTTTTGAATTTCATGGAATAAAAAGACAGTTATTTGTGTAGATAGGGAAAAATATTAAATCTGAAATCTTATTAGAATAAGATTCAAATTTTCACCATCCTCAATGCAGTTACCTGTAAAACACACACACATGCAAGATGAATAATCTAATCTAAACAAGTATGCATGTTACCATGGATTCACTCCATTCTTCTTGTCAATCTCGCATAGGAATGCAAGCTTCAAAGGATTTTACTATTGATAGAATATTGATTGCTCAATATTGCAGCATAACTATAGGATGGGGTGATAGATGGAAGATTGAAGAATGATTTTGACAGAGTGAGGGTACTGGAGGAAGTCAATCCCAAATGGCTTGTGAGAGGCCATATTTATAGAATTTTGATGTGGACAGAGAAGAAGATTAAATAAGATTTGATTTTTGCTTTATTTGACCAAAGAGGAAATAAAACAAGATAAGATAAGATTAGAAAAGATAGAAAGATTTTGATTTTTCATTTTAAAGGAAATAAATCCTTAAAAATACGAGAAGTATAATTGATGAATTATCTAATTAAATAAATTAATTAGATACACACGAGTTTTAATTTTAGAAAGAAAGCGAGAAGATATTTTAATATTTTATTAATTAAATAAATGTTTGATTTATTTCTTTAATGTTGGATTTATGACTTCATTAATTAAATAATATAAATTATTTAATTAACATTAGAAGAACGAAGGGATTATGAATGGAAATGATTTAATTAATTAAATAATATAAATTATTTAATTAACATTAGAAGAATGGAGAGATTATGAATGAAATTAGTCAAATGAATGAGGTTTATTTAACTAATTAGATGATGACATGGGTACCTAGGACAAAACATGCTACAAAATGCCTAAATGACCTGATGTTGTGACAAACTATTGTAAGAGAACATTGTTTGGTGTCTAAATTTTTCCCCTCTATGAGATGATGTTCGAGATGATGAGATTTATGTCAAGTAACATCATTTCAAAGAAGCTAAGGTATGGATAGAGGAAAATGGATGATGATAGAAAGATAAGCTAATGATGATGGGATGATGATGCCCCCTTGAGAGGATAGGTGAGTTGGAAGGACACGGGTATGCTCTTGAAATGGATGAAATGATAAAAGATGGATAAAGAGATGGATAATATGTTATGCTACAAGAAAATGAGCAATCGTGGTGTTTGATATAGCACTAGACATTATGCACCAAGGTATAAGGACCAAGGTGATAATGTGTATTGTTCCCTAGTATAATATAACCTTTTCTAAACATATGAGGGAGTAAACTTAGAGCATTAAAGTCCTAATGCACAAAAGGTGTGATATGACCTTAGATGTCAAGGATAGTGAAAAAATCCATTCCAACATACACAAGATATGAATATTAGCTGGAATGATATGGATTTGATACAAATGCAAGATAAAATGATAACACACACAAGCAAGCAAGCAAGCATGCACAAATGATTAAAAAAAAATAATGTATTTCCCCTGTCAAGTTGTAAACCATTGATTAATTGATTGATTGATGATGATGATAGTGTTGTCGTTGCGGGAATGATATATCCCTAGATCAACACAAGGATGACTGATTAATTGATTGGTTGATTTGGTTTACGACAAGATTAGGATCAAGACCATTGATGCAATTGGATAATTTGACAAGATTGATCGACTTGATTGGTATGGATGGATGATGACTTGCATTTGGATTATTGCTTGGAATGATTGATGATGATTGATGATGATTGATGATGATTGATGAATGGATGAATGGATTTGATGAAGATGATTGATTGGTTGAATGGTTGGATGATTGGATTGATTAGATGAAATTGGAAGAAGTGATTAGATGGATTAATTTTATTGCTTGGATTTTTCGTTGGCTATTTGATATTTTTTTGTCTTTTTTCAAGACCTTTTTCCATTTTTTGTAAAAAATTTCAAGACATTTTAATGGAAGAATGCAAGGATAAGGCTAATGAAAAGGATGACCAAGATCAACCAAATAAGATATGGACACAAATGCCTAAGTATTTTTCCCTATTCGTCATCAAGACCAAGGAAGGGAAGAAAGGATGTATTTAGATAGAATGATGGAATATGGATAAGGTGAAGGATATGTTACGGAAGATATGGATAAAGTGTATAGGATAAGATGTATGATGTTCAAGAAGATCCTTAACCTTGTCAAGATCAAAGGTGGAAAGGTAAAGGATGAATGTAAAGAGTATAATGGATTGACAAGATGGATGAAACTTTCCCTCAAGTGTAAAGTGCAAGAGGAATATGGAAGATAGGATGTGGATAGGGATACAGATGAAGGACTCAAGCATCAAGTTTCATGGCTAATATCCCTCGAATATGTGCCCTAATAAACCATGGCAATAGACTCATAAATTTTTTCATGATGGAAGAAGCTAAGGACTTAAGCAAAGGTTTGGATTAAAGGAGGATAATGGGGGATGAATGTTGGCTCATGGATAGGAGGTTGGAAGGCATGTTGATGGATAGATGGAAAGGATGGCAAGATCAACATCGACACACACCTTGAAGGGTGGTGGAGTGATGGAAGAGAAGTGGCTTTTGAATTTAGAGATTTAGATGGAGGAGTGGATGGGGATTTTAGGATATAAGGACCCAAAATGGATGGTGGTGATAAAGGATATTTAGAATTGGATGGAGTTTCTGGATAAGCAAGTTTGGATGTCAATTTTGATTTTATTGCTTCTACGAGACTTTTAGGAATCCACATAGCTTTTGACTTTGATTTTTGATTCATGGGCCTTTGTGGCCTTTGAGATTTTTGTTTTTGTTTTATGGGCCTTTGTGGCCTTTGAATTTTTTATTTTTGCTTTATGGGCCTTTGTGGCCTTTTAAATTTTTCATTTTGATTTGTGGGCCTTTGTGGGCCTTTGTGGCCTTTGAATTTTTTTCTTTTGAATTTGGATCAGATTTTCTTTTATTTTTGCATGTCTCTTTGAGGAGACATGTTGATCCTTTGATATATGTGGATTTTGATATGGAATCTTTTGATATTTGGCACCCAAATTGCTTCCAAGAGAAATGGGATGGGTGGATAAAGATGAATGATATGAATGTATTATGGATGGGTTGGTGTAGGTATGTTGGAAAAGGTTCAAGGGTGTGTTCCTTTGTTGATCTTGACTAGGGATATGAGGGATGTAGGGCCCCAATATGGATGATAAGGACCAAGGATATATGGAAGGTTTGAGTGACTAGGATAAGAACTTAGGATAGATGGAAGGTTTGATGGATATGTATTGTTTATGAAACACGATGTGAGTCCATGTTGTGGAGGATATGATATGGATGAAATTATAGGTGTTGGAAGTAAACCAAAGTGGATAAAGGTAGATGAACCCATTTTATAAGTGTGGGGTCCATGGATAGCTTGAATAGGGGTGAGAGACTCTTGTGGAGGATTGTGATCATGACATGAAGATAAAGGGTGATCTTGACTTAAGGTAGGATCATGGGATGGGATGGATGGTATCATTTCATATTGTTTGTAAGATGGAAGGGGCTCATGACATGGAGATGAAGGGATTCTTTGATCTTGACTTAGAGGAAGGGGATCATTACATGGAATAGAAGTTAGACTTTGATATTGATTTAGAGAGGGATCATGAGATGGAAGGGTATCATGTGATGGAGTGGGTGTGACATCTTGATCTTGATTGGGAGGGGTATCATTAGATGGGGTAATGAATGGAAAACTTTATTCTCGTGATGGACTAGGGTCATGCCATGGAGGTGGTATAATAGGATCATGATACGAGGTGAATATGCTTGGATCATCAAATGGGTTGGATATGGTAAGACTATGAGATGGTATGGATTCATTGGATGAGGTGGAAGGGGATGACTCTTGAGTAGGCTTGACATGATCTAGATGGTCAACAACATGGAGACATGATGGATGTTGACTTGGGCTCAATGGGGGAGATTCTTGAATAGGCTCAAGGGGGAGACTACATGATGGAGTTGTAAGAATGGGCATGGTGTTTGAAGACTCTTTGGTAGGTGGATGGGTGGATTAAGGTAATTTCATAGGTTTAGTTTTGAAATGTTTGAATTTGGGGTGAGGATTTGATGGAGAATTGAAAGGATCTTGATTTTGTTGCCAAGGTGGAATTGGGCTCCTATGTTCTTGTTGTGATATGGGTGGATATGTTGATGTAGCATTGACATGATAGGTAGATGGGTTAGGTTGGAATGATGATGAAGGTGACACATAGGATTGTGGTTGGAATGGAGTTGGGACTTGTTGTTGTGCTTGTTTGATTTGACAAGTGGCCATGAGGTATTGTGCTTGCACTATGAGATGTTGTATTTGAAGTGATTGGTTTGTTTGAAGTTGAGATTGTTGGATGAGGCCTTGGAGCCTGTGTAATTTGTTGGTCTAAGGGCTATGGTGCTTGATAAAGTGATTGGAGGAGGTCTTGGAATTGGGGTACTAGGTCTTCTAATGTTGGCATGGTGTAAAAGGATGTTGATTAGATTAAGGAGATGGCGATGATTAAGATATTATGTGGAATGAGAAGATTGGATGATTTGGATGATGTGGCAAGTGTCTATTGGAAGTTTGACTTGGGCAATATCAAACATAAGATCTCACATGTAAATGCATGAACACACACCAAACACAATGATAAGTTTTTCTTTCAAGATTAAATGTTATGTTTAAACAAACACTTGAATACACAACAACAAGCCTAATGTTAATCAAGTGGGTATGGCCAATTAGGTTTTGAAGTAGGATGCACAAGGTTGACTAGGGATGATTTGGAAATAAAATCCTGCCACACAGTCGGGAGATAGGGGTAACCCACTCTTCACCTTCACTTCCCAAAGGCATTTCTTTGTGGCTTAGCCAAGAGTGACAAGATTTTAACTCCCAAACAAGTGTGTCTTTTGATTCACACTTCGATTGAGGTCATCCCTAAGGGTGATGAAATCCCCTAACAGGCCTCCTATGAAGGGTTTGACAAAAGCAAACTAAGTGAGGTGTTTTCTATCATACATGCACTTGATTCACACTCACAGTTGTTAATTTCCCTTGGAAAATCAAAATGTGTGGAAAACAGTTCAAGCACTTTTTCTTTTTAGATCCCAAAGCCAAATGTGATGAAAGACACTTGTTCATTTTACCCAATTTCAATTATGTGAATTAAAGCAATGTTCGTTTTAAGCCCAAAATTCAAATGTGTTGGCAAACAATGATTAAGAGATGAAAGATGGAATGTGTGCACCTGGTTATTCGCTTTCCAATTTGTTGTTGTAACTGACCCCAACACTTTTCCAGCTTCGTGTGATTCACCTACAAGTCACCAAATCGAGAAACAAGTAAACTTGCATAGGAGAAAGTTATGTGAAAAATATGAATAATAATAAAATATGATTATGACACATTC